>QZWW01000059.1:0-83639 GCA_004337795.1 Cryptosporidium viatorum
TATATATAAATATATATATATATATTTATATTTATTATATACATATATAATTTGATTAATAACTGTAAAAAGTCAAAGTACTAATAAATCAATACAAATAGAGGGAAGAAAAAGGGCTGAAGATATAAATTTATATATAAGAAAGAATGCCACCAAAAAAAAGTACAAAGAGTGGTGGAGGGGATGAAAATGAGGGTCGTTTGAGAATAGCCATTGTGGAAGCAGATAGATGTAAACCTAAGAACTGCAGACAAGAATGTAAAACATTCTGTCCAGTGGTAAGAACAGGGAAGCTTTGCGTGGAGGTGGATTCCTCTAGTAAAATTGCTTCCATTTCAGAGTCTCTATGTATTGGATGTGGTATTTGTGTCAAGAAATGTCCCTATTCTGCAATTACAATTATTAATTTGCCAAAGAATATGAGTAAAGATACAACACATAGATATGGTAAGAATAGCTTCAAATTACATAGATTACCGGTACCTCGTCCAGGACAGGTTTTAGGACTGGTTGGTACCAACGGAATAGGAAAGAGTACAGCTTTGCAAATTTTGAGTGGAAAACTTCGTCCAAATCTTGGAGATTACACGAAGGAATTAGAATGGAAAGAAATAATAGCTTATTTTAGAGGAAGTGAATTGCAGACATATTTCAGCAAGATGCAGAATGGCGAGCTTAAGGCAGTGATTAAACCACAGTACGTTGATCACATTCCAAAAAGAGTTAAAGGTAGAGTTGGCGATATTATTAGTGCCAAAGATGAGAAGTCAATTGCAGAAACCCTAATAGATCAACTGGAATTAAGACATTTACTAGATAGACAGGTTGGGGAATTGAGTGGCGGAGAATTACAGAGATTTGCTTTATGTGTAAGTACTTCAGTTAATAGTATGGTTTACATGTATGATGAGCCAAGTAGCTATTTGGATATTAAGCAGAGAATTAATGCTGCTAAAGTTATTAGAAATGTACTTAATCATGAAAACTATGTAATTGTAGTTGAGCATGATCTCTCAGTCTTGGATTATTTATCGGATCTGGTTTGTTGTTTATGGGGAAGTCCTGGTGTATATGGAGTTGTAACTACTCCTTTCAGTGTTAGAGAAGGTATTAATATATTTCTGGATGGTTTTGTTCCTACTGAAAATATGAGATTTAGAGAAGAAGGGCTGAATTTCAAGATTGTAGATCAGGATGAAATTGCAATGCAAAGATCTAATTTTGTTAAATATCCAGGATTCACTAAAACAATGGGATCCTTCAAGCTTTCAGCTGAAGCTGGAGATTTTGGAAACTCTGAGATTATTGTTATGCTTGGACAGAATGGATGTGGGAAAACTACCTTCATAAAGATTTTAGCAGGAGTAAGCAAACCTGATGATTCTGATGTAATTGACAAAGATCATTACCAAATGCCAGAATTTAATGTTTCATATAAGCCACAAACTATATCACCAAAATTTGAAGGCAGTGTTCGAGATTTATTCTTGATGAAGATTAGAGACTCTTTTATGGATCTCCAGTTTACCTCAGAAGTTGTGAAGCCATTCAATATTGAGAGAATTGCTGACCAACAAGTAAAACTCCTTTCTGGTGGTGAACTTCAAAGAGTTGCTTTAATTTTGGCACTTGGTAAGAAAGCAGATATATACCTTATTGATGAGCCATCTGCTTATTTAGACTCTGAGCAAAGAATTACTGCCTCTAAAATCATTAAAAGATTTATTCTTCACTCACAAAAAACTGCATTTGTTGTTGAACACGATTTCATTATGGCTACATATCTTGCTGATCGTGTTATATTATTTACTGGTACCCCTGGTGTCGATTGTTGTGCTCATAGACCTGAAAATTTGGTTACTGGTATGAATAAATTCCTTAAAATCCTTGAAATCTCTTTCAGAAGAGATCCCATGAACTTTAGACCTAGAATCAACAAGCTTGACTCCGTCAAAGACAAAGAACAAAAGATGTCTGGAAACTACTTCCTCCTCGAAGAATAACCACCCACCCACCTACCCCCTCCCTACCCCTGTAAATCCATACTTAAAATGCAACCCAAAAAATATTCTTAAACTTCATTCTTTCTCTTCTCTTAATATAATAATTATATAATTTTAACACGTCATTCTTTTTCTATACAAACCTTCTTTTATATTGTTATAATAAAAATATCCGCGAAATATTAGTAATAGTTAACGCAGGCCACATGTACGAATTTACATAAATACCGAAAATTCTAAGGTTAATCCTAAACAAATGTGTTTTCCGCTTTAAGTACACACATTCGCTATATTCATCTATTTATTGTATGAATTCTTTAAACATACCTCTTCTCTATTGCTTAATCCACTACCTCATTCATTAATTACTACTCATCCTTATTTCCTTCCTCTTCCGATAATTTTCTTAACTATTTACTTAATCATATTTAATATCACTCTTTCCACTCATTGTCTCCTTATCAATTTATATTCATTTATTAATTCTCCTTTACTTTGGCTCTAATCATTTCATTATTTATATACAAATCACTTACCGTCCTAAATTTCCCGCAAAAATAATGCATGCACTTTTACATGCGCCTACTAAAATGTCATTGCAAATTTTCGTATACCGGTGCCACGTAATTGTATATTAATTACTTTTAAGCCTTAAATGATTGTACTATATTATTTATCCCAACCATTTATTTCCCCTTTTACAGAAAATATATTAGAAAGGAATTTATTATATAAATTTGCTCATTTATTATTATTTTTTTATTTTTGAATAAATAAATAAATTAATGTCACAAGAAAGAAATAAGTTTTATTTGTATAGAATTTGGCAGTATATAATTATTGTTTCTATTATATTATTATTAATCATAATATCCATTCGTACGCTATATCTGATTCCTTCAGAATCCTCTTCTCTAATATTATACAGACTTACCAAAATTATTGTACTTTATTCATTGATAATATTAAGTTATAATATAATGACTATATTATATCACAACTATTAAGTAATCATCTTCCTAAGCTTTTTAATGGCGTTATTACTTTTGGATCTTAGATCTTTCATAGTAATAATAATAATATTATTATTATTACAATCCTTCCATATATTGGCATTAAATAGAACATATTACCATATCAGGATGACTCTTTAATAATGTTGAATTCCTCCAATCACTCAATATATCCTTCATATTCAAACAAGGAGTTGTAATCATCCAATTTGGCATTTGTTTATCTTCATTTGTTTCAAAAAATCCAAATATCTCCGATACTCCAGTACTTAAACAAATATTTTCATCATTATATACTCCATATGATGTTTTTAATGAATTTGACATATTATCGTCACAATTTAATAAAGTACTTCCAACATTTATGTTATTGTAAGTATTATTACCAGTACTTGAAGTACCACAACTATTTCCATAATTTGATAATAAAAACGGTATCTGGTATTGATTATGATTCTGAGAAGTACGATAATTATTCTGGTGAATATAATGATTATTTGTAGTATTATTATTAGTATTAATGCCATTACTAATTTTACTACTAGTTCCTCCATCATTTTGATTAATGGAATAATTATTATTCAAACCATCAGGTATGAACTGTTTCTGAAGCTCAAAATGAATATGCTGACTTTTATTTGACTTACCTTGATGCATTAATGCCGCACCATCTGTTGGAATTGATGGATTAAACAAACCACATACAAATCCACGAGGATTATTTTCATCATAAATCTTACTCAATATACTTCCCGATGAAATCATTCCAAAGCTCATTGATGGCGTTACTCCTGTTCTTGCTCCCGGTTTTAAACAGCTTGTACAATTGCAATTAGGTACATGAACAACCCTTGCTCCTCCAACTGTATTGTTACTTACACCAACACTACTATTTCTCATGGTTGCAGTAGTACTGCCGCTGTAACTTATATTACTCCCAATGCTGCCAATACTGCCAATACTGCCAATACTTCCAATACTACTACCACTACTATTACTACTATTACTATTACTACTACTGCTATTGCTACTACTAATCATACTACAATTATTGTTATTTAAATCAATATTACAGCTACTGCTGTTATTATTTATATAATTATTATCGCTCATAAAAGTATTTATATTTGTATTGTGACAAATGGTATTATTACCAGTACCATTATTGTTAGAAATTGATGAATTAAAGTTTCCCCCATACATGTAATGATTAAACTCTTTGGCGCCTACTGTTTGGTGCATGCAATTGGCCAACGGTAAAACTTCTTCATGTGGCGCCAAGCCTACATCAGGTAAAAATTCTCCACATGATGACTCAGAAGAATTTGGAAAATTAGTTAATAATAGAATATTCTGATCAGCAAAATTTTTAAGAGTATACTGTTTATTATTAACTCCTTCATAGCAAATTGATCCAGCCATTTTATACGGATCAGGTGTGTTAGAATAGCTTGTGTGTGCACTTTGTAATTCTTTAGAGTCATACAATATGTTTTGAGAAACGCAACCACAGTTGTTATTATTGTTATTATTATTATTCTGGAGAATACACCCACTATTTCTTATTTGTGTTTGTTTTTGTAAATAAAACGAAAAGAACCCTTTTAATATTTTTTCTTTGGAAACTCCATTACTTTCAAAAGCTTGAGTAATTAAGTCATTTGAAATAATTTGAGAATTGATATTACAATCAGTTAATTCATTTTGTGTATGATTATTATTATTATTAAGAGCATTATTTGCACCATTACTAGTATTAACTACTCCAAGAGAATTATTGTTATAACCTATTCCCAAATTTGTTTCTTGTTTTAAATCCAGAGTTTTATTATTATCACCATCAACAATAACTTCAGATTTTGGTTTAAATAAGACAATAAAAGGCTTAACCTTATTCCAATCCAACTCTATTTGGCAAAAAGGGCAATGAGCCTTAACATTGTATCTTTGTTGAATCATTAATGCAAGTCTGACACAATCATAACATGCAATATGTTGACATACTTGGAATCTAGCCCTAGTTGATCTCGGCTTATACTGGCAACAAACGTGACAGTAAATTACTCTGGATCTTTTTTTTTTGGAATCATTATTATTGCTATTTAACCCAGATAACTGTGACTTTTCCTTGAGATCATTGGGAATGCTTGGATTATTGGTTGCTGAACTATTTCCTGAAGTAGAATTAATAACCCCATTTCCATTTAATCCTTCATTTTGTTTCATCAAACTCATGTTGTTCTGAGAGCGACTTATATTTGTATTCGATACTTGTTGAAATAACCCCAACGACGATTTATTATTTTCGTCTTCTTCGATATGATACTTCATCTTTGTTGAAATGGAAGGGGAAACCCCTATCGGCTTTGAAGAATTACTGGTTATATGTTTAAAACGATTATTATCATCTTGATTCATTACATTATTAACTAAATAGTTATTATTTGTAGTCGTTGTGTTGGACAAGACATTTGTTGTTGTATTTTTCTTGCCATTCAAATAATGATAATTATTTATCTTTTGAGATGATAACCCACGTTTTTGTCCTTGTAAATTCATTCTATTATAATATTTTTTTAAGATTTAAAAAAAGATAAATGTATTTGTCCTTTTATTTCTTTATTAAAAAAGGTATCAAAATATATTGTTCAATCGTTATCACTATTTTTTAATCAACAGGACGTGTTTTATTATTTAAATGAGCTGAGTTATTTCTCTTTTATTTTTCAATACTTCATTCACATTCACCGTTGATCTAATACTTTGATAATGTTTTGATTCCGATTTTCACTTTTAGATATCTTGTATATTCCTCTATTTTCACAATGATTATTTCGACCTCTAATTACTGTATAACGAACATCATAACCAGATAATGCAGTATGCTCAATTAAGGGCATCTTCAGTCAATAACTGAAGACAAAGCGTGTGTGTATGAAGACAAATACATCATTTATGCAAAAAACATACCTTATACAACCTCTGAAAAAAGTATATTACTTTTTAAATTAATTTAAAAAAAAATATATCATCCATGACTAATTATAATTTTTTTAAACAAATTTTGATTTTTAAAATCTATTTAATTATTTATATTTTGTTTAATTCTTAGCTATTACAAATATTATTTGCAAAATGCATGCAGTGCGTGTGCATTTATCCACATTAAAATAAAATTGCATGCAATCTGACCATTTCTAATTTTTTTTTTAACGCTAATGACGAGAATTGGGATTAAGCTAAGAATTTTCTAAGATTTTTGAGTTTTGTAAAGAATTTGGTTTTAAATCAAATTTAAAAAGAAAATATTGCAATTAGAATGAAATTTATTATTTGATTAATTACCTATTAACTTCATGAATCTTATCGCACCTACCCCTCATTTTTTTCTTTGAATAACGCGTATATAATTAGCAATACTATAATATTAATAATAAAATTTACTCAATTCTTTTTTTATAATTTTATTATCGATCATTATGTAAAATCATATTCTCTAATCTCAGACAAATTTTTTTTTAATCAGAAACAATAATAATTTTCATGTTCTCACAAAAACAAAGTATTAAAAAAAATAATAAAAGTTCTAAATTTTATTAATAAAATTTATTCATATTTATTAATACACGTGTTTATTAGTCATTTTATTTTTTTTTAAATTGTGTGCACAGAATTCTATACCGGCATTGCAAGTAAAAAATTTCTCATGCAATACATGCAATGAAGAAATGTCAATATTTTCATGTGGACAAATTATCACTTTTTTTCTAATTAATACAAAATTATTATTAATTTAGTGTTTAAATTAATAAATCTGAAACAAAATTCTTTCATATGTTTTGTTGAAGGAAATATAAAAAGTACAGAATTTAGACAGGTTAATCAAAAAAGTAAAATATTATTAAGATTGAAGATTCAAACGGTCTTATTATGCATCT
Organism: Cryptosporidium viatorum; assembly: GCA_004337795.1. Lineage (NCBI taxonomy): Eukaryota > Apicomplexa > Conoidasida > Eucoccidiorida > Cryptosporidiidae > Cryptosporidium > Cryptosporidium viatorum. Next base: position 6,955 of record QZWW01000059.1, read on the forward strand.
CATATAAAATAAAGTTCAAAACTGTATTAATATGTACATTTCTCACAATTCATTTGTACTGGTAAAACGTCTGACAAGATGATTTGGAAATATAATGTGGGGAAATCTCCAGGAAAATTGTGAATAATAAAGATTTGGGCGCCTAATGTGGAAGTATGAAGTAAATAAAAATCAGTTATCTAAAGATAAGACAAGATTAAAAAACATGAAACTTGGCGGTGTATAGGATATCTGTGTGGTAGATCTTATAACCATTACAAAAAAAACAGGTTCTTCTATTAATATAAAAATTAAAAGTATCTAATCAGTAATAAGTGAATACTTGTTACTTCTTGATAACTTCTAAATTGTTCAAGTACTATTAAAACTGATTCTGTTGGAACAAGGTCGAGAATTAAAATAAATCAATTAGATATTGCTTGAAAGATATAAGTATTTCCTAACTATAAAAAGGTTTTATTATTGGATTTAGGAAGTTGGAAGAAAATCAATAAATTAATGTATTCTGGCTGGAAATGATCGATTGCAAGATTTTTAATGTTATGAAGAAATTCTGTTAAAGTATTAATAATTACTTTGAAAGGTATATACTTAATTGAAGTTTTTGCAGGTTAAAAGTTATTATTTAATGAAATTAGTAATTTGAAAAGGAATACCTAACACAGAAAAGAAAGGTAAAACAGGTAAAAAAAGAAAGATTTGATTTATGTATGTGTTATTTGCATGAAGATTATCATTGGTATAAATATAAATATATATTTATATATATTTATATATTAAAGAATTCAGGTTAAATAAAAGGTCAAATGAATTATTATGTCCCAAAAATACCGAACTATCCTTCGTACCCAAGAAATGGATTGTCTTCGGCATTAAATAACTCAAAGGGTACACAGTTTTTGCAAAGTTTTACCACAAGTAATAATTTGAATCAATATAATTCAGAATTTACAAAAAGTATTAAGTATGCAAATTCAGACTATTCATTCAATTATAAAGTTACAAAGAGCGATGTAAATATAAATAGCACTCAAAATGCTAGTGAAGATAGATTTGAGGCTGATGAACTTCATATTAATAATATTGGTGGTAATATTACTGCTACAGTTTATTCACTAATACCAGAATGGATCAATTACAATTATGGCATGATTCAAAGCAAAAAAACTGAAAATGAGCAGGATCCATTTGATATTTCCAATAAAAGCTTCGAAATTGGAGAGAATTACTGTGATGGAAATGCTGCTAGTAACATGCAAGAAGAGTTTGGTTTAGTTGGAAATAGATTTACTAATAACATCAACACTAACAAAAGTATTCATATTGGAAATACTAGTAATAATAACAATAATAGTAATAATTGTAATGGTGGTAGTAAGAGGCCAAGGCATTTTTTCTGCTTTTCCTGTAATCAGTTTAAACCAAGAAGCACAAAAGCCAGATTTAAGGTCTGTAAACACGTAAGCTGTTACCATTGTTTAAGAAAGGCTTTACATGTGGAGTATTGGGCAGCAAAAAATGATATTTGGGATAAATGCAGAGCTGAGTGTCCGTTTTGTCATATTTCTCTAGATTGGACAAAGATGAAGCCTTATATAGTTTTATCTTTAGAGGCCAAACAATTTCCACTTATGTCTCTTTGCGATGCTGAAGAGAGGCAGGGAGAAGCTTTTCAAGTAATTCAATCTTTTTTCCCAAGAGGAGTCCCTCCACACATTATATATGGAAATAAAATAGATTTTTCTGTTAAACCAAAAGTAACTCAGATTCTCTTTGGAAACTATTTGGAACTTATAAGTCTAGATTCTTATGAAAAGTTTTTCCAACCTGAAGGAGTGAGACAATTCTGTTTAGAATCATGTAATAAATACTCAGAGATTGAGAATTCTAACTTAACTGAATCAAGTAAAAATAGCAATGCCAATCAAAGTCTACTCAATAACAGTGGTATCAGCTCCTACAGTAGCAGTGGAAGCAATATTACAAGCAAGTTTGAGATTCACTCCCAAACTAATACAGACCCAAATTATTACTCGTATGCTATTAGCTGTACAAGCGCCTCCACCACTACTACAAGAACATCTACTGCTACTAATACTTCCACCACTGCAACAATTAATACAACTACCTGTGCTAATATTAACACTTCTGTCTCAATTACTTTAGAAAGTGAAGAAGAGGTTATCACAGAATACGAAGTGGAAACAGAATCAGAAGAAGGAAAAAGAGACGGCGAGTACAATAAAAATGTTACTTGGGCCCGAACCTATGGCATTTATCCCGATATTTTTGTCTCTTGGAGGAGAAGTTTGCTTTACCTCTCTAGTGTAAAATCTTTGTGTTAATCCTTCAATTAGAGAAAAGGTGGAAGTTCTGCATATTACCACCATTTCCAATAAAGCTCATTTATGTTGTGTTAATATCTTGTTTATAACTTCTAAAACCATTTTTTACTATATATTTCAGAAAAATTTTAAATGTAAACTTAAATAACTAGTATCACTAGTACCCGGTACCGCATGCATGCAGGTAAATTTGGGATTAAAATAAGTTATGTGAATTAAAAACTACTTTCTTCCTTGTTTCCATATCCTTTGCAGACAATAAAAACAACGGTTGCAGCAAGTATAGAGGTACCTACAAGAATAGAAGCGCCAACAATGGCTTTGGCTGTTGCATTCCATTTGTTTGCAGGTTCTTTATTGATTTGTTTAATATCTTCATGATCATCTTGATAATGATGGTGTTGAGTTTCTTGATCCTTATCGCTTTCAACTGCTCCTCTTAGAGATGAAAAGCTTAATTCAGTTTCTTTAGGCTGATCTTCTGTCTCTGTGTTTTCTATCTTATTAATTACTGAAAATCTTTGATTTCCATCAATGCTCTCTTCAATTTGTTCATCATCAATAACGTTTTCATCCGAGAATGTTTGTTCCTGTTGAATATTTTCGTTTTGCAAAATATCTTGTTCTTTGAGTTTAGGCTTAATACTGTACTCATCTTCGAGACTTTGAGTTAATTGACTAGAATTCATCGAATCTTCAGGAGCAGATGACTCAAATGACTGACTTTGTGGGTCCAAAATATCATCATTAACATTTTCTTTATAATTGTCTTGCTTTGCATATTCAATATCCTTTGCAATTTCAGAGCTGGTAATTTTACTTGCAGCATCTTCCTCTCTCTCAATAAACTCTTTAAACCTTTTATTCTCAGCTTCCTTTTCAGCTAAAGTTACAGAATCTTCAATAACCTCAACTCCATCTACAAATCCTTCTCTCTCTGCTAAAGTAGTAACCCTGAAGAAATTCTTCATAGTATCAACAGTTTGCTGATCTCTGTGACGTATTGCAATATCAATAGGCTTTTGACCATTTGAATTAAGAGATTCCAACATCTCAGCAACAATATTTGACTTAAACATAATTCCAAGAACATAATGTACTAGCTCATCATTTTCTGACATTGCAGCCAAGTGGGCCAAATTATTACCTTCTGTATCTAATAACTTATTAAGTTTTGCTCCAACCCAAAATTTTTGAGATAAAGTGTGAGAAAGAGCTTGTACTAGGCCATGCTCAACCATCTTTTGAAGGATTGTTCTTCCTTTATTATCCACAGAACAAGTTAATATACTAATATAAGTTCCAGGCTCAAGCCCAGAAACATTTGACATTGTTCCCTGAAGACTATCCATTGCTGCAATTAACTCCTTTTCTGCATTTTCTTGTAACATACTATGGGGAAGTGCTAGCTGGTAAATAATGTTTCTGATGCTCATTAGAACATAATTGTTTGGGTATTTGGTTGCAAGCCATCCTAGAATGGTTGAACATTTTTGTCTGGATTCTGGTGGAATATGAAAAATGTCTACCAATGCAAAAACTGGAAGCTTTTCAGAATTATCATTGGATTCTACCGATACCACTCCAATACTAAAAACCAGTAATATAAACAGTAACAAGAAGTTAAATGGTGGACTCTTAAATACTTTGATAGATGCCATTTTTTCTGGCAAAATCAGTATATATCAAACTTTTTTTATCCTGTTAAATACTTATTTTTTCTGATGATATATTCTAGTAAATTTGGCTTGGCTTTTAAATTCTTTTTCTTTCAAAGTGTGTAATTATTTAGCTAAAATCTTGAAAATTTTGCACCCATAGCAAATTGGAGGAAAAAACCACCTTGGGTGAATTTTTGAAATGTAAAAATCACATTTTTTTTTTTCAAGCACACACTAACTTTATACCCATTATAATTTATATCTTTATTACAATTTTACTTTCTGAATAAAATCGGAAGCTTTAAAGACTATATAATTTTCGAACTTAAGCAAAAACATTTGTTTTACTTCTTTCAATAATTCATTAATACCTTTGGAACTGGGTTTTTACCTTAATTCTCAGTATTTCTGTTGATTTTCCAAAAAATAATAATTACTTTTATTTAATTAATTTTAACTGAACTGTTGAGTTGCCAACTACATGCAACTTCATTGTCAATTTTGCCACGTAATTAGATTGCATGCAACAGTAGAATTGACACGTAATACAAATTATAAAATAAATTTTATTACGTGTCAAAATTGATGATAGTAAAATTGCATGTAGAGATATAAAAATTATAATATTCATATAAGTCAAATGAATACGGAAATTTTGATTTAGGGGGAAAAAATGCTATTATTTCTCAATAGAAAATGCTATGTATGAGCGAGTAAATATGAAATAAAGAAAGTTCAAAGTTAAGCTTTATTTGGAGCGATATATATTTATATATCAAGCAAAATTGTCATGTTTTCATTAATATAGCACAATTTTGAGTCTGGCGATTTAATCCAAGTGGGGGTAAGAATAGCTGGATTTTCCACACAGCGGCAAAGATCAAACCAAGTTTGAAAAAATCACGAAATTAATAAATCTAGCATATTTATATGCATACAGAATTAATGAAGGAAAATAGGTAAAGACATGGATAATGACAGAAGTATTTCAATGAACTATTTGGGTTTGGGTGCAGACTCCCCAACATCAAAAGAGTCTTGTTCCTCAAAGTTGGAGTACATCATAGAATTAGTTATATATTCTCAGCTCATAATTTCGCTCTTTCTATGTATTGGAAGAACGGACTATAACTTTACATTGTATTTATTGGGATATGGGGTATTTTGTGTGGAAATGCCTCCTCTGGATGTAAATGGACTAATTAGGAAGATCACAGGTATTAGAAGGTTTCTGATGTTAATCATACTTGCAACAGTTATTGAGGCAGTTTGGCTTTCTTTTGCAGTCTCTGCATGGTTGTGTCCAAATAATCAAAGCCCTGATGTCTGTTTTGTTGAAGACTTTCAGATGAATTGGGAATATAAACTACATCAATACATTATTTGGGGATCCAGTATAAACTTCATTCTCAAGTTAGTTTTGGGAACTCTTTGTTGGATGTGGATTGACAAAGAGAGAACGAAACTCGAGGCTATTTCACTGAAGCCATTGATTTTCTTCTGGTAATTACAGAGGATTTTTGAACTAATACCTCAAGAATAGTATACTTAACGTACTGACAGTGGCATTATGGTCAAAATCCAAGTAATTAACAAGAGTTACATCTTTAGCTAAACTATATAGATAGATTTTATGAGATTTAGAAAAACAAAATGAAAAATAATTCGTTCTCAAATTCGATTAATTTTATTAATATAATGAAAACACTTCAAAATTGTACTAATAGTATCTTAATTTTTCAACTATTTCAATTCAAACTACTGAGGTGTTGGTTACTCTTCATCATCATCTTCCTCTTCTTCCTGTTCAATTCTTTGTTTTTTGGAGCTACTGGCTTGAACTTCATCATCTTCTTCATCTTCTTCTTCTTCTTCCTCCTCCTCAAAATCCTCAGCTTCATCAAGGTCTGCATCTCCTGGCTCGAAATCATCCTCATCATCATCGTCCTCGAGATCATTTTCGTAGAATTGCTTGAGATCCACCTGCCCTGCATCCTCATCATCATCATCATCAAAATCGTCGTCATCATCGTCAGGCAATCCATGGCTGTCCGCATGTACGCTAGTTTCTTCCTCATCACCTCCCTCAGTATCATCATCTATTATTTCAACCTCCTCATCATCATAACCGTAATCTTCGACTTCCTTTCCTTCTTTATTCATTTCGTCCAAAATCTGCAAGTTTGGTAAGGTCTCAAAAACTATTGATCTATAAGATTCTGAGTTCTTCTCAGCTACTGGATTAAGCAATAGAGAAAGAGTCTCTAACTTAGGAAGCTCCTTCAATACTATTAGTTCTGAAAAATCTTTAATCTTATTTCCCCCTAGCAATAAACAACGAAGGTTCTTATAATTCTGCAGAATATCAAGTCCACCTGAAATATGGTTATCCTGAATCTCTAAAACCTTCAAATTCTCAAGTAAAGGAAAGTTATCCAATCTTTGAAGACCTGTTGCGTTCAAACTTAAATATTGTAACTCTGAAAATCTACCAAGAAATTCACTATCTTGCTGTGTTAATTCTCTAAGTTTTACTCCGTCTAAAACCAATTCTTTGACCTCTGAGTAATCTATGCTATTTATATTGCTATCTTGAGTATTTGAAACTTCCTCGTCCGGTAAAACCAAATCCTGCTTTCTAAGACGATTTCTTATTGAAGCTTCCATTTTCTTCTACCAGCTTAGCCCCACTATTTAGGATGTAACTTATGGGGGTTGGCGCGTAACTTCTCCTACATTTACTTATACTTTTACTATATTCTGGTAATATAATTTATTTATATTCTCAACGAGTAAAATTTAGGCGGTAACATTGCCCACATTTTGCCGCCTTTAATATTTAATTTTTTTTGTGGGTAATGCTAATATTTGTATCAAAAGATAGGAATTGAATTGAACAATGAATAACTAAAGTAACAACTATATATTCAAAATATGTTCAAATACTGTTGTTGACTCTTCTCTTTCATTCACTTATTTTCTCATCTACCCATTGTATTTCTTCTATTACTAGATAGTATTAACTTATATATACGTTAGAAAGAAATTGACGTAAGGAACAACTGTATAATAAGAGAAAAGTTGATACATAGATAGTAATGAAAATAAAGTAGGGACTCCCAAATCACCTCAATACTAATGACTTATCAAGTTAAATACTTCTTATCATTGCTAGTATCTAATCGCAGAACATTGAGTGGGCGCCAATTATAAATATATGCTCACTTGTGTTTATATCAATATATATCTTTGCAAAGACTTTAATACTTTGCATGTATGCATGAAATTAGCTAATTAAATTGTTTGTAGGGAATATGTCATATAAATCACTGTATTATTTAAGAACAATAATGTGGAATTACTGATTGTTGAGAAATGAAGTAGAATTAGTGTGACCATAGTATGATAATGTTACCAGCCCCACGAAATTTGTATTCTTCCTCAAGGGCTAGAAATTGCTACACGATTTTCAAAATCAACATTCTGTAATAATTGCTTTAAATTGCACTTTCCATTGAATTACTTTGGCATGGAGCTGAAGAAAGGTTGTTTTTTGATACAAATATTAACCCCTTCCTCTAAGTACTCATCTCTTGATATCCATAGATTCTCCTGATAATCCCTTAAAGCGCTAAATAATTGAGCTCCTTTCCAAATGGCATAGTTACGATCGTCAGCGGGAGTAACTCTAATATTACTTTTAGCTTGGGAAGGACAAATATACATTAACTCTTCTTCTAGTCTCTCTTCAATACCTGTTGTAAGAGATGTTCCTCCGCTAAGTAATATAGAGCCCATAAGTGTTTTTCTAACTTCCATAGGAGAAGACATAATAGATTCCATTACTAGTTCGTGAACTGGCTGTACATCTCTCATTATAAGTTTTGGGTCAAAAATAACTTCGGGAGCATAGAACCTCTCCTTGTCAATTTCGATTTTATTTGTATGTTCGTCATGAAGTGTTAATCCATCAGGTAAAGTATATACCTCAGTAATCTCTTCTTCAGGACGTTCATTTTCTACTGCAGGGTCCTTTGCAATGTAACACAAAGTTTCTTTGATAATTCTTACATGTTCTAAGTCATCTCTGGTTGTTGCAACATAACCCTTGTCAGATAAAAGTTTTTGTAGATACATTGTGATTTCTTGTCCGCCAATATCCGCTCTTCTAAGAGAGCTGGAATCGCAGTAACCATCGTAGACTGGGACGACTTGCGTAACTCCTTCTCCAATATCGCAAGCAACTCCTGTTGTCTTACCTGCACTATATAATGCCATCAACCCCTGTAAAGCTATATTCAAGCTTTGAGTTTGAAACATCTCAAACATTAATTCTGTAATCTTTTCTTCGTGTCTATTACTACACAAAGGTGGTTTCGTGATAATTACTGAACTATCAATGGGATCAATATCCAAGCCTCTATAAAAGAGATAATTTAACAACTCTTCAAATTTTGTCCAGTCGTCAATATGTCCATGATCAATTGGAAACGTTAAAGATAACTTCTTTCTTTGTGCTATTGCTTCTTCTCCTACAAAAATCGGGTTATTATCCTCATCTTCTGGAATATATCTTGATCTATATTGGCCTACCATTGAAGGGAAAATACATGTTGGACTCTTATCATTATCGGTTCCTGCTTTCATGTAAGCCGATCCACAGTCGATTACTATACATTGTTCTCCATTTCCAGCTTGATCTCCTGAAAAAGATGACATTTTTTTCTAAATATAATTAAAATCTTATTATAGAATTCCCTTTTTACTTAAAACAGTTATTTTTAACTAATTCTTTGGAATTCCTGGAAAAGAAGTGGGCTTGAATAATATTCACTTGTCTATTCTTTACCTAAAACAACAAATCTGCACCTCTTTAATTTTTAATTAACAATTGACACTTTAAAGAAAGGATAAAGAATCCTAATTTCGTTTATCAATCTTAACACCTTTCAATTTTCCTCTTTAAATTGTTCTAATTTACTCAATTTTCAGAATTTCAATTTTTCTTGTTTCTTTTTCTAGGTCAACCTTGGCCCAACTCATTTACCAAGATAATTACATGCACACATGGCGCCATGATGGCGCCTAAATAATTCTTTATTTAATTGCATGCAATAAGTGGAAATAATAGGAAGAGTTGAGATTCTTATTTGAATGATTAATATTGGAATTTTACTTAACTTTTCAGAAATCCTAGATGTAATATTTTATTAATAGAGTATGTAAACATAGTATCTTAGGTTAAGTAGGGAGTTGGTTGAACTTAAAAATACGTAAGGTTGATTGGAAGGGAATGGAAGAAAAATTGAAACAAGTAGAAATTAGATAACAATTAATTTAAATGGAAATTAGGTTGAAAAACTAGTAATAAACATGAGGGGAAAAATATGCAAGTAAAAAAGACATTGCTTTTCTTATATGAAATCTCCAAATTTTTGATTGAGAGAAAACAATGTTATAGGTATTCTCTATATTATAATTTCGATTAGAAATGTGCCATTGAAAATAGTAGAATCAAATTCTTTGGATTTTGTCTGCAATAACTGCCTGGTTAGTCTTTCTAAGTTGTTCCCTTTCGAATGTTTTATAATCAAAGGTACAATCATGAGCGTCTGCATATCTATGAGTACTACAGAAGTTGAAGCCACATCTGCAGTTGAATCCATAAATCCCAACTTTTTTATTACAATGGTAACATCTTCCTGGGACTGAAGGTTTTTCTGTGGGTGAAGATAATGAAGCTGAAGATGCGGATTCCGTAGTCAAATTTTGAGGCTCTTTCTCCTTTGTTGTATCTATAGAAATATTTTCTTGCTCAATAATTGCAGGACTGCTTGATTCCTGATTGAATTCTTTTGAAGTCTCTAATAAACCACAATCTTCATCTTTCGAGGGACTTGATGAATCATTACTCTGAGGACTACTTATTGAACTCTGATTATTGACACTATTTCCTGAAATACTATCTTTATAACATTTGCTACAGAGGTTATTTGTTGTTGGATTTCCATAAAAGCCACAGTTATTTAAACATAATGAAGGAGAATGGGCTGGACTTGATGAGACTGGAGGCGTATTTGAATCCATTGTGAATATTATTAATTTTTGTGTTCAAAAAATCTACACTTGCTATTAATTTAAATTTTTTTAATTTATCTAGAGTGAAAAGAAAATATTATTTTATATCTAAGTTTGGAAGTTATATATTTTCTGGCAAATACTTGAATTATTACCAACTGTTTCTAGAATATCCTTAAAAACGCTTCAAATAGGCTGGTAGAAACAAATCTATTTCCAATTATCTTTGAATTAATTTCGATTTTTTTTATTCTTATTTTTTAAATTTCTTCTCTAATTCCGAAAAATGTGAAAAGTCCAAAAAGGGGAATATTTTTCTTCTGTTTATTCAGAGAGGATTGTACCGCCTAAATATCAAGCCCGACAAGCCATGCAGGTGGAGAAACTTGCGAGGGTAAAAATAATTATATACGTAAATATTTTTCACAAACTCAAAAATATTTGAATAATTTATATTAAATAATTTCAAAATTAAGAGAGCATATTTCAGCAAATACTGAATTATTTATCAAAAAAAAAATTTAACTTCTGGAGTAAATACAAACTTAGTCCATAATTTGCATCCGCACAAATTTCTTTATTAATTTTAGTGTGTAATTATAATGCAAACTTTATTGTTAATGAAGGGGGCAAAAAAATACATTTTCAATATCAACACTAATTTCAATAATCACTTTTTTCTCTGAACTAAAAATCCTCTAATTCTTTCCCCATTTTCTTGGGAAAAACTGCCGATAATTTTCTTTTAATAGATTTTACTAGAAATTTTTAAAAGGTTCAGAACCTAGAACCATCTACACTATACTATTTAACATTTTATACTATCTTTTTCTCTTTATTGCTAGAACTACAGAACTAATTGAGGAGAAAATTATTTTATTTAAAAAGAAAAACTGAGTAATAATATTTTTCCGGTTTGTCAATTCAGACTGATCACCTATATTCACCTTTAACAGTATTCATTTGCTATTTAAAACAAATAATACAAAAAGACAAGGCGGGAATGTTGACTCAATGGTTAAAAACGCTGTCTATGGGGATCGAACCCATGACCACCAGCTTAAAAGGCTGGCGCTCTACCGTGCTGAGCTAAGACAGCTCACGTGAATGGGTGAAGTTAAATTACAAGTTATTCTTAATTGAAAGCAAAACATATTTTGAATGAAAATCTATTTAATTTTTTGAACAGGTATGCAATAAATAATATCGAATGATAATTATCTTCACAGATTTTGGATTAGTTTGATGCTTTTTAATCTTTAGTGAGCGTATTTTTGAGTGTGTTGTATTATTGCGTTGGCTTAACTAATGAGTCAATATTCGAAAAACCCAAGCCATTATACAAATCCCTTAGAAGAGAAAGAGAATGGGGAATTTTAGCTAGGAAGGTTTGAATTTTTTTGAATGTTTTTCAATTCTATATTTTTAGTAGCTAGTATTTGTTAAAATAGAATTTCTCTTTTACATTTAGATGTAACTAGTTTACTAATTGAAACAGATTAATAATAATAATAATAATAGTAAGTTAGTGACAATTTATCAACTAATCAAAAATTTGCTTTCGATAGGGAGTCAAAAAAAAAGTAATAATTAATAATTCCGAGAAAAATTGTCTGAATACCGGTCTGCATGCAAATGTTAATAGTGGTATGCAAGCCATGCAGAGTGGACAACATGCAAACACCGGTAAATAAAATAAGCCTTTAAAGACTGATAGCTTACCCAGTTTAAACTAATCAATAAAATTTACTGCATAAATACAAACAATTATATAAAGTAGTGTTTTTAAAACAAAAACTTAGAAAAAAATAAAACCAAAAACAAGAATCCATCAAAAAGAAACAAATTAACAGACTTTGCTAGAATTTTATACTTTGGGTCAAAATAAACCCCAGTTATACAAGTTTTAAAGTTGTGGCTTAATAATAAATTTTTTAAAGAACTGATCATTTAGGCGGGCAAACTATGGAGGAAAAAGTTTAATATACAAGGAAATAGCCAAGTTACTTCGGAAAAGTAGAAGAAAATAAAGAATTGATAGGACGAATTTCGGGAATTAGTTGAAAGCAACAGTAGAAGATTGAAGATAATTACGTAAATTTTCTTTGAGAGAGTTACATCTGCAATTGTTTGGGAAAGGCAGGAAATTAGCAAGAAACTAAATAACTAAAGGTACAGAGGGCTTTTAAAAATAATAGTATATGGATAAAGAGGCTCAAAGAAGGTTCAGTTAAATGAGAGAGTTAATGTAGTCTCTGAACTGATTGGACAAATTGTTCTTGGGACAACTTTTTTTATGAAAGGTAGAAAGAGAATTTGGCAGGTCTCATATAGAGATGCAGGAACGAAGGAAATGCTAGTTAAATGGGGATTAGTAGTGCTAATATTTCAGCTAATTTTCTCCTTGTTTGTCAAGGCTGGCGATCTAGACTTGCCAAGCAGAAATGGCGAATCTAATAGAATTAGTTTACCAGAAATCTACTTTGTATTGACAGTGGATGGAACTTTATGGTCAATTGGAGAGAATGGGAAGATCTTGTGGAAGAGGAGGATCCTTGAGGGGGGAACATTTTATCCTAGTAGGGTCTTTTATGATAATGGAAGCGATGAGTCAGATATTAAATCAACTCGCTTATACTGTTCTTTTCAAGGTAAGATCTTCTTTGGAACATCTTCTGAAAGTGTTCAGGGTTTCTACGACAGCCAAAACACCTATGAGAATATCTTTTCTGAAAAATCAGTCTTACCAGGAGGAGTTATACCAATAGAAGGCATCAGTATTGGAGATCTGGTTGAAAGATGTCCGTTCCACTCTTCTCTGTTTCCTGGATTATATCTGACTGGGTCCAGAACATCTGACGTCTTATCTGTTGATCTATTTACTGGAAGAATTCTTTCGAACTCTGCCTCGTCCCAACAATGCAAAGCTTACGATCAAGATGCGTCTCTAAATCCAAATATTCAAGTTAGCATTGCAATTGGAGTCACCACTTGGAAGATTCTTGCGTTAAATATCCCCACCAACAAGTTAGAATGGGACGTCAGATATTCAGATGTTAATGGAATTAATTATAACAAATATTCTCAAAGTATCCAGAATGTTCATCTATTGGAATCCAGCTCAACTGATAGAGAAACTCCCATTTTCTTTGGCTCTTCGCGAAACTCTTTATACTTGAAAAATATTTCACTTGGATTCAACAGCATCATTTCCAAAGTCTTCATTCTTAAAGAGGGACTTTCTCTCCCATATTTCCCTTCTAACTTCTATTACATTGAGCAGGTACACGTCAGCCGTCTTCGTAACTACTCTAATTCTGCTGTTGGTCCTCTAATTGGAGCTAACAACATTTTGCTTGATGAGTTTGCTTATACCAAATCTGATTCTGTAAATTCTGGGATTAGTCATCTTATTAGCAGCAAGCTCAAGGGTTTGACTCCCATAGTTGTCAACTCCAACAGAGTGGCTTCCAGGCCTATGCTTCCTCTACCAGGTGACCAAGCTGTAGCTTCTGATAAAGAGGAAATTCTACAAAACTTCAATCAGACAGAAACTGGGAACTTAGGAACCAAATCAGAATCCCCCAGACCTGAGTTGGAATTAGAAACTGATTCTAATTCTATCCTATCTTTCCTCTCAACTCTGTATCACAGAAACCATCTTGCCATGATCACTGGAATCATACTTTTCATAGTCAACGTAATCCTACTCTTCGTACTACTCTCAAAGCGAAAACCTAGTACAAGCTCCAGTAACCAACAACAAAGCAGAAACCTTCGAAACTCGTTCCTCGGCTCCTCATACGCTACTACCTTTAATTCTGAAGAAACAGAAACCGATTTCCCCGCCCCCCGTAGCTCTGGTGACAAGTACATGCGACTTTCTAAAAGCTACTCCATGGTCGATATGCGTACAAACTTTATCGGAATCTCAAAGAATGCCTTCTTCAAGGCACTCAACTATAAAAATGATAGTGTATCAAACAGCCCTAATTACAACAATTATTTCGATAACTTAGGAGCAAGAACTAGCTTTGAAGATGACTCCAAACCTACAATTGACTTGCCTAGCTCCAACACTACCGCCCAAACTGGCGCCCCCCAAATGCGCGGGCAATCTCAAATAAATGCAACCAACTCTAATACTCCAACGAATTTACAGGAGGGACAGAATACCTTCACTCCAAAGTCTACAGCGAGTGGGCCGAAATCCTCCTCTCTCTATAATATTCCTCCTCGCTGCGAACTTGCCAGATGTATCGATAATGGTCGGTTTTCTAAGAACTTTGAGATTGTTAAGCTTATAGGAAGTGGCGGGTTCGGTCAAGTTTACCAAGTGGAGCACAAGCTGGAAAGAGGAACCTACTATGCAATTAAGTTCCTCAGATTGGGAATTGGAGCAAACGACGATATCACTAGAATTCGCTACTTTAGGGAAATTACTGCAAACCGTGCTACTCTGAGTAAACACGTGGTCAGATATTATACTTGGTGGTGCGAAGAACCGGAGGCCTTACAGAATTATGTAGATGGGATTGATAGTCTCGGCTGTTCCAAGTCTGCATCTCACTCTTCAATTCAACCGAAGATTCTTGAGACTAGGAAACCGGTAAAGAAGTATAAAAATGGTAAACCTGGTCCTGGTGATCGGAAAGAACGGAACAAAGGCTTAAAAAAGGAGCTTGGGGATTACTTTGGGACTGTGAATCAGGGTCCAAACAAAACTAACTCACGCTTCATTCTTGATGAATTATCCCAAGAAGATGAGGATCTACTAATGGAAACCTCTTCTAATGACAGTATAAGACGTTTCTCATTAGAAACTCCACATAAGAACCTTAAAAAGCACCAGTATGTTGAATTCGACTCCCAGAATGACAAATATTCCCACCTTAGTAACTCTGACTCCTGCTTTAGCAGAGCTCCTTTTGATCTAGATGGTGAAGATAATTACCAAGGCGTTGAAGAATCCGCACTTAATGGTGACTCCCGGATTAATGGAAATAGGTACCGTGATGGAGGTGAAGGCTTGGGTTTACAGACTGATGATAGACTAAGTATTGGATACAGTGAGAGGTTTGGACCTTTAAGTTTAGCTTCAAACTCTTCTTACCAAGATGGATTTGAGAATGACTCTCAAGATCTGAACTTCATAGCTTTTGAAAACGAATCTCAAGAAGAATATGACACTATTTGTGGAAAATCCCAAGTTCTTGTTAAGCCTGAACTTGAGGAATCTTCTCCAGAACAGAACATTGAAGAAGTGCCAAATATATATATTGACGATGTTCACAATCAACCAAATGATAATGGATTATTGTACCGAACTAAGACTATCTCTACCAATACTCAAAACAATCAAGAACTTTTTGTACTATCATCCGGAAACTTCCCACACATTAGCTCAGTATCTTCCGTTACCGACAATAACAAGAGCTCTAATAATAACCACCACCATAGATCTCTTGTATACTTTTCTCCAGCTAATCGAAAAGATAACGATCCAATTTACGAGGTAATTATGATGATACAGATGGAGCTCTGTATTGGAGTAACTTTACGATCTTGGCTTGGAGACACAAGTAGAAGTACCGAATATGGTGGAACTGATGTAGAGCTTAACATGTTCAAACAAATTATTAAGGGTATTAGAGACATTCATGAGAAAGGAATAGTTCATCGAGATTTGAAACCAGAAAACATCTTTGTGAATCCAGACTCCCTCCAGATCAAAATTGGTGATTTTGGACTAGCCAGATTAATGTTTGATGGTGATTCAAAGACTAACAATGGCAATAATGTAATTGGCGACTCCCAATTAATGTCTCAATCAGCTTCCTCTTATGCTCCTTCCCATAAACTTGAAAACAACAGAGTTGCAGTTAACAACGACTTGAATAGATTTATGGATGAAAGAAAAAAACAAAGTCAAATGGAAGCTCAGATGAATAATCCTCTTTCGAGATTAGACTCTCAAATGAGTGTACGTGGGCAAGTAATTGGTACTCCTGGATACACTGCACCAGAAGGAGGAGCTTTATGTAATGAGAAAGCAGACATATATTCTGCAGCCCTTATCCTTCTTGAGCTCCTTTGCCCAAGATTCACTACAGCTATGGAAAGGATTCACGTTCTAGATAGCTTTAGAAACAAAGGAATTGTTCCTGTTTGCATTATGAAGAACCACGACGCCTGGATTCCTTTACTTAGATCAATGACCTATCAGGACCCTGAATTCAGACCATCAGCTGAAAACACCTACCGAATTGTGAAAGACTTAATTAAGAAGAAGAAGGTTATTTAAAAAGGTAATTCCACTTAGGGAAAACGAAGACTTTAATATTGACCGACAAACTGTTACAAAGAAATTTTTGAATCCTCTTTCTGTCTCTCGAAAAGACAAGTACAAACAAGAGTGGATTCTAACATTATATTTATTTAGTTAAATTGTACTTTTTTTATTATTTATCTACTTATATTAATTCTAATTACTACTACTTACAAATTATATGATTTTTATCTTTGTATATAGCAAATATATTACCAGTTAACTCATTATGAGTGACATTTTTTAGATTAAAAAAGATCGGGAAATCGGTACTCTCGTTAATTAGCCAGTCGTTTTTTCCTGTTCTTAATTATTAGAATCCTTTATTGCATGTGGATGCATGCATCCACATGCAATTTACTGTAATTAATGACGTGTACAGTTCGTGTTGGTGATTGGGGGGAATGGCGGGAAATCGTGTAGAAGAGGTACAAGGGAAGGATGCGGAGGAAAATAAAGATGAAATTAAGAAATCAAGCAAGTAAAGTTTACTATTACTAAAGTAAATAATGGCTTATTGGAGAATATCAGTGATACCCATTGGCATCTCCTCAATCTGAGTATTATAATGTCTCTCAATATCTCTCAAGCAGACAATGTCGTCGTCAGTAACGAAGTTAATTGAAACACCTTTCTTACCGAAACGGCCGGATCTACCAATTCTGTGAATATAAGTTTCTGGTGAAACAGGCAAATCGTAGTTAATTACAAGAGAAACTTGCTGAACATCGATACCTCTTGCTAGCAAATCTGTTGTAATTAAAACACGAGATGAACCTGATCTGAATTGTCTCATAATGACTTCACGGTCCTTTTGATCCATATCTCCATGCATGGATGAACATGTAAAGTCTCTCTCTCTCATTTGTTTTGTGAGTTGGTCAACTCGTCTTCTTGTGTTACAATAGATAATTGCCTGAACAATTGTAAGAGTCTCGTATAAGTCGATCAAAGTATCCATCTTCCATTCATCTTTTTCAACGCCAACATAAAACTGACGAATACCTTCCAAAGTAAGCTCCTCTTGTTTTACTAAAATACGCTTTGGATCTCTCATAAACTGAGTTGTAAGATGTAAAATCTCATTTGGCATTGTGGCTGAGAATAAGGCTACCTGCACATCCTGAGGAAGCTTCTTAAAGATATCGTGAATTTGAACCTTGAAACCTCTGCTCAACATCTCATCTGCCTCATCTAATATGAAAAGCTTGAGGTTATCAACCCTTAAATAGCCCTTATCAAGCATATCAAAAACTCTACCAGGAGTACCAACAACCATATGAACGCCACTCTTTAGCTTATTCATATCATCTCTAACTGAAGTACCACCAACACAAGCATGGCATCTAAGTTCACAATAATCTCCTAATGCCAAAGCTACTTTTTGAATTTGTTGAGCTAACTCACGAGTTGGAGCAAGCAAAAGTACTTGGCAAGCATTTAGTGAATAATCAATCTTCTGGAGAGCTGCAATAACAAAAGTTGCTGTCTTACCAGTACCGGACTGAGCTTGTCCTATTGTGTCATATCCATCCAAAATTGGTTTAATTCCCCTCTGTTGAATTGCTGATGGCTTTTCAAAACCATAAGCAAAAATACCTCTCAACAAATCGCCCTCTAAATTTAAAGCTTCAAAACATTCCACAATTTCATCATAGTTACTTTCAATCTCACCAGTTGAAGCCACTTGGACGGCCTCCTCTGAAGCAGGATTTTGCTCACTATTTGTCATCTTAATTAATCAATCTTAAAGAAAAGAAAATATTACAAATTACCTTGAACTTGTAATATCTAACAGGTTTTTATTCAAAAAAAACCTCTTACTTTTTTATGTTTTTTTTACTGTTGAAAAGAACTTGTCGTTGCGCTTAAATACGCAAAAGGGAAAAAAAGACCTTACTCTATATTTTCTTTACTTTCCTCCATTACCTCTTTAATTGTCTCCATTTTTTCAGCATTTCGAGACAGCCCGCCTAAACGCGACACGTATAGGATACCAAAATATATTAAATTTAAGATAATTAATATATTTTAGTGGGGGAGAGAAATTTATAGAATGAGAGGGGAAGTAGAATATATAGAAACGGTAAAGATTTCCTTCTTGAACTTAGTTTTTTCAATATTAATTTTGCAATTTGAGTAGGGTGGGGGAGAACTGAATATATTTTTTTGTAGAAAAAAATCCCCTCTTTAAGGCAGGTAACGACTTTGTATGTTTTATGTATGGGGGTAATTTTAAATATATTTACAATATAATATTAATACCCAATTTGTTTTACCAAATCAATTTGATCTTAAAACTTTTTGCGCCATATTTAGTTACCATTATATTTTGTATGAACTAATTATCTAGTAAATAATATATAAATTTTGTGGGGTACCTTTGTTTTCTGATTATTTTGTTGAATATTTACTCGAAAACTTGGTTGGATTCTAGATCATAGTTAAATCTTAGTTTACTGGAACTTTTTATTGGTATTATTTATTTTAAGTTCAAATCCAATTTTTGTGATTTGACTCCAAGGTGTAATTTGAAAAGAATAAATAAATAACTATTATCCGGTTCTGCCAATAATATTATTAAAATGAGATTTATCTTTGCCTATATTTCACTCTTGTTTGCACTCATTGTCTCGGTTTTTGCAGAGAAAGGTGTTCGTCCAAGCACAGTAACTCCCTCAGTAGTTGTTGAACTCACAATCTCCATTGATAATGAAAAGAGCAAGTTGAGAATTGGACTTTTTGGCGAGGAAACACCAAAAACTGCTAATAACTTCTATTCCCTTTGCATTGGTGGAATGAAAGACAAGGATGGTAAAGAAATGAGTTATACTGGAAGTATTTTCCACAGGGTTATTCCAGGTTTCATGGCTCAAGGTGGTGATTTTACTAATGGAAATGGAACTGGTGGAAAGAGTATATATGGTAATATGTTTGAAGATGAAAACTTCACTTTTATTCACGAGTCTCATGTAATCTCAATGGCTAATAGAGGTCCCAATACCAATGGATCCCAATTTTTCATCACCTTTGTCCCCACTCCTCATCTTGATGGAAAGCACGTAGTTTTCGGAAGATTAGTCGATGAAGAGAGTAAGCTCACACTCACTAAAATTGAGCAGCTCGGTTCGTACTCTGGAAGAACCTCAAAGCGTATTGAGGTCGTTGCTTGTTCTCATCACTCTGGTACTGCTCCTTCTGCCAAACTGGAATTGTAATCTTTTTGAGAAAAAAAAACTAAGAAAAAATAATGAAAATTTTTTATTATTACTAGTTTTCGTAGGTTATGGTGGGTGAATCCCAATAATTATATTTTTGTGTTTTGCTGTCCACATGTGCAACTTTTTTTTTTTGCATGTGCAAAGATTTTTGCATGAATGCCGGTATAGACGATTTGCAGGAGACACGTCATTATGTTAAATTTTTTTAAAAAAATAGGGAAAAAGGAAAGGGTGAAAATTGGCCGTTTAGAAGAAAAATATTAGATTTATTTGTTGAAGAGGCTACTTTTATCCCTTTTTGAGCTGGTTTTCTTCGATGATTGAGGTGGTTTTGAATGATCGGCTGGGGAAGAAGATTAGGGTTAAGTGTAACCCGGATGATACAATTGGAGATTTGAAGAAGCTTGTTGCTGAAATTACAGGTAGGTTTGGTTTATTATCACAAGACGATTCTGTTTTCTTACTTTCATATAGTAATTTCTATATGAAAATTTTCGAATTTAGAATCATTCTATTACTTGTTAATATTTAATGCTAATTTTTATTGGTATTTCAATAGGCACAAGATGGGACAAAATAAGAATTCAGAAATGGTATAATGTTTACAAAGATCATATTACTCTGGAAGACTATGAAATCAAGGATGGAATGGGTCTGGAACTCTATTATAATTGACTTGACGGAATCTATTATTCTAAAAAGCAGGATGGGTAGTTTATAATTATTTCTAGTTAGAGAGTCATACAGTTCTGGGTGTGGCTTAATTTTGACTGGGGATTCTACGAATCTTAAAGTTGCAGTATATTTTAAGCTTATATATACATTTATTCTCGCTGTTATGTTCTCGCCCCCTTTTCTAATCTCTTCTCCTCATCAACTCACTTCTTCATCTCTATCTTCTTCATCTCCTCCCCGGCTTCTCCCGCCCACATCATCCCTCTCACATCCTCCTTACTCAAATCTATGCATCTCACTATAAGCCGAGCATCAGAGCTGTTGTTAATAGACTAAGACAACAAGTCATGTGATTTACTAAAAATTAATGGCTAATAATAAATACGATAAAACTAGAAAGATAAATAACGGTATTTCACCTCAACAAGTTTATCTTAATAAGATTTAAAGTAGATTTCATATTTAAGATCATCATACCCTCTCTAAAATGCAAGAAGGAAAAGATTCTCAGGCTTATGCTTTGCATTGTCTAGCAATGGAGTCAAGCTCACGTTGACCCTGTGGAGAAAGTCTACGGGTACCTGTATTTGGATTGAACTCTACTAAACCAAGAGATTGGAGCTGAATTAAGCAGTAACGGATAATTCCACGAGAAGCAACAGCTGAGTGATTTCTAGCTGTTCCATTACGTTGCTTTCTACCATAAAACTTGGAAAGAGCACCAACACCAACATTTGGTCTGACATATAAGTGTCTCAAAATTGAAGCAGCACGAGTGTAGAGCCAATCTGGATCTTGTGGTGGCAACTCTTTTGATGAAGCTGTCTTAACGTGGTCAATCCATTCTGGCATTGTCATCTTGCCACCCTTCTTTAATTGTTGAGCAAACTTCTCAATCAAGATTCCAGCTGGAACATCCTTAGCTGTTTTAATTACTCTTGGAGCTGCTGTTTCATACAATGTCATCCTTTCTAACCACTAAATATAATAATCTCAAGCTTCTTGCTCTTCAAATTCTCACTTTGAGTGTTATTCCAATTATTATTAATGGTATTTATATATTAAAACCCGATTTGGAATTCTTGTTTTTTACCGTTTTCCCGTATAAACCTATTAAATGGGAAATTCTCTAATTATTACTTGACTTTAAACTATAAATTATTATTGTTTTACTAATTATTTAAGGAGACACGTTGTTCAAACTAATCATTTACCTTTTTTTATTTAATTCACAATTTATTACTCTTCTTAATTTGCCTTTCTTTATTTTTCAATGTCAAACATATATTTGTCTCGCTTTTGGCGCCCAGTTTTGGCGGGATAATGGAATCGGTTTGAGTTTGTGGGGGTAAATGGAGGGTAAAAGAAATTTAACCAATTAGTCATAAAAATAAGTGTTTAATATGGCATGCA
The DNA here is from genome assembly GCA_004337795.1 of Cryptosporidium viatorum. Lineage (NCBI taxonomy): Eukaryota > Apicomplexa > Conoidasida > Eucoccidiorida > Cryptosporidiidae > Cryptosporidium > Cryptosporidium viatorum. The sequence goes on from QZWW01000059.1 coordinate 28,676, forward strand.
GAATTATTCACTCTTTTTTCTATTTTATGTAAATTTAGTTAGTTATTGAGATGTTTTACCTGTGAATTTCTCTCAAATCTTGTATTATTAACTCTGTATCTGCTCATTTTTTAACTGGTAGAAATAGTTTTTGACATTGTACCACACTTGTACATATTAAATTATAATTGAGGATAAAATTCTGGGTTGGCTTCCCCCTCCAGAATACATTTTTTTTCATAAAAATTAAAAATATATATATATTATTAATAATATTAATAGAAGATATTTCTACAGGAATATATAATATATATACATATTGGATTGGAAGATAGTAATATTTGTCAAAATGGCATCCAATGAGGAAACCAGAAATGATAACATTAATTCATTTATTGATGAAATAGATGATGAACTTGAAGAGTTTGACGATTTAGGTAAGTGAATTTCTATTACTTATGGAGGCAAAAAGGTATATGGCCAAATATTGCAGCAAGAATTATTCATATCGCCTATTATAGGCTTCCATAAGGTTCTCATTGAGTTATACTAACTTTAAAATAGACAATATTGAAACTCAGATTGATCCTGATGTTGGAGAATGGGATGAAAATTGGGATGCAACAGGTAAGATTACTTCTTATTTTAATTATTAATTGAACAATGAATATGAATAAAACTAATTTATATATATCATTTTTATTTTAGGATGGGATGATGAGGATGTGGATGATGAGTTTATTAAGCAACTGCACCATGAGTTACAGGAGTTTGAGAAAAGGCAAGCTAGTGGAAGTAACTAATAAACAAAACTTTAGAATCCTGCCTTGAACATATATATTAATTTTATTTGATATTTAACCTCTTGATTTTTTTTTTTTTTTCTTCGCCTTTAACTACATGTATGATGAAAATTCCATACCGGTATTTATTGCATGCATGCAAATAGATTACGTCATTTTTTTTCGAAATTGTGTTGAATGAAATTATAATATATTCATAAAATTTATTTAAGTTTAGAACAAGGAGGTGATTATAATTTATATATATATATATATATACATATTCAAAGATGTCTAAAAGAGGAGTTTCTATGGAAGAGAAACGTTCAAGGTAAGTTATGTATATTTAAATTAAAGAATTTGTAAAAACTATATATCTCACATCTCTATTTTCCTACCAATTCTAGATTATTGAACTCTCTATACGAAAAAGTAAGTTTCATTATTTTGATAACTAAGCATAAAAAAAATAAAAAGTGAATAAACCTTCTGAATTACAAATATTTTACTCCTTTTTTTTTAATAATCCCTTTATAGAAAGAATGTTTTAACTTAAAAGAAATAGAAAAACTTGGAAAGAAATGTGGAATAATTGAACAAACAGTCAAAGATGTCCTACAAAGTCTTGTAGATGATTCTTTGGTAGTAAGTGACAAAATTGGATCTCTTAATATTTTCTGGGCCCTTCCTAGTGCTGCGAAATTTAGCAAAGAAAACAGGTTGGAGTATTTAAAGTAAGTTAAATCATAAAGATTTGAAATATTTACATTTTTTATTCATATTTATATTTTCATATATCTACATTATTTAATACCTATAACTTAAATTTGAACTATATTATATAAAACAGAAACTCAATCCAAGATTACAAAGATCAAATTAAATCACTTGAAAAAATGATTAAAGAATCTAAAGAAACTGATTCTCCTGAACACCAACTTAGGGAAAAAAAAACTCAAGAATTAGATCAAATCCTAAAAGAACAGAAAGAACTTGCTACTAAATTAGATAATATCAACATTACAATCAAAGATAATCCTAAAATTTTGAATGAAAACTTAGCAAATGCAAACCAAGAATTATCTATTTGGGAGGATAATATCTGCAGTCTTAGACAATGGATCAAGAAAAAAATGCCAGGAATCTCAGAAAAAGAAATCAATAACAACTTTGGACTCCCAGATGACGAATAATTTTTTTTTATTCAAAAAAAACATTTTTCTTTCTTATTATTTATTTTCTAACATTTTCTTGAATCATCTTATACCGGTATTTACATGCAAAAGCTTATTTTTTATTTAAATTGACGTAATTTGCATGTGGACAATATTATTTATTAATTGTTAGAGAAAAATGACGATAGAAATGCATGCAATCACCGGTATAGAAGAAAATTGTGGATGAAAGGAAGGAAAGTAGGAAAAGATTGCAATAACAACTCTAACCAGTATAATAAAATTTAATATAAAAACTAAATTAGAATTATGTTGTTTGCGTTATTTAAAGCAAAGGAGAAAATGGCTTATAGTAAAGAATACAGAATCTAATTACAGAGTAACTGAGTTACTCAGCAGCAGCAATCTCCGACTCGAGATCTTTGTTTTTACTGGATTCATACTCATTAATATCGCAGAATAGATCAAGGTCTACGTTTCTGAATTTACGAACTACCCCATTTTCCTCAATCTCAATAGGTTTGGATTCTGTCTGGAAAACTTTGGAACCTCTTTTATTCTTGGATTCGTAACCTTGACTATCTTCTTTAAGATCAACAAAGAATGATGAGTCAACTTTTGCCTTGATTTCTGACATTGAACTAAACGCATCCTTATTCTTCTCAAATATTGAGCAGTCCAAGGTAAGATTCTGAACAAATTCTGGAACTTCTTGTCGAAGAGCATTTCTACAATTTTCCTTACGTTGTAAAAACCCATATAACCAAAGTTTTAAATAATTTTCCATGGACCCAATTCTTTTAAAGTCTACAGAAAACTGGGAATTGTTTTTACACGAATAATCCCAAAGACTACGCCATTCTGGATTTCCAAGAAGGTATCTACTATTGCCCACAATCCACAAGTTATGTTTGGCTCTTGTTAAAGCTACATTTATACGTCTTCTATCTGCAATAAACCCTGCATTTGTTTTCCTATTATAAGCATTATCCAGAAAATCTTCTTCTATATACTGAGATCTTACAACAGAAAAGATTATAAAATCTTTTTCTTGACCTTGAAAACCATCTACTGTTGAAACATCAATAGGGCAAATAGTCTCAGGACTCAGTCCAAACTTCTCTTTAATTTTCTTCCTAATAATTTTAACTTGTTCATTGTATGGAGAAATTACTGCGATTCTTTCGTACCACCTTCTATTAGGTTCGCCTAAATCTGTGTTTTCTGCCATCTTCCTTTGATTTTCAAAAAGAATAAGTCCCAGTAACTCCAAAATCTGACAAACAAAGTCTGCCTCTACTGGATTTGAAATCGATTTTCCCTGTTCCTCTTCTGAATTCACTGAAAAGAAAGTGAAAGGCTTAAAAATTGGAATATCTTCCCAAGATACAACTGGAGCCCTTGTTTTTAGTATATCCTTATAATCATGTAATTCTCCATCATAAAAATGCTTCGAAGGAAAAGCAGAAATTTGTGGATGCATTCTGTACTGAACACTTAACATTACTACCTGTTGTCCACTCATTTGAAGCCTCTGGAAAAGAGAAATGTCGTATTTTCGTTCAATTGCTCGTCTTGAAAGTACAGTTGCTGGAAGCTGCTTTGGATCCCCAACTAATATCAGTCTCTTACATCCAAGCTTCAATGGAATCAAAGTAGATAGTTCCACACCTTGAGAAGCTTCATCAATTATAACAGTATCAAATGATAATGAATTCTTATTTCCACCTGCAGCCTGCATTCTGCCATTCTGATTTAGTATTGAAATTAGCTCCTTACTCCCACATACTGAGAGAGTTGCACAAACAATTTGTGACTCCTGTAGAATCTTCCATTGAGTTTGTTGGCGTATCTCTTGCTTACAGTTCTTTGCATCAAATCCATTTCGCTGCAGCCTCTGTTGCAATTTGTACTCCAAACTCAAGTCATGCAAATCTGGGTGAAAGTTCGGGCCCGCCCTAACTAATGTGGGAGAATAATAATCACCGGCACTATCTAATATACCGCCTTCTCCAGTTACGGGGTTCCTGACTAATTTTCTGACAATAGCATCAATAGCAGCATTAGAAGGAGCGCAAACAAGTAATTTACGAGGTCCCATTTTTCTGCTACTAGTATCTAAAGTTACCTTTTTGACTTCAACTTTATTATGCCTGGAAATCCTGAGATTCTTCATTTCTGAATCGTACCAAGGTACGTAATCTGGATCATAACACCAAGGCTTAGCTTTGAGAATTTGTGTGTACATTCCTGGGATATTTTCTTCATTAGGTTTTCTTTTTTTAGCCTCAATATTCTCTTCATCACTATTATCCCCTGAAGCTTTCACAACTTCAAATGTTGATGATAAGAGAGCGCTAATGATTCCAATAATGGTGGTGGTTTTGCCAGTCCCAGGAGGACCCTGAATAAGGCTTATTCCACTATATTTGAGGCATTCGCTTAATGCGCTCATCTGAGAAGGATTATACTTTTCTTTCAACTTTTCGTGCAATAAAGTGGGGATCTTCATAGTGTGCTCACACTTTAGACCTCTACACAAAAGGTCATCCTTTAACAAAAGATCCGGAAGCGAAAATAAGCCGCTAAGCTCTCTATAGTTGGTCGAAAATGAAGTTATTCTTGACAAATACCAAACTTGAGAGGAGCTTGGTGACAAGACACTGGTAGTATCTGTCCCAAACTCTCTATTTCCTAATGAATCACTAAAGGACTTCATTCTAGTAACCAACCTCTCTTGACTGGTAAAAGATGCTAACCTTCTTTTCATTGTTTTATCATCAATATAGTAATTAGGATTTAAGACTGTGATAGTTATTCTCCCATTAGAATTTGAACCTTGAACTACCCCTATTACGTGTTTTAAATTATCTTGAAATTCATCTGACTTAAATTCAGAGTCAAATATAATCAGAACTAAATCTTGTGGAGAAAAATATATTAACTCATCAGCTCTCCTTCTTTCAAAGACCAAGGTTAAAAAATTTGACTCTTCTAACTTATTTGAATTATTAGCTCTAATATCTTTGAGTGAAAAAGTGTCAAAGTCGCTCATCTCTATTTGTTTGGCTCTTTGAATGGATTGTTGACACTCCAATAGAAAGAGTGGGAAGAAATAATCCAAATAATCTTTAGAAGTAGCAAACCTTGTTGGATTATCTCTAACTTGGCAAGTCTCTCCAGAAATGTCAAACGAATTGACAATATCCGGCCTTTCCACCCCAAATACTTCTTCCTTAATATCTTGAAAAAAATCCCAAGCCAATAGAATGCTATCAAAATTGCTAATTGAGTACATTGACCCCAAATCCTTGTCACTTTCTACTAATGTGGCATCATTATTTGATTGACTGACTTGTCTTCTTTTTGTCATCTTAGCCCTATTCCCCTACTTCTCCACTTTCATATCTTAATGTTCAACAGTAATCCTTGGCTTTCCAGTAATCTTCCCCCTTATAGTATTTATGTTTTTCCTCTTCCCTAATTTATTACGCTTGTAAAAATTGACTTCGTGTTGCCCGCCAAAACTTTAGAAGTTTAAAAGGCCGTCAATTAAGTTAAACGAGTAACATGCAAATAATAAAATGGAGATTTAAATTCAGATAATGAATTGAAAAGTGATTGAATGCTGAAACTTGGATGATAAAAGTAATATAAGGATTTATATGTTCTAGATTGAAGATGAACTGGAACTTGAGTTTTTTTAATTATATATATGACCTCCAGCATATGGATTAACTTGATAAAAAGCTGAGGATGAGTTTGATGGGAAGTTAAATTGGGAATGATAATATGAATGATTTGTGGAAATGTGAGAAGGAAATATGTTTGGCATAGGATCTCCACTCTCGTTAATAATTGTAATATCATTGCTTGGAGGAACTTGAGATAAACTCTGATATGGGGCATTGCTTTCAATGTGAATAGGCATTGAAGGATTACCAAAAATCTTCTCAGGTTCTCTAATATTTGTAAAGAAATCCAAATTGTCCCAAGAGTTATTTTTAGTAAAATAGGCAAAAATACTTCGAATACAAGTGGAAAATGTCCTGCCTTGCATGTCGTAGCAGAATGCTTCAGTATTACGTCCAGCAAACCTCTTCTTAATTGCTTCAGGCTTCTTATAATACTCATAAAATGTTACGTTAGACATGATTGATTTAACATGTCTGATAAACAGATACAATACGAAAATCACCCATGGGATATTCATAATACTGTTGAACATTATAAGAGCAAACCAAGGATCAGATGTCATGAAGTAATAAGCTTTTTCATGGAAATAGATCCCCTCAGTGTCTCCAACTCCAAGGAAAAGATCTCCAGTCTGCATTGTGAACCAATTGTTATTCGAATCGGTGGATGAAATCTTTTTGAGAGATGCTGAAAACTGGAATCTGAACGAGCAATACTGCTGGAATAAGTAGTAATAGAGAAAGAATGTGATAGTGAGAAATTTTAGGAAGAGGAAAAATGCTCTTTGATTTCCATACCCGACACAAGAATCAATCCATACGCAGTGATGATCAAATCTTTGTATGCAATATCCACAATCTGAGCAATGATGTCCTCTAAATGGTCTTTCAGTTCTACATGTAACACATATTTTTGGTAGAACTGGGGCAGTGGAATTGATTGGTTTCCCTTCAACAATATCAATATAAATCTTTGAATTATTAGACTGTCTTTCTTTTGCAACAAAAGGCATCAATCCAATAATTTCGTTGGAAAGTTCAATTTGTCTACTAATATGGTTATTGTATTTTTCCCTATACTTGTTAATATTAAAATGATCACCATTAAATAAGAGTTTGTTTATGTCAATAAGCTGATTATTGAGCTGAACCTGTTCATTTTCCTTAAGCATTAATTGATATATACTGGAGTTGTTACCCAGCTTATTAGCTTGTGGAGTCAACAAAGGTAAGTAAACTCCGTATGACTCTAATAAAAGTAATTTATCACGTGGAAGTTTGGGGATTATTTTTTGATAGATTGGATATTTGACATAATTATCATTTCCAATATTTGATAATAACCAAAATAGTTGAACTGCTACAAATAAAATGAACCAAGTATAGAAATAACTCAGGTAAATTCCGTCCAAATATTCTCTATATAGTTTAAGGGTACTGACCATAATAAAAACAACTACTAAATTCAGAATAGAAATAAACCAATAGTATATAGCATATGGATTTCTAAGCAGGGAAATCCTCCCGAACATCTTATTGTGATAATACCAAAAATTAAGCATTAATGCTAACCAATAATTTTTTCTGGTCCAACAAATCTGGAAAGCAGTATTACCAACAGCTGGATTTTCGTAATTTGAATGAGATAATAAGTGAATGAGACCCAAGTCGCACAAAAAGCTAACCGTTTCGTCATCAACATCTCCTGAACAGGCAGCATGTAGCAGTGTATTCCCTTTATGATCTCTATGTCCTATGTTTGCTCCATGACTTATTAGCCATTGAATAATGCCGTAATTTCCTCTTTTAGTTGCCCAGAATATAGGGGTTTGACCTAAGATATCTTGCTCTTCAAGAGAATATCCTTGAAGATAAAGCCATTCCATCACTCTAAGCAGGTCTTGAACTCTTCCTTCAGCTACTTCTGATGCAGCGGTGAGCATTAATCCAAACTGATTCCTATTTTTAACATAGAAAATTTTGTTCCCATGCTTTTCGTATAGATATTTTAGCATGGAAAAGTTTCCAGATTTAATACAATAATGCACAGTTGTATCTCCATTAATATCTCCCATAAATGGATCGCAACCCAAGCTCAATAAGTGAATAGAAACATCGTCCCATCTATAATAAACAGACCAGTGAAGTGCATTTGATTCATTCAAAATTCCAGTATTTCCGGTTTCTATTAATTGTTGAATAATATTATGTAATGTGTTTTTATCTCTTCTTTGAGCCGCTATTGCTAACTCGTTAGCAGTGTATTCTGCTTCATAACAGTTTGATCTCTTGCTCAGTTCCATCTGGCCAACATTTCACTATTTCATAGAAAATTTGGCAAAGTCGAATCGAACTTGAATTTTTGATATTTGGCTAATTAATTTTTGTTACCTATTTAAACTTGGTCTTTTTTTTCTCTTGATCTTTATTTTATTTTATTTTTTTTTCTTTCCGCCCAATTAAATCTATGGCTTTTGCACTGCCCCACCAAGCACCCCACAAATATATTCCAATACCCCCTCATTAAAATATTAAATTTGGAAACAAAAAGTCAAATTTTTTTTTTCTAAATTAAATCTTTGTCAAATAACTAATCTTAATATTTTAAAAAAATCTTCAGCCTTTAATTAAAACTGAAAATCTTAATAATCATGCCGGTAAATTTATTGCCAAAAAATTAATTGTCACAAATGCATGTGCATGTGGATAGCTTACATGCACTCCTAATAAAAATGGTTAAAAAAAATATAAAAATCCGAAATAATCGAAAAATTAATTTTAAAATTTATACATTTATATATTTATATTGACCTTGTTTCTAACTTTCATACTAAAATTTATTTATTTGTCAATAAATTATTTCATCTGAAAATTTAAATTTAATATGTTATTTGTTGTCATTCTTTTTATAATTTCATCATGTCATGTGGACAAAAATTTATGCAAGTGTTTTAGTACCGGTTTATTTTCATGTGGAACAGCTGCCACGCCGGTATTGCAATTTTGTACATGCAAAATGACACGTGTTGTGTGCAGTCTTGTTGCAAATTTTCAGAAAAAAAAACTTTATATTTAAATACGTATATGGGCATATAAATAATATAGAATTTTTATTCATAAATAAGAAAATAATGAGATTTTGAGAGTATTAGGGAAAAGGACAGTATAAAAGACTGCTCAATTTTCTCACAAGAGAAGAAAGAAAATATTTTGAGTTTGTCTTTTATTCAATTATTAATTTAAGAGTTTTGATGTTAAAATCATAATTTGCAAAAGAATTAAATAATCGAGGAAAAAAAAAAAAATTAAGTATTGAAATATATAAATATATACATATATATATATATATGAATTTGTTTATTCAATAATTAACTAATATTTTTAATAATTAATTGACTAGTAATTAAAGAAATTAATAATAAAAATTAAAAAAAAAAAAAAGAATCGAGTCCTGTTTGACAAAGTAGGAGGGATGTGTTAGTATTTCAAGCCACTGAAGAAGAAAGCTAATGGTTTCAATTTTGAATAATTTAGAAAACATCTATTTCCTACTTCAAGTCTCTCCAATTGTACAAGTACACACTCTGAGAGCAAATGTGAGATATAGAATAGGTCCAGAAGATGGAATCACAGACGTTGATATTTCATATCCAGATCCACCAACTTGCATAACAACAAGTTTTGATCTATGGATTAAGAATGAGGATCGTGAATTTAGATTAACAAGGAAAGGAGATAACAGTCAAGCAGAGTCATGTAAATACTTTTACAAGGATTGTGTTACAGGATCTTACTTACCAATTCCATTATTTCCAGATATAATTGTAGTTTCTTCTGGTACGAAACTAAGAGTGATGACATCTCAGCCAAATGAGTGTAATATTGCATTTGTGTTGAAAACTCAGGATGTTTCTGATTTGATTGGGTCAAAAATTATGTTTAACACTGAAATCCAAGCTTACAAAATTAACTCAAAGGAAAATTCTAACAAAATGTTAATAGATGGGATACCCAACCCGAGAAGTCAGTATAATGATACAAACCAAAAAAAGGTTCAAGGTGATATGGGAAAAAGCTATTTGGTTTTTACTGAGGCTTCACTTGGAAAAGGAGGCAACGGAGAAGTGTTTTTAGGTTTGAATAGAGAAACTTTTGAATTTGTTGCCGTTAAATCAGAAATGTCAGGTTCTCTTTCTAGGGAAGCGGATTATTTAGAAAAATGCAAAAGTGATTATATTGTAAGAAAATTGGATTGGTTCCAAAATAGAACTGACAATAGAGAATATTTGATAATGGAATTATTTCATGGAGGAACAATACGCCAGCTTTTAAGATTTAAATATAAACATGGTCTTCCAATCAGTTCTGTGAGAAATCTAATGTATACTTTATTGATTGGAATAAGTCAAATGCATTCTAAAGGGGTTGTTCATAGGGATTTAAAGACAGCAAATTTGATGTTAACTGATATTGTACGCGATATTAATACATGTAATTCACAAATGAAGATATGTGATTTGGGAAACTCTGGAATGTCTATTGGAGGAAGACTCAAAGGACATTGTTGTACATGTTTTGCTACAGCTCCTGAGGTATATTTAAATAATGACTATGATGAAAAGGTCGATATGTGGTCTATTGGAACTATTTTATATGAATTGATTACAGGCCAAAGATTGATTGAATGCAATCATCAAATCCAATGCAATGCAAATGAAAAGATACTTAGATTTGATTTCTCAAATATTGAAAAAAAAATCAAAGAACATGTTTCAGTTCATTATACTTTTGGAGATATTAATTGGGTTGAAGATGTAATTGATTTGTTAAGGAGGCTATTAGAAAAAAGTCCCTCAAGAAGAATTTCTGCCCAAGAATCTTTGTCTCATCACTTTTTTACAAATCATCAACCAATAACTATAGATAATTCTTGGAAATGTACAACAAAATTGCAATTAATTAAAATCCTTGATGAAAATACTCCAGTTCAGCACGAATCAGAAGAAGCAAATACATATCTTCCAAGTTGTAAATGTTGTTCAAATCAAATGAATATAAATCACCATTTTAATTATAATATGGGTTCAACTTCAAGAATATCATCAAGTTGTTTTCCAAGCTTGAACACATTTTATACATATTGTACTTGGAAAAATCCAATTGGAACAGCTTACTTTAATAAACTTCAGGTTGGTAATGAGAAAATTAATAAGCAACCAGTAAGAAACTCTATGATTCATAGAGGTCAAATTCTAAATAATTCTGGTAGTAATAATAACAATATATATAATGAGCAGAATATGAATACCCAAAATAGATAAATATTTTAAAATTATTATATATTGGGAGAAAAAAAAATAATTAAAATTAAAGAATGAAAAAATTATTATATAAATTATATTCACTAATGGAAAAGCATAAATAAACAAGTAAATAAAACTTTAAAGCTTTTACAATTATAATTCGTGTGAAATTGCCATATCAAGATCATCATCCTCGAAAGCTAGCTCAGGATTTAAATACTGGATATGGTCAAATTTAAAGCTTGCATTTTTAGAGATCCATTCAATCATGTTTGCAACAGATCTGTCGCCATTATACAAAATTGGTTCAGTCTTCATCCCTGATTTAAATAATAAAATTGAGGGATATCCCAAAATCTGAATATTCTCAACTTCGTTCTGAGATCCGTCAATCTTTGCAATCTTGAGTTTATTATTAATACCACGAAGTCTTTGAGCAAGTACATTATAATCTGGTTCCAATTTTCTGCAATGACCACACCAAGGAGCGTAAAAAACTATCAAGACATCCAAATTTGATTCAATAACTTCTTTTTTGAATGTTTTTGAAACTACTATGCGAACCGGTCCATCATTATCTTCTTCCGATGGAGGCTCTTCGCTTTTAAAATATGGGTTCAATCTTCCTGATGCAAAATCTTGAATAAAATGTTCAAGATTTAAATTTTTAAGTAAATCTGGTCCAGAAAATTGACACCTATAAATTAATGGAGCTTGAGGACGCTTCATTGGGGGCATATTTGGTAAATTTGGAGCAATCATCTTACCTTCATCAATACTTGGAAACCTTATTATGGAGATACAGGGAAGATTACATTCATCTTGTATTAAAACTTGGGCAATTCTTCTCTCATGGGCAAGATTGGTTCCTGATTTAATAAAAAGAATATCTCCTCTGAATTCGTTTGCGATTGTTCTATATCTCTCCATTATTAATTTCAAGTTTGGTACATCATTGTTTACGAAGAGGAAAGAAATTGTTTTTTCACCTGAAAATAACTTTTGAGCAATTAAAGGATTAAATTCAGTAATTAATGGATATTGGTATTTTAAAATTTGTTTCTCCAAATTCTCAAAGTTATTAAAATCTACTTTATCAATCAAGATCAATCCATGTTTATTATTCGTATTCTTTTTATCAAAATCATACAATTCATCTGAATAATCATCCCAAGGTGTAAAAATTGCTAAAGTATTCTCCTTTAATGAATTAATATGACTCGCATTATTCGATCTATTCTTATCTTTTGATGAGTAATCTTTGATAAAATTCAGAACTTCTGTGTTATTGCTTAAAGTATGAGAAAAGAAGATATTATGATATTTATGACTGAGTTTTGTATAGGAAGAAGAAACTAAAGACATTGTGTCACGTCCATCCTCGTTTTTTTCATGATCAATTATTGCTATTACTTTAATAGAATTATTATCTGTATTTATGAAGACTTCAAGAACATTCAAACTAGAAATTGAAATATCTCTGTTGAATTCGCTATTTACAAAGTTGACAATAGAAACAGAATTTGGAAGTCCAGAATAATATTGGCTTTGACCCTCTGAATATATTTTAATTGTTGGAAATCTAATTACTTGTTCCAATAATACTGCTTTACGATGTTCATTACAATCAATCTTTCCAAAATTTATTTTCTTACCTTTGAATATATTTGCAACTTTTTCAAATTCAGGCATAATTCCGCGACAATATACACACCAAGGTACGTAAAATAATACAACTGAATCTACTTTGATAAATTCTGATAAATCTTCCAATCCCAATTGTTTTACCAAAGATTCACTATTGGTCCCTGAGCCAACATTTAATAGATTTTCAACAAACTTCGGACCAGGAGTCGTTAATTGAAATCCACTGTTGATTTCATTACTTGTATTAATGGTGTTTGTCGTCATTAATGTTCTATGAGTTGTTGTTGTTGTAATATTAGTATTGGAAAGATTATTATTGGCTGAATTACTCACTAAAAGTGAGTTTTTACTATTATTAACATCATTAGTCTTTCCTAAATTATTCGAGTCTGAGAGACGAAGTTCCTCTCCAAAACCAAAGCCTATCCCAGCAATTATCAGGTAAACAGTACCCAACCAAAGAATACAGTTCATTTTATATTTAATCTATAAATAATGCCAATACAATATTCAATTTCCAGTTAATGCAATAAACTCTTGATGATATTGTTATTAACTTTTAGTTTCTTTCTCCTTCCTTTCCTCTCCTATAAGACTTATATATTACTATAATAATTATATATACCACTCCAAATAATCTTTTTTTGTAATGAATAATATTACAATTTTTTACAATTCTGAATCTCCCTCCTTTTTTTCTCTTTATTCTCTATTCGTATTATTTATTTTCCTATGGTTGCCTTTTAAAAATGAAAAACAAAAGGAATAATTACTATAACAATAGAGATCTTTATGTATGTTACTTAGTACTTAAAACTATTGTTCTCTATATCCAATCTATAACCAATTTCTTAACTTAACTCCTCCAAATAATCAATTAATGTTGCACCACATCATTTTACTTCTCGAAAAAGCCCGCCCGTTGCTGGAATATATAGCGGGAAATTTTTGCATGCCAATTTTGCATGCGCTGCCCCTTCCTCAGTTTGAAAAATAGATCTTAGGAAGGGGGTGATCCCTGGGGGTAAATAAAGATAGATAAAGTTATATAGAAAGAAAAAAGGTGAAATGTAACAAGTTTCAAAAACAAAAATCTATCATCAAAAGTAGGAAAAATGACAAAAGTGGGAAATGGCGGGCTTTTCTTAATCTTTCATTTTTTCTATTGGATGATTTTACTTTCTGTTCTTTAATCTACATCTTCTTTCCATACTATTTTTTTATTTTCATTATTATTAAAAAAAATAAAAGGTCATTATATAAATTATTTCATTTTAACTCTATCTAAATAGTCATTTTACTTAATAACAAAGTGGGAAACAGTTTTCTCGTCTTTTCTTGATTTAAATTACGATCTTCTTCTTCCTCCTCCACTTATTCTTACTCGTAACTGCCAACTTAGAAGCCACTATTGGCTAAACAATCCGGAATTTGTATAACTCAAATTAGAATTCGATGTAATACTTTTCTTACTCATTCCTCTTGACTTTTTCCCTTTAGAATCTGAAAAATAAATACTTCCTCCTTGATTAACTCCAGCTTTATTGACATAGTGAGAACTTATATCCTCCATAATTATACGAATTGGAATAAATCTCCTCCTAAAAGCATCAATCCTTTCAATAGGATTTCCTCCCAAAAACACTTTTGAAAGACTTATACAACAAGGTTGGAGAGCAAGTAACAATGTTTCAATTTCGGGTTGAGTATTCCCATTTGAACACCAACTTAAAGTCTCCAAAGTCTTATTTTTTATGTTCAAGTTATCCAAAATTGTGTCCAAAGAATCAATACATCTTCCATTAATCTTGTTCCTTGAAAGATTCAAATGTTCTATACTCGTTGAAAACAGTATATGCTTGAAGAAAACTGAAAATTCACGTTTTGTCTTATTTGGACCCAAATTGTTAAAGTCCAACAAAAGCTTCTTACAATTAGATCCTTTCACAACTTCTAATATTAAAGGTAAAGAACGAGCTGTTAAGTTGTTCATCCCCAAATCCAGTTTCCCCAAAGATTTTACTTGAGTCAATAAAGGGAAAATTGCATGAAAACCATCATCTCCCATATAACATCCTCTGAAAATCATCTCTTTCGGATCCTTTCTAGACAAAGCAACGTTAATACAATGAGAAAATAAATTCTCATTAAATATTAATCCTCCCATATCAAAAGAATTTGAATTATTTGATTTCAAAAAGGCATTTGAAATGAATGTTATTACCTTTTTTGCTGGAATTAAAGAATTCTTGAAAGAATATTCAATATACTGAGTCTTCCAAATCTGACACTTTATGGATCTCCACAATAATAAACGATTCCTTCTTAAACTAAACTTTATTGTAGTCTTTGGAATATCTGACAAAGCCAATGGAAGTATTCCTTTTATTAAAGGATTCTCCGATACCACCAAAATTGTATTTTGACCAGAAATCTGCGTATTATTCAAGGCTGGAATCAAGTTCAATACGTCAATATTGTTAATATTCTTCTTATCATATCTTGTAATTATATCAATATCTGTATCAGCATTTACACCAAATTGGGTTTGTTCTAATATTGGGGAATCATATGCCAAATTCTTTTTACTACCATTTCTCATGTTACTTTCTTTGTACCCTAATCCCATATTTGAAGAATTTTGATACATTAACTCATTCCCATATGAATTACTTACATTACTATAATTAGAACGATAAATTAATGAATTTTCATAATCTGTCACATATTTCTTAACACAATCCAATTGTTTGATAGAATTCTTGCTCAAAATAAGATGAGACAAACTGATTCCAGTTACTGAAAAGGTAAAATTCCCAGGAATATCGGTACAAGGCTCAATTGGAGATATCTCACTATCAGGAGTAAAGTATATTCCACCTTTAACTCTTAATTTTCCTTTAATATTGTTACAACAAGTTAAGATCCTTTCTTTAATTCCAATAGGATCTCGAGACATCCAAACAATCATCCCATGTTCTCCAAGTTCATGAATCTCAACTCTAATCTTAACCTTTGAGTCTTTTGTTATCAAATTCGTTAAAGTAGAAAAAAGATTGTTTGTTGACTTAAAGAGGTTCTTTGTCATCATTAAGTTTGTTGGTTCCCATGGAGCTATATGTATTGTCTCACAAATTTGTCTGTAGTCTTCTTCATTTTCACTTGAAAGATCTTCTAATTCTTCTGAATCGTCATCCCTAATAGAACTTTCATCATCCTCATATTCATCATTTATACTTTCTGTACCAACTTTGTTCTTTGCAGTCTTTTGAGAATGTTTAATCTTTTTAAAGATATAGTTTTGTTGAATTCCCATCTTATTGGTATCTGGAGATTCCATATGGTTATAAGTACTTTCTTTGTTGATCCCGATACTGGATATTCCAACATTTTTAATTCCTGTTACACTTAATTGTTTACTGTTTTTTTGAATTTTATTCTTTTCTCCAAGAGTTGCTTCTTTTCCAGATAACTGAGTCTTACCCAACATCTCCGTGTTTTCACGATCTTTAAGGATCTCATTCAACTTGGAAAGCTCTCTTTTATCCATATTTTCAATCTTTGAATTAATAATTTTGTTCAAATTCAAGGTGAAGTTTTGGAGAGAAGATCTATTTTCTTGGGAATTAACAAGCAATTCCACTCCCTTTTTTAGTTCATTAATTTGTTTTTCCATATCTGTTCTCCACTCATTTGACATTGAAATTATATCTTGCTTGTACAAAGGCTCTCCTTCAGTAATCTCAGTATTCTTGACTTTTCGTATAACTCCTTTGTTGGAATCGTCATTTGGGAATTCATACCTACTCCAAAGTGCTGTCTCATATAGTTCACAATCAGGAATATAGTTAATAACAGTTACATCTTTTCTGGCAACCTCTGATTTGGACTTCCCATTGGAATTAGAATTAACATGAGACATGGACCCTCCAAATAATTTAGCTCCAATCTTAGATAAGGATCCTGGAACTAGACTAGTATTTCCTAACCCAAGTTTCAACTTTGGAGTTAAAATGAGTTTGTTATTATTTGGTTGCTGAAACTTTAAGTTTGATCCTATCATTCTTGATTGTTGTTCTCTTTCAATAGGAGCAAGTTTTGGTGGTGAGACATCAAAAGGTTCATCAACATTGTATATAGAGTCATAGTTGAGTTCATTCAATATGAACTTTTTGATGTTACCGATGGATTCAATGGATGATATTGAAATTGATCCATAACTGCTTTTTGCTATATCATTGGAGATTTCATCCCAGAAACCTCTTTGAATCTTTCTAATCAAGTCGGCTGTAATTTCATATGGAATGTTGAGAAACTCTTTTTGCCAAATTATACGAGGATCTTGAACAATAGATGGAAGGCCTTTAGGAAAGTTCTCAGCCAAAGGAGGAGTATACTGTTTTTTATGAATATTGAGAAGCAGATCACTGGAACTCAAGACTGAAGTAGCATCTAGATAATCTGTTATCATTGAGACATGATTCCTGTTTTTGTCAGGATGTATTCTGAAAGTGTTTTCAAAGAGTACCTCGTCAAAACAGGGATAGAGAGTCGTATTTTCAATTAGACGGTCCATTATAGCTTCGTTTGATACGTTCTTTTGATCCAAAAGATTTCCGTATATATTGAACTCCTTTTCGTCATTCTTAGAAGTGTTTTCTGTATTTTCTTCCCAACCAAGTTGACGTCTCAACTCTTTGAACTCTTTTCCGATATGCTTCGAAATATTGTCATTTCCCAAGGAAATGACTCTTTCTCCAATATTATCTAAAGAAACCTTCCCAGTTAGTTTTAACCCAAGATGCTTTTCAAAGTTGGTATTAAAGACTCGTAATTTCATTAAGTCATCTTGATGCCTTTTCTCGTTATCATCACCAATTTCATCCTCAAACAAGATATTTTCCTTCAAATTAGTCGAATTTTTGTGTAACTCACCCATAGCTAAAAGCTTCCTTTTACAAACCATTTTTTTCTCTGGCATATTATTATGGTGGAGTTTCTGGTTAAAGGGATCAACTGCATTCAGAAGCCTCATTTCTAGATTTCCTTCTTTCTCCAAGATCCCCTTTTCCACCTTTTTTGATGCTTCTTGAGACATTGACAAGACGGACCTCACTGGTAACTTAATGTTTTCAAAGTTTGTCATGTTCACCAGTTCTGCTGGGTTCACGCCAAGATGATCGTATATTGATATTTCTTGGTGATTATTCCACAGAAATTGCTTTTCCCTTTCTTGTTGGAGAGGTTTTGTGACATGAGAAAGAGGTTCATCTTTCCAAACTTCCTTTGCAGTTGCAGAGTTTCCGATGTTAATATCTCGAAACTTTTCCCCTGTTGCTGCAAGCATGATTGAACCTTTAACTGGGCCAAGCTCATTCTCCAGCTCCCTGATGATTCCTGGACTGTTCATCAAAGCTCTCTGGTTAGCGAATGAAGAAGGAATTGTGGTTGAATTGTCAGTTTCCTTGTTCTTTCTCCATATTAAGCTTGGATTTCTCGGACTCCATTCTGCACCATTTGAATAAGAAAATGCTTTCATCCCAAGTTTAAGAGATGATTCCATTCCAATACTCTTCGAAGCGTAATTCCTGTCCTGTCTCACAGTTTTTAAAGCTTTATTTTTCTTTAAATCATTCTCCATTAATCCCAGGATCTGCTTCTTGTACTTTTCCTTTGGCTCCTCCATAACCAAATCCAACTCTAAATTGACAAATATTTAATAGTAAGTTGTTCTAAGATGAAAGAATTTGGTTCAATTCATTTTTTTCTACTTACCTGCAGGATCCTCCGTATTTGATAATATTGCAAATGATTCACATACATTCTTAGTATCAAAAGACTTGTTTTTGTTCTTAAAGCCATTATTATCGACTTTAATCAACCTCTGAACTTCAGAGTCATTTTCCAAAAGGGAATAATTTAGAGATTCTGAAAATTTACATTTTTCAAGTCAATTATTCTCTGTAAGTGTTGGCACGCATAAATGGCAGCAAATTTGCAAACAGTGTTGCATGCATGCAATTTCCCCACATTGCGTTTCTGGCTATCAATACTCAGTCTGAGCCTGGCATAGCAAAACTTACGTCTTATTTTTGAAATTTCTTTTGAATACTCGGATAACTTTGTCATTTTATTAAATCCCTTCTGAAAATATCTCAAATATATACACTTCCCATTTTAATAGGATTTTTTTTTTTTTTAATTTGGAATTGGGATTTCTTGGCTTAATTTCTAAATAAATGTCAAAGTGGAATTGGCGCCATTCACCCGCAGTTTAATTAATGCAGTCGGGTGGGGAATTATTATGCATGTATGGAGGTAAAATAAGTCAATTTAAGGGAAGTTTCGTGTAAAAAGAGAGAGAAGAAGAAATGACATTTGGGATAGAAAATAAAAGAATATAACCTTTTAATTAGCGATATTTGGCTAGATAGACATTAAAAGATGGGCCATTCCCTGGCATTTTGCCTTGAAACTAATAATATACACGTAATATAGGAATAATTTCGTTTGCAAATGAAAAAAATCAAAATGTAGACTCCAATTATCTCTTCTTCTTTTCGTTAGATTTTTCATATAAGTCTACAATAAGTTTGCTGATAATTTCAAAAATTTGGTCAGTATTCATGTAACCGTCGAGTGTAAAGAGTTTTCCAATATATATGGCTTTGGATACTTGGTGGTCTTGATTCTGGAGCAAGAACTCCAAGTCGTTTGAGGAACGATTTAGTTTTGGTGTAATGTAGCATGCATCCTTATCATAGTTCCACAAATTCTTTAAGGAAAACCTACCTTTCTCTTGGAGGCTTTTGGGGACAATATAGGAGTTTGTGAAGCCTGAAAACGGCGATTTTGCGTCAACTAGCAATGTACCTAACATAGAAAGAAAGAATCCTGCGACACAAAAAAGAATCAGCCACTGATCTTTTGGGAATTTGAATACTACGGCTCCAAATATTCCAAAAACGGTTGCAATTAACATTAGGATATTTTTTCTATGGTATATTTGAATCTGTTCTTCCAGGCCTGAGAGAGAAATAATCGAGGAAATCACATTTGAAATGGACTTGGTCAAATCCATTTCATTATAAATGTTTGAAACTTTGAAAAGCTCGTATTCATTGTATAGTTCTTTTTTGATTTTTTCCTTTTCTGACTTATTGATAATTTTTTCCAGTGCTTGAGTACTCATCTTTCCTTCTCAACTTGTGATTTTAAGCCTAAATTATAGGTTCAAAATTCTCCAAACAACTCGCTTAGTTCTCAAAAATAATAATAGTAATAATAATAACAATAATAATAATAATATTTCCTCTCGCCAATTTCCCGTGAATTGTATACCCTGTTACCTCAAATAGTTATTTCAATATTATTTAACATTGAAATTTATTATTCTTCCTAATATAAACTTTGGAGCCCGCTCAAACATATACAAAAAAAAATCAACGTATTTTCAACGTTATCAAAAATAAATTTTAAGGAAAAATAAATGGAGAATAAAAACACAACAGAAAATCTCCACACTGGAATGAGTCGAGTGTGAAAAGATTGAGCAATATAAAATAATAATTTTTCCGTCAAAATTCTATCTTCATATTTATTTTAAGCTTGATTAATTCTTTTTAAATAGAGACATGGGGGCTTTACACAAATTGTTTAAAGGCGGGCTTATTCATACGAGTAAATTTGCATGCAATAATTCAGTTTAAGACTGAGAAGTAAATTAAAGTAAGAACGTGGATTTAGGGAAGATATATTAGGTAGACAGATAGTCAGAGAAAATATAAATTAGAAGAAACTATTAATTTGAAAGAATTAGGGAAATCTAGAAAATGTTGTTGAATTCTGATGACACGTTTATTAGTTATTTGTATCCAAAGGTGGAAAGTTGGAGGAGAATAAAGTCGGATTTGTTTAGATATTACAACAAAGAATGGTTCAAAATTGATAGATTTATGAATCCTTTTGGACAAAAAACGAAAAGCAACGAATTAAAAAGGAAAGAGTTGGATTTAGTATAAAGAGTGGTACAGATGAGTTTTAATCTTTCCACTGTAGAAATATGTGGTTGTGGGGACTCAAGAGACACCTTGGTCCATACAATTGTATAAAAACAAGATTAATTATATAAAAATAGCTGTGAGAATTGAACAAAGGGTAAAGAAGGTCAGAATAGACGTAAGTGAAAGTGTTTGTATTTATGTCTTGCGCCATTCTTTACGTTAACTATAAACATGTTTAATGCAATAACACGAATTAATTAATCATGATTGAATATCTAAGAGAACTTTTAGAAATGTTCTTAAGCTCATTGATTAACTTATCTTTATCGGATGAAAACTGATACAATGTTTTTAGATTCTTGAAGTTGGTAGCAAAAAGCTGCTGGGAATTGAAGAAGAAGCTGTTTTGGTTGTAGATTTGATTTTCGAGAATGGATACAGAATTAGGAAGTTTGCTTGAATAGAATGATGCAACTGAAAGATTGTTAAAGGAGGTATTGCATGGAAGTAGGTATTCTTTGTTAAAGTTGATGGCAAGCTCCTTATACAGGGCAGCTGAAGTATTAAAGTTGAGTGAAGCAGTGACTGGGTCATCCTGAGCCATGTTTAATAGTCCAAGAGTGAATCTATAATGAGCAATATTGACGTTTGTGTTATGTTTTGGGTGCTGGAGACGCTCCTCGATTATATTTAAAGTAGAATGAACTAAAGAAAAGTTTCCATATTGGAGAGAAATTCGGGTAATTAAAGAATACAAAGAGATATCATCTGAAAAGTGTTTCTGCATCGACTCATTCAACAATTGTACCGCCTCATTATAATAGTCTCTGAGGGTTAAAGCTTCAACGAGGATGAAAAGAACTACTTTGTACTTGAGAAGCCAGTTATTTGCGATTTGTCTGTCACAATCTTTGAATAAATCTAAAATATAGTCAATTTCATCAATGATCACATATAGCTCATCAATTGCCTGGTCAAAGAATACAAAGTAGTCCTCAATCTTGATATTCTCGCTCAATTCTTTGTCATGTCTATTTTCAGGCATGAATACTGAGGCATTTGGAATATGATAAGTCTTGTACATTGCTAACTTCCAGAAGATTACTTGGATTCTAAAAAAATAGTAGATATCAATTAGCTTTAGGCAATGCTTGCGTAATTTTAATTCGTGGTCAATGATATCTTTGTTTTCCTGAAACACATTTCGAATCGAGAAACAATTACACCATGAAATAAAGTGTAAATTAACGTTATCTTCAACATCTGATTGGTGATTATTGCCATTCTCACCAATATTTGAACTAAAACAAACTCTCTCAAACCTTTTGATTAACTGGATTACCCCAAAAACATCGTTCTTGCATATATAACAATGGATTATATAGCTAAGAATGATAATTCCAGAAATGTCATATAGGTGAAAGTCTGCAGAATCTTGGATCTCCTTGTTTACGTATTTATAAATTATTTTCTCAGGAATTAAGTTTTCCATACAACTCTCAACTATGCATCCATTATAATAATATTCAAGCAATAATTCAAGGCTTTCGTTATACTCTCTATTTGCTAACAAATCTTTCAACTTTTGAACTTGCTCAAAACTCAGCTTTTCTCTTACTTTGTGACTCAAAGCTTGCTCACTGCTATTGTGGCTGTTGGATGATAATATTCTCAACTGCTGACCTTTATCCAAGCTTGTTTTACTTTTCAGTTCCTGGGAGACAGTCTCTACCTTCATCAGTTCCAGGTTTCTTAAGCCTCAAATTCAATCAATAAAAATCACAGTAAACCATTAAAAAAAAAAGAAAAAAGTTCACATTTATTTTCCATAACTTGGTCTCTAATATACATGGACTTTTCCCTATTTTCCCACCATTGCTATGAATTATTTTCTGGCTTTGTGCCAAATTTCCCGCCAAAACTGGATTAAAAAATATACATGAAAAATTTATTTCTCACATTAAGAAAGCAGTCTCGTAAAATTGTGAACATGCTTTCCCGCCAAAACTAGGAATTTAGGATTTAATAATCTTTGAGTAAAAAGTGGAAAAGAAATAGGTTTAAGGAAAGAGTAGAAAGGAATTTTACAAAATCACAAAGAAAAAGAATAGATCAAGCTATAGTAATAGGATTGCTTCAGAGGTATTTTCCTGGTTAACTTTTTTTTTTCTTCTTCAGGGAAAAAACTCAAGGAGGGGAGGAGAGGGGAAGTAAACAATTTAAGAATTAAGGTTTGATAGGACTTAATAAGATTTGAAAAGATTTGATAGAACCTGATAGGACTTAACAAAAAGAAAAGATTGGATACAACTTCTAAATTCCTTTCTAGAGTTGTGATACGAAGGGAGGATTCTCTCTAAAGGGTTTTCATAAGAGAATTTGATGAAAATAAAAGAGGAGATTAGGGGGGAGGGAATTCAGGACATAAATACACAGACCAGAATTGATAATTAGCATAATACGTATTCAGAATTTCTGGGGGAAAATTAATATGTTAACAAATGAACGTTTGGATGTAATTAGAAGGTATAGACAAGTTTGTAGTGAGATTATTGAAGATAGACTGTATTTTGGAGGATACCAGGTAGCTTGTGATTGGAATAAGTTGAAAGAAAACAAGATAACACATATAATTAATGTCTCAGGAGATACTTGTAAGAATGTATTTCAGGATAAGCTAGAATACAAGACTTATTATATTTTGGATACTCCTCAGGAAAGTATTGAAGGAGTACTTTATGATAGTATTGAATGGATTGATACAAAGTTCAAAGAAAGCAGTGAAAACAGGATATATGTACATTGCCAGGAGGGAGTTTCTAGATCTTCTAGTATAGTAATAGGTTATTTAATGTGGAAAGATAACAAAAGCTTTAATGATGCTTCAGAATATGTAAGAGAACGAAGGAGTACTTCAAGTCCAAACATTGGGTTTACTTATCAGCTATTATTATTTCAGAAGGCATTAAACTTGGGAAAATTGAGCATTCCAACTGGGGAAGAAAAAAAGGGAAAAGAGGGAATAGGAGGTGAAAAAACTGAGTTTCCCTCAATAATCCATTTAGGAAAGAAACATTGGGTTACTTCTTTGAAGATTTACTATATATCCAAATATGGGATTCCTGTGTCGTTAATTCATTGGAAAGGGGACGGAAACCATAACTTTAGTTTAAATTCAAATAAGATTTACCTATTAAGACAGAGTCTTCTAGAGGAAGCAGACTATATTCATCGTGAGAAACTTTGGATCTGGATTGGAAGTCAGGTCAAAGAAGGGGCTAGGGAGTCGATTCTGGGAATTTTAAGGTTCTGCAGACAAATTCTCAAGATAGAAATCGGTTATCACTCGTCTTTGGAGCTAGAAAATTTGGAAATCAGAGCAGACTTGATAATTGGAGCGCTTGGAGATGATAGAAATTCAACCTCTGAATACATCACAAATATCCTCTCTTCTACCATAATCCTTGAGTATTTCCATGAATTCTCAGAGAGCGGGGAATTCATGCAAATTGTGGCGCCAAATAATATGTATGTATGCAATTCATCCTATGACGTAATGCAAAGATCATTTTCCTCTCCATCAATAAAAAGTACTTCAAAGATTGAAATCCCTTTGGGTTTTAGTAATGTGGATTATGAGATTGATGAAGATGTTGAGATAGGCAAGGATGAGAAGCATTACAACCAAATAGAAGGATTAAGTTCAGGACCAGAATCAAATTCAGAGTTATCGTCTTTGATATCTTTGGATGAATCGTTGTCATACTTTTCTTCTTTTCCGTCCTCAAATGGGTCTTCAGTTTCTTCAAGGAATTCCCCTACCAATTTCAGAAATTCGGACGTAGAATCTACAATGGAAGTGGGCCGGATAAACCAGCATCACTTTTCGTTGGATTCACAGAAAATTAACTACTCAAGGGAGCAACTTCTAGGAAAGGAAGGCGGGGTGGTTGAGGGCCATTCTTTGACATTTGGCAAAGTTGTCATACCGAGGCTGAATTTCTCTTTCAAAGGGGGAGATAAGTCTTTGGAGAATCATTCTCAGAGACAAGAACCAGAGATAATGGACTTGAAGGCTCATTCTTCTTTTACCAAAGAGGACCATACTCCTGTTAAAAAAAAGCACTCAATACATTTTTGTCAGGAAGAGGTCTTCTGCTTTAATAGTAACAGCTATTCCAAAAGGAGTTCCATATCTCAAGAGAACCTTTCTATAAACGATGACTGCTACAGTAATTTGGATGGAGGAGGAATTAAGATTTTATTATTTAGATTTCCAGACTATTTTGGGTTGGAATCTCTTCGCTTTTTTGATTCAGAAGATCTACTTCCTACCTCAGTCTGTCCTCTCGTTATAATAGGAGAAATGACTTCAATCGAAGAGAGAAACAAGGAAGAAGAAAGGAAGAAACAAGGGCAGAAGAAAAATGATGAAGAGATTAATAAAGAACAAGATAATCTCTTGTTTTCACCCTTGAACAAAGATTCAATTAAAACTACGGTAATTTATCTTTGGATTGGATCCAAGACAACGTTTTTTAATCAAGCCAAAAAGATTTTATCAGAACATTTTGAGGGAATTAAAGGACATAGCCACGTAGATGTCTCTCCAATATTATTAAATGCTGAAGATAGTAAAAGTTTCCAAGATTCTGAAAAAACTAATTTCAATGAACAAATTAATGATCATTTCGAGTTGGACATTACCCAACTTTTAATTCTACTAATTAGAAACAATTCAAAATTGAGTTTAAAGGAGATAAAGTCAGTCTACTTTGAGTTTGAAAGTGAAGAATCCAACACTTTTTGGAACTATTTCTACCAATAATAAATCATTACTTCATTGTAACACAACACTCATTTCTATTTTATACAAATTATACAAAAGTAGAATGAAAATTCAAATTCAATATTAACAGTATATTCCTAGATTTAAAATAATAATATTAATTTTAATATTAGTTATCTACTTTTCCAACTTCCATTTCTAATAAAATGCTATTAATCTATATTCTTTACGGTACCCATTTTACCGGCATGCATGCGGCGCGCGCCGTCTCGTGCATGCATGCATTTCTTACTTGACCCGCAAACTTTATCCCTTCCATAAAATTAAAGAAGTCGAAGCAAGTCTCCATTGTTTAATGTTTTCATTCGCTTTTCCTGGAACATTAATCCACATTAAAATTTGAGATCTGTTTGAATCTTTAAAGATTGGAATTGCGATCGAATTATCCAAAGAGTTTTGAGGAATTATATTCAGTTCATAGTTATTGTCAGAAATGTTATGATTCAAAATCATATTTGAATCACCTTTTATCCATTCTACTAATAAAGGAGGAACTTCAGAAACTGCTTTTTCTGTGCTTAATTCAAATAATTTTGATTCTTGCTTCCATTCTAAAGCTACTGCTGTTAATCCTCCTAATACAAACTTTGCCTCATCCCCATCCTCATCTTTATTTTCATCTTCCACCATTTCTCCAATTGAAATTATTCTTGGAACTATATCATTATAACTACATCCAAATTTCTTTGCTGCATACTGTTTACTTGCTGTAAAAAAAGCTCCAGGATCACAAACTCCTCCTACCCAAATTGTCTTTAGTCCAATCTTTTTAATTCCAGGTGATGATATTAGTACATTTGATAAGAAAATCTCCATATTACCAGAATCTTCTTCTACTGCTTTTATATCGTATTTCTTGCATATACTGGAAATTAGTAAACAATTTTGTGAAAGTTTTCTAATCAGATCTGAAAGCCAAATATCCAATGAATAAAGTAATATTGGTAATAATTTTAGCCATAAATCCGGTACTAAATCAGATTGTATACTTAATCCAATACTTCTAAGATTATTTGTAAGCTTTGATTCTCCACTAAGAATATTTAATAATTGATGAATATTTTCCCAAATCTGTTTAAATCCTTTATAGAATTTCGAAATCTCTGAAACATAGTATCTAGATATTGGATCCAAGCTATTATTCTCTGAATATTCTATAATCTTCTTGGAATTCTCTAATATATATTGTGAAAAAATTCTTAAACTATTCTCCATCTTTGTTAATTTAGGCCCAATCTTTAACATCCAACTTGGAATTCCTGTAGCATCTGGTTTTGATATCTCTTCTTGTTCTACCTTATTTCCTCCTGATAATCCTCCATCTTCTATTAACTCATTATTTTCTTCTATATTTGATCCAAAAGCACCTTTACCTTTTGGAATTAAATCTGGTGTCTCATTTCTTGATCTAATTATCAATAAACTCCAATTTAAACTCATCTTTTGTCCTTTTTGTGCTGAAATTACATTCTCTGCTAAAGGAGATAATCCAAGCCAAGTTGGCCAATTTGTACTTGCTAGTTTTTCAACCCAATCTAAATAGCTTTGAACTTTTTTAGATGTATCTGGAGCAAATAAGATACTTGGCTTTATTTGATCACTTCTAAATAATTTATTCCATTCACTTGTACAACTTATTAACTCTGATCCATCCTCAAAAGATTTTGATGATAAAATCTCATCTATTAAAATATATAAAATCTGTTTATCTACAATATTATCCAATCTTCCTCCATATGCTACTTGAGATACTAACTTACGTACTGCTTCCCATGGAATCTGATCAGGATCTCCTGATATATTTGTTATTGTCCATTGATTTACTATATTAATACAACATTGAAGATCTGCTTCACTAAAATCATAAAACTTGGTCCATCCTAATGGTGTATATCTTTTTCTTTCCAATATTACTGAATGTAAAAATGCTAATAAAAAGTATAATTTAATTCTTATTGTTGAAGAAGTTGATGAATCATCCAAAGTCTTAATAGTAATCTCACTAGCTCTTTGTAATGCTGCTTTAAGTCCAACAGGAGATTCTAATACTATTTTCATAGAAATTCTTATTAAATTAAATGAAATACCAAGAGGTGATGAAGATTCTGCAGAGTTAAATGATGCACCAACAACTGAATCTTTATGACTTGGATTCAAAATCTTCTTTGGAAGCTCAGTTGCTAAAAATAATCTAAATCCTTTATTTGGTCTATTTTGACGATTCTGAAGCAATTGTTCCAAATAATCCAAATTACCTGAAGATAAATGAACATTTTTAAGCATCACCCATGTACCTTTTCTCATTGCTGTCTTGATTGATGATTCTGCCTTTTCCAAACTTTCTGCTGATCCTATTGCAATAGAAAGTAAACTCGAATTCTGTTCATTGGCTAACTGAGAAACAACCAATGAAGCATCAAAACCTGGAGAAGTTACAAATAAAGTTGGTGTTACTTCAGTTATTTGTTTAAAAACAATATCTTTAAGTAAATCCTTGGAAAATTCACTTATTTGTGAAAATTCAGATCCCAATGTATCAGATATTAGCTTATTAAATAATGTAACTATACGATCAGGACGAACAACTTTAAGTAATAAACATTGCAAAACACCCTTTTTAAAATTCTTTAAAATCTCTCTCTTTTCATTAATCTCTTCTTCACTATTTACTTGATTATTGTTATTATCATTAATAGATATTGAATCTAATAATTCTTGATCATCAAAGATACCGGTACCTAAGGTATCTAAGATCACTTCAGGTTCTGTTGAAATCATTAATTGTTCCCATTCGTTTTTATTTGAATTAAATGATTCAGGAAGTTTAGAGAATGATTTGATCGATGAAATCATTACAGAAAGTTGATTAATTTGTTCTCTATCTAACCCAAAAGATTTTGGTATAGAATCCATGATTGAAGAAGAGTTAGAATTTGAGACATTAATTGCTGATGCAGATTTTGTTAAAAGATCAATTTCTTTTCCCATTAAATTATCCAAAGAAAGATTACAATATGATTCAATATAAATTCTCATCAAATGTAATCCAAAGACTATTCTATCATTATGTAATAAACCTTGAGCAACTCTTAAATAAGCTTCATGAAGTAGATCTAATATGATAATCTTTTGTATTTTATGATCAAATTCTATATCATTATCATCTCCTTCATTATTTTTTGAATCAGAATTAATCTTTGATTTATTTCTTTCAAGTACTGCATATAATATTCTATTAAAGAATTCAAGATCAAATTGATATATTGAACTAATTGATGAAAGATGTTGTAAAGTAAAATAGATTCTTGTAGCTGTTAAAGATAATGGAAGTAAATGAGTAAGTACTTGATCAATATGTTGCATAGTGTTTTCCATTTTGGCTGTTTCTGTTTGTATATCTTGAGCTTTTTTCTTAAGTACTTCCAAAGTATTAATAATTGTCTCATCTTCTAGAATATTACCTTTAACATTTGATAAAGCTAATAATAGATTATCTTCACATTCTCTCAATTGTACACGATATTCTCCATGTAATCTTAATAGATCTGTTCTTTTTTTATCAATATCTGGACGTAATTCTTTCAAAATAATGTTTCTACTTTGTTCTAAAAGTGATGTTGGGGTAACGGTAAAATTTACCATAGTTACCCTACTTGTTAGATCTGGACCATATTGAATGGTTGGATCTTGAGTTGTTAAATAAACTCTAAAATGAGGAGAAAAGTCAACTTCACTATCACCTACTGTTATTAATGATCTTCCTCCATGTAAATGAATTTCTTGATTTAATACATTATAAATTAAAGGATCTAATGATGATCCAACGTCTTGAATTAATAGAGACGAACCAAATCTTAATGAAGATTCCAATAATTTTGGGAAATTTGAATCTGAAAAAGTACTTGTTTGAAGTTTACCACCTCCTTTTCCTTTATTTAAACTATTATTATTTTTATTATTTTGTTTATCCATCTCTAATAAAAAACTTGTTGCATATCCAGAAGGATCTATAATAAATGGGTACCGAATATGTCTTTTAATAATTATTGCATTTTCAACACTTAAATCATCATTAGAGAGACCATAACTTTGCCATAATAATCTTTCACTTGGTTTTGATAAATAATCCACAATCTTAAAAGTATTAGGATTTGTATGAGAAAGCTGGAACTGATCTAAAATTCCTTGCCATAATTTAATATATTGTGATCTTAAAATCTGATCTAAGCCTCCAGCAAAACATATAAATGCTGCTGACAAAAGACAATCTCCCATAATATTTGAGAATTCTGTCTTAAATCCTTCTTTAGCTTCTCTCCATCGATCTTGTTCTGTTGTTAAATTACCTAAAAGTCTTATACTTCTTTCAACTTTATTTGTTACAAGATCTTTTTCTCTTTTAATTAATTGAACTTGAGAAATTAATTCTGCATATTCTTTTTTATAAATATCAATACGTTCTTGAAGTTCTCCAACCAATTTTTGAGCTGCTTCTAATCCTTTTTCATTCTCTAATTTTGATTTCTCTAATTGACTAATTTCTGTTTTAAGAGGTTGTACTTTTTCACTAATCATAGAATATTGTAAAATACTCGATACCCAAGAAGATAAAGGACCAGCTGCATGACTTGCTCTATTAATCTTTTCAGTATCCCATTCTGGTGATTCTAAGTATTCTTTTTGAAGTCTTTGCATAGTTTTTAAAGTGATAGTATTAGAATCAAAGTTTAATACTTTGGTAATGAAATCTGAACTTTTAAGAAGTTTTCTACTTTCTTCCCAAGCTTGAGGTTTTGTAGAATTATTTGTAAGTAAAATAGCAACAGCATCAATAGTCTTCTTAACTAAACCAGGAGGATTTGCCATAGATCTAAGTTCATCTAAATTCTTCTTTGGAATATTAGAAACAGCATTTTCTGCTTCTCTAAGAATTGGCTCAACATCTTTCAATTGGATCTCTACTTCACTTGATCTTTCAGCTATCACTTTTTGTTGTTCATCTAAAGATTTAGCTAAAGTTTCTGTAGTTTTCTTCTTTTCTTCAGCTTCTCCTTGTTCTTTAATCATTTGTTGCATTTTTTGTTCAGCTTCAACATTCTTAGCTATCAAAATCTGTTCTTTTTCTCCAAGTTCTTGTTGAAGAGTAGCAACCTCTTGTTCGGTACTTCTTAAAGTCTCTAATCCTGAAGATAAATGTTGTTGTTGTTCTAATAATGTTTCATTCTTTTCTTTATATATCTTAATAATATGTTTTAAAAAGTCAAAAAAGTCTCTTGGAGTTCTTCTCATCATTGAATGTTCTTCAGAACTTGTAGATGATGATGACATTTTAATACCTCCATCTTCTCCAACTTCTGCATGAAAGAGAGAAATAATACAATCAATTGTCAATCCAACTCGTTCTTCAGGTTCTTCCACTGAAGGCATACAATTTGTTGGAATTCTTTCAATAGCAGATATAATTGAAGCATCTCCAGGTATAAGAGGGATTCCTGAAGCTCCAGAAGTTCCTGAAGCTCCTGTTACAATACTATTATTATTATTAGATTCAGCTTCTCCAGGTGATTGTAATTGATCTCCATTATTTCTTGTAAGCTGGGAATCTAAATGTAAGAAAGATCTCGCAATCTGACTCAAAGCTTGATTATTTAGTTGTCCCATCCAATTAACAACACAACGGTTAAATAAAGCTGGAGACAAAGATTGAGTCTCTTTGAAATTAGGATTTGCAGGATTCAAAGTAAATACTATATGGAGATTTTCTTGGACAAGTTTAGTAAATCTAGCAAATAACTCATTTCCATCATCTGAAATAGAAACTGATGAGCTATTGCTAAAAGCTGTTCTACATTCATTTAAAAGCTGATTATATTCATCTCCTTCAAATAATCCAGGTACTTCTCCAGAAGCTAATAATGCATTCATTCTTTCAATAAAAGCTGGACCTAAAGCGTGAGACTCTTCAAAAATGAAAGTTAACTTCTCTCCTTTAATTGCAGCTCTCTTCATTACAGATCTTAAATCAGCTTCAAATGCAAATATATCATACTTTCTTCCTGGTTTAATAGTAAAAACATTTAATCCATTTAACCAAGATACCATATCAGCCAATAGAGTCTTTCCACATCCTGGAGGTCCAATTAATAATAGATGACCAAAAGGTTGTCTTAAAACTCGATCAACTCTATTAATGTTATCAAGGAATTCATCAAAGAATACAAGTCTTGAGCTTCCTTGTTCTTCATAATAAGATGTTAATCTATCTTCTAAATACTCAGAAACTATAGATCTTGGAATTTCTCTGCATACTGAAGTTACAATATTAGTAAATAGAAGAGGTCTATATAGATCTTTTTCTATAGAAAGACTGGGGAAATGTTTGATGATCATCTCATTCATCATTTCTTGTGACCAACTTTTCTCACTCTGTTCTACAAGTCTATCTTGGAAGATTCTTTCGCCTTCATAAAGTACAAGTCTAATAAGTTGAGTTAATGTAAGTTCATTTTCTTCATCAATGTGAAGATTAGAATCTGTTCCAAGTTTATCCAATACTCTTCTTAATGCTTCTTGATTATTAGATAATGATTGTGATGTTGTTTTTGCTGTTGATCCTGTTTCTTTAGAACTATGAAGACCAGAGTATATAGAAATCTTCCATCTAGTTAACTCTCTTGGAGAATATATATAATGAGGTTGAAGATCTACTGTTAATGTTTTAGCTGAAGCATCATATATATCAACCATGGCTTTAGTCAATGCATCAGCATGAACAGAAAGACTTGGAAATGGTTTTAAGATTGCCCTATTAAAGACTGAATAAATCTGATTTAAAGAACTTTTTCCTGGGAAATCAACAAATAATATTGGAGAATGACGCAAAAATCGATCAGATAAAGGATGTCTTCCAGTATCTGTTGGTGGATTACAAGCTCCAATGAATTGAACACGTTCTAAAGTTACAAAACTCCATTGTGATGATTCTCTTCTCCAGAATCCTTTACATTCGATTAATTGTCTTATAAACATAATGACTCTTTGAGTACCATATCTATCAGGTTCTGGTAAATTACATTCATCACAGAATACTACCAACCATTTATTGGGTACCATTGGACGGCATATCCATCCTTTTGGAGCTTTAATAAATTCACAATAATGTTCCAATGTCTTTAACAATATCTCAGGAGTTGTAGCAGATGAAAAGTTTAATGATACAATATCAACATCAGTCATACTACGTAGTACTGATGATAATGTCATAGTTTTTCCACTTCCTGGAGGTCCACATAGTATTGCAGGAAGATGAGCATGTAACCAAGCGTGTAATACTTGAAAATGACGAAGGGTATCGACAGTTTCAATAATTACATTTGAATCCAAAACTTTATTTAGAGGAAGATCTTCAGTTTCTTTACATTCTGAGCTCCATTTTCTCCATTCTCCGGATGGAATAACAACTTTAAAATCTAATATGGAAGTACTTTCATCTTCCATGGGTGGAAGATCAGTAAAGGATATAATGGAAATAACTTCTTTAGTATAGGAGATTCTGTCAGAAAGGTTCATACTAGAGGAGAAACCCCATACTAGAGACCAAATAAGCCAACGAGAGAAGAATTCTGTTAAAGAATCAATGTGAGATTTTCCATTTTCCATAGAATTGGAGTCTAATAATAACTTAATGGAGCTATTAAGTAGGGAAAATGCTGCTTCCAAGACTCGAATTCTGGTGAAAACCATTGTATGTGGTCTTTTGGATGCAAATGATAAGCATTTTGAACCAAATGAATCCTTGAACAAAATTGATTGCCAGACTGAATATGCTTTATTTCTTAACAAAGTTTCAAGATTTTGTTCTCCTGTTCCAGTTCCTTCAACTAATGCTCCAGAACCTGAAGCTGAGTCTAATTCTTCTACACTTAATGTATTATTTCCTCCGTTAGTACTGCTTTCACCAAGTTGATCAGAAGCTGGTTCTCCAATTTTTGAAGATGCCACTGATGCTGCAGTGTTAGAAGAGTTTGGACCAGGATTTGAACCACCAATAGTATTGTTTCCCATCTTAATCTTATTAAATAAGAATGAAGTAAAGTACATCTCATCTGAAATAATATCATCATTAAACCAAATCATACCACATCTGGAAACTGTAGCCAATGTAGCAGTTGCTAAAGAATGAACTTCAAAAACTACTCTAACACAAGGAGGAAGTTCCAATCTTTCTCCATTTGGAAGAGTTAAAAGCTTATTATCATCCAATACAGAATTCAAATTCTCAGCCCATTCAGGATCTACATCTCCATCAAATATAATCCAATATTTCTTATTGACTCCACCAGATGTTCCTCCAGTTCCTGATCCAGCTTGATCACTATTAGAAATACAAGTATCAGAAGAATTAATAATTTTTCTTAAAATAGCAGTAAAAACTCCATCAGTCCATTCTAAAGTAACTGGATTCAATTTCCCAAATAGACTTTCTTTATCAATAGACTTTGGATCTATAACATAACTTATTGTTTTAGATCCTTGAACAGCATCCATTGCTTCCAATAAAGTCTTTCTTACCGTAGTCTTACCAGTACCAGTTGATCCAACTAACATAATACCATGATTCAGTTTCTGAATCTCAAAAAGTTGTAGAGTCTTATCTAGCCATTGAGATGTAGCTTCTAAAGAATTCCTCTTGCAAATCAGTTTAACTTGTTCCACCATTAAAGAGTCATTCAAAGCTTCAAATGGAACTTGAGGAAAAACTCCTTGAAATAATGTTGTCAACAGAGGAACATCATTTGAAACCAATTTTGGTAGTAAAGTTGAAGAAATTGATCTAATAATGAGCTGTTGCTCTAAAACAAGAAGTTTCTGAGGATCATCCAAAGCATCCTTATTCTCAGACATTGCAGATTTCTTAAGTTTACCAGCAGAACGTAGAACTGATTTCATTGAACGTAATCCAAAGTCATAATGTGGCTGACTAGTCATCTGAGAATGACAAAGTTCAAATAAAGTAACAATTTGACGTGATATCATTTCTCCAAATTGGAAACCTTGAGCAAAAAGAGTAACTTCAGCAATTCTTTGTCTATCTGGAACTACCATAGCAATTTCTCTAAGTAAATGTTTTAAGTTATCAGGCAATTCAGATCTTCCAGCATAACCAGGATTCATTGTAACAAAAATTCCAACATCTGGACTCATTGGAATTGTCTTATTCAAAAGTTCTACAGTGTTACTATTCTTTATTAAAGCTGTTTGAATAGTCAAGATCTGTTCTGAAACTGCTGACAAAATTCTTGCTTGTAATCTATTAAACTCATCAAAACAACCCCAGGCTCCAACTTGACAAAGACCAACAAAGATTCTTCCCATTGCCGTAAAATCAAACTGTTCATCACAATTGAAAACCAAAACAAATCTTCCTAATTGATTTCCTAAAGCTTTCACAGTTTCTGTCTTACCGGTACCAGCTGGACCAAATGGATTTCCTCCAAGTCTCATATGTAAAGCTTGAGTTAAAGTAAGATAAGTTCTATCAGTTAAAGGAGTCTGAACAAGCTTTTCTGGAATTCCAAGATATTCATAACCATAAACAAAAGCAGAATTTGCTGTTCTTACAATGATATCGTTTTCAAATTGTCCAACAATCTCAAGATCTTTAAGATTTTTTTGATTTTCTTTGCTCATCCAATACATTCTCATATACTGAAGCCAGTGGAAGCTTTGACAGGATGTTACATTTTGATCAATTAAATGACTTAGAACATCTCTTTCGTGAACAAACTCAACGATCAATTGGTTATACTTGATCTTATCACAAGTATTTTCTTCCAAAGTTGCAACAATATCACTAAGTCTAGAAAGAATTCTCTGAATAAATTCTTGAAGTTGCTTTGTACCTCCTGATGTTGAAAAAGACTCCTCTGTTACTTTTGTCCACCAAGCCATCCAAGCTACTAAAAGTACTTGTGTTGGATACTTTTCAAAAGCAGACCTCAATTTCTCTGAAAGAATATTATCATCTTCAATAAATGGAAGATTACCAAAATCTGAAATAATATCTCCTATTGCTTTTCCTATTAAATCATTCAAAGTTATTTGCATAGCTTCCACAACCTTTCCAAGCCATTCTACAAGAGAAGTATTCTTTAGAATTGGAATCGAATTCTTAAAAGTAATTACCTCTCCTTCCTTAGATCCCATTCCAATAATCATACTCTCAACTTCTTCATCTTCTTTGCCATTTCTACTTGCATTCATCTTCTTATTTTGGATATTCTGATCACTATTCTCATCCATTAAATCCTTAAACTTCAAGAATGTGATTCCTGCAAAAATCTTATTAAAATGTCTTTGAGCTACAGTTATATCCTTTCCATTACCAATCATCTCTAATAGATCTTCGTCTCCAATAAAGTAGAATCTTGGGAACATACTTCTCTGCTTTTCCAAATACTCTCCAAGAGCTTTTTGAATCTTATTCAAATAATCACTAATCCTTTCTAGTGATTTGGTCAAACCATCAAAAGTAAGTAGATCTATTACTTTAGGTCTTGATTGAGATTTCTTCAATAATCCCTGTACCTCAGCATCAACAGTCTGGAATCTTTTATACTCTTGAGGAAGCAAATTTGCAATATCAGTACTAGCTAAGAAGATTCCTTGAAGATAAATCCATCTTCTCTGTGTCTCCATCCAAAGATCTAAAGTAAATCTCAGCTTAGTTAATTTCTCAGTCCAAAGTTGACTTTCTTCTTGGAAAATTTCATAAAATGGAGAAAGTGACATATTTTGTAAAGCACTTAAATTATCATCAATTGCTGCTAACATAACATCCCAATTCTTAATGACTTTTGTATTTGGATTATTTGGGAGTCCAGTAAATTCTATTTCAAATCCATTCCAAAGTTCCTTCATTCCTTGTATATAAGACTCTAATCCATGCTCTCCTTGAGCTTTAGCTAAGATCTCTGTCATAATAGTCGAAGAAGCCTCAAAGTTGATTGACCAAACATCTCCCAAAGTTAAAGTTGAGAATATTGACATTGAAAAGATGCTGGAACTACTCATTGATGAAAATTTCATAGATTTTGAAGATCTTAAGCTTTTCATTCCTCCTTTACCTAAACTTGTTAGAGTTTGTACATTCTGATTTTTATCATTCTCAGCATTACTTGGGGATTTCTCTTGATTTTGATTTGCTAAATGACTTGCTCCTCCTTCAGAGGATGATGATTCTAATCCTAAGTTACTTGTCTTTTCATGCCAAATAACTTTGCTTAATAGTAATTTCCAATGTCTCTCTTTCATGTACTCAGCCTTAAGTCTGGAAATATAACCCATATTTCTATTATAACCTTCTACATCATGTTGTAATTGTTCAAATGCATCATATTGTCTATACTTAACCGGTATTGATTTGAGATTGGAAATCAAACTCTCCAAGTTTGTCTTTAGTGTCTTAACATTGACTTCAGTCCATAACATTGTTTTGTACTCACTAATCATTACAAAGAAGACATTTAACTGATTCCAAATCTCCTTAAAGTCTTTAAGATCACGTAAAATGGTCTCAAATGTCTCACTAGTTACTTTGTTTAGTTCAGTATCAATCCAAGAAGAGTCAAACTTAAAAGCTTTGAAGATCATATTAAAGGATTCAATATCTTGACGCAAAACATTGACCTTATTCTCAATAACTCCAATCTGGTCCAACATTAAGAAAGGATTTTTAACAAAGGTAATCCCTCTTAATCGAGTCCACTCTGAGAGAAGTTCCTGATACGCCATAAATATGAGCTGTAAACAAAGCTTAAGATAACTTTCAATCTTTCTTCTGCTTGGAAATACAACATTAGCAAAACAATGTTCCAATCTTTGGTGAGATTTATCATATTCTCCTTCAAACTGTTCAACCCAAATCCAATCACTAGGAAATGTGAATCTTTGGACTTCAAGAAACTTTTGTCCATCAGAAAATAATGGTAAATCAGATCCAATCTTCTGATCCTGATCTTGTGCTGAGACCATCTTTGCTACTAACTCAATCAATGAAGAATGCAAAGCTTCTCCTCCTGGAGGTAAATTAGACATCACTGAACCTTTTGTTGGGATATTTTCAGATTTTAACATTATAGAAGAAATACTTGAAGAATTTTTATCTATCCAAATCAACCATTGAGCTAAAAATGGTTCCAACTTGTCCAATGTTAGTTTAATAGTACCCAATGAGGTCCAGTAAGACGAAAGTTGCTCATTTAATTTGGATGCATACAAATGAAGAATTTCTCTTGCCAAACCATCATACTTACTCATGATCTTTGCTTGAATAGCTGACGTATCTAAAGCTACTTTACTGCAAAACCAACGTAAATCCTCATTAGAACTGAAACTTGTTCTCAAATTCCTCATTTCTTTGACCAATTGTTGCCATTGTACAAGGTTATTCAACTTTCCTGTGACACTACTTAATTCAACAAACCACAAAGCTTCAAATCTTCTCCAATAATCAATAGAAACCTTGATTGAAGCAAATACATCATCAATACTTTTGTAACTCCATTCCAACAAAGATTTTGGAAGAAATAGAAACAAGTGTCTGTAGGTACCGTCTACTGGAATATGTTTGACTGACCCAATATCATCACTATTTACGTAATTTACTACTTTACTTTCATCCAACTTTTCTCCTCCTGAAATCAAAGCTGCTAACTCTTCTTTAGCCTTCAAAATCTCACTATAAAAGGGAGATGTATGGGGAATACTAGAAATGTTTGTAACCCTTTTAAGGTTTGTAATTTTGGTGATTTCTTGGTGGAAATGTCTTAACCATAAGGACTTTACATCTTCAAGTGAAGGATTTAACATGATCTTCTGGTCTTTAAGCTGTAGAGTGATCACAGTATTAGATAAAGAACCCATAATTGTATTATTCTGATGATCATTAGCTTTTTTATTTGGAGATAAAGCTGAATCTTGATTAAATACTTCATGATCAACTCCTCCAATAGATATGAATTGGTTAATCCAAAATTCTACAAACTCTTTGAGCTTTGGAAGTAGAAATGATTGTATTACCTGATCCCAATAAAATAAGTAATCAATTCTATATGCCAATAAAAGTGACTGAAACTCGTCGCATTTTGATCCAATCTTATTCAAATGAGAAACAAGATCTCCAAGTCCTTTTGTAACTTGAATGTTTCTAATTTGAGAAACTAATACTGAAAGCTGTTCATCTAAAGTCATAACAGCTTCAAACTTTTGTTCCAAAGTATCCACAGAATCGTAAAATCTTTTGATGAATCCTTCAAGTCTGTCAGATGACCAACTTAGAGAAACTCCTTCTTGAATGATATTATACACTTCCTGACGGAATGGAGTTAGTAAAGGAGAAATTCTCTTTCCTGGATCAACCTCCAACTGAGTTGCAATTCTCATCCAATTGATGCAAAGTGAGTTCAGATGAGAAATATAAGGATACAATAACTTAAGTTCATCAGCCAAAACTTTGACACTGTAAGGAACTCTATAAGCATAAGACTGGATAATTCTTAGATCTTTAAATAATGACAAAATCCCAGAATCTATAGTGGAAGCCAAAATAAAATTAGAATTAGATAAATTACCACTTTTCATTAATCCCAAAACTGGCTTATTTAAATCATAAGTCGATTTATCATCCTTTCTTTGTTGTAACCAAAAATCAACAATTTGATTTGGATGTATTTTTGAAGTAATGTGATCTCCATCTGTCTTAACCTTGTGTCCCTGGCTCTCAAACTCCCAATTTGGTCCAAAAATATCTTCAAGTTTTAAATATATACTCTGAATCCTTTCCTGTAGTAAATGAGACCAAACCAGCATTCCTCCTATATTTGGAATATCTCTAAGACAAGAAAACTGAGATGCTGCACTTCTTTGGTATGGATTCTGATATCTAAGTTGTAATAACTGAAAATCTGACTGAACTTTGTCCAACAAAATACTTTGATATTCTTCCACAGCACTTCTAATTCTGGGTCTAAAGAATAAGGGATTATATCTTCCAAGTATTCTAAACATTTCTAAAGTATTACCACATCCACTTAATTGTTCTCTAAGTTGTTTAATTAACAAAGTCTCAGAAGCATCTACTTTGTTATTATAAGCCTGTTTTCCAGCTTCCCAGGTCTCCAATCCAGTAGCTGATAGATCAAGAATATTAATATTAGCTACACAAGCATAGGCTTGTTGTAGATCTTTCTTTGCAAGAGATTGTAAAGCATCAAGTCCAGAATTTTGTTCAATACCCAAAGCCGATAAAGGGTTTTGATCAGTTTGATCTCCAGAACCTGAACTTTGAATTGATAAAAGCTCCAATAAAGTATCTTTCAACTTCTGATGTTGTTTCCTAAAGATTACAATATCATTCAAACGCTGGATTAATGGAACATGAGCAAAATCCATCTTTGGATGAGCTCTTTCAGAAAGTCCTCTTTTCTTAATTAGATCCCTGATTACCTCCTTGAGTTCTCTCCATTCATCTTCCCATACTTGTCCAAGCTCATTACAACCATTAACCAAGTGCTCAAAGATAGGAAATTCCATTAACATTAAAGATGTTGTTGGATTGTTTTGAAGAACCTTGTACATTTGCTTAGTCATATCGCTAGAGTAAACTTCTACAAGCTGGAAAGTCCTTGAAATAGGATAAGAAGCTGCTCCCTTAATTTTTCTTAATTGTTGGAAGAATAACCCAACAGCTGAAGTGATTTCATCAATAGAGGTTGCCACAAGTAAATCATTGATTGGAATGTCATGTATCAAAGTGTTGATATTTTGTACTCTTTCTAATGATTGCTTAAGTCCAGTATCCACTTCTAAAGAAATTGCAGCCAAGAATTTCTTGGATTGACGTAATACCGATAATGCCCACTCTACTTCTGAACTCTGAACTTGTTTCGAGATCTGTTGAAGACTTCTTTCGTAAGATGACCAGAATTTAACTTCAGATGTAACACTCAATCCAATATCTCTTTGAAATCTTGCCAATGACTGAATTTCTCTAATCCATTGAGTAATGGAAACCTGAAGAGATGATAAAAATGCAGAATCTTCAATAATTTCATCAATATTATTAACCTTTCCAGTATTCTTATATTCTTTGGCATACTCTGCAACTCTTGGATCCAAATTTAACTTCACCATTGGGATCATACTATCATCTTGACCTTGTTGTAAAGCCAAACATAATTCATTAACCTTTCTCTGAATGTTTTCGAGACCCAAATGAGACCCTGATTCCGTAGAATCTATTGTGTC
Source organism: Cryptosporidium viatorum (assembly GCA_004337795.1). NCBI lineage: Eukaryota > Apicomplexa > Conoidasida > Eucoccidiorida > Cryptosporidiidae > Cryptosporidium > Cryptosporidium viatorum. The sequence continues at coordinate 69,415 of QZWW01000059.1, forward strand.
ACCAGTTTCTGCTCCAATGGCTCCAGAAGTACCTTTAGCATTTCCCAATGCATCTAATAGGGGAGTAAAAGCAAACTGCAAGTACTGGTTCAAAACCTCGTATGGAGTTAGCTGTGAACCCACAAACCCTAATTGAATGCACTGTAGACTAGAAGACAAAGATTTGGAATGAGTTACAATTCCAGTACTTTTTGCATGATCTTCAGATGAATCAGCTCCAGCAGATTCAGATGTCTCAGCTCCTCTATCGATACTTGTTGTAATAATCCCATCTTCTGAAACTTGAAACCCTGGGTTTTTGACAAAAACCATTAAGGAGGCTTTTAGACATCTAGAAGTCATAAATGTTTCTATAAATACTTGGTGTTGTACTACTCCTTCAGAGTAATCCAATCTATTTTCCCCTGAAATAGTTTCATCCAAATTCAATGCTTCAGAATTAGGTTCTCTTCCTACATCAGATTCCATAACCTTTTCCTTTCCCACAATTAAACAGTGTACATCAGTTTCCCTTAGAAACCTTTTTAATTGTTCATCGCCTTTTCCTGTCAATAGTGACGTTAGCTGTTGTCTGGAACAATCTAACGCTGAAGGTACTACTTCCAGCAAAAAGTTAATCAATGAAGTCTTTGCTCGTTGACTCATTTTTTCATAGATTCAGTCAAACACTTTTTCTACCTTACTGTATTGACAATCTGTACATATTATAATCAAGTATATATCTTAAAATCCTATTTCCTTAGACCTTAGCTTCACTTCTTTCTTCTCGTTCAAACTTCTCTTTCTACAATAATGTTAATCAATTGATTTCTTCTTTTCAAAATAAAACCTTAACTTTTTGAACTTTTGATTTATTTAAATAAATATATAGATATTTATTTATAATTAGTTCTTACCCTTTTAATTCTCAATTTCCCTCTATTGAATTCCTCTCCCCACATTCACCCTTGTAGTTATAAAACATGCGAAATTAAAATCTTGGTAATTAATTTGGGCGGGCTCTTCTCGAATTTAATTTGACATTAACTGGAATATCGAGATAAGAGTTGCGGAAAAAAGGGGAGGGTAAAGGGAAGAGAGGAGAGGGAAAAAATGAAAGTGGAAGAGCGATATGGGAAGAGTAAATAGGAGTATGAGTGAGTATAGAAACAAGAGTTAGATCCTGAAAAGTCGGCTAAGGTATTTGGGGTCTTAGTAACCTTATAGCAGGTTCCAACTCAATGTTAGGAAAAAATGCAAAGTTTGGTCCTGTATTGATCTTCACAGAGGATCCCATATATAATGAAACTGTAGGGTGATAAAATCCGGAAGCAATATTTGTGAAGCTAGCACTTAATTTCTTCCCATTAACGTAAAACTCGATTAGGGAATCTGAAATAAGGTTAAAATGATATTCATCAATAATTATTGATTACTTTGAATACTGGCTTGGTTATTAATGAAAAATATGGAAGGATTTCAGTATGGCTTCAATAGTAATCAAAGTAATTAAAAACTTACTGGGATCGCTTACAACTTTAGGGAGTACTTCTGGGTTGCACAAAAGCCCAAGTTCCAAATATGGATGCAAATGGGGGCGATTTCTAGGATCTTCAAGTTCATAAGGAAGACCACTGAGTTTGATTAAGCATCCAACCACATCCCCAGGACTGATTTGAGTGATTTTTTCCGTTTCAGGAATCTCCTGAGCTCTGCTATTGGAAAATATAGAGTAGGTTTTTGTATTGAAAGAATATCCAAAGCTTGAAGCACCAACTGGGATATCCAATCTATTATATCTGCAGCTCCAACCAACCCTAATTGTAATAGTAAAAAAGTAAGAAGCAATATTTAGTTATTTAATAAATTTACCTTATACTGGGATCTTGTTTCAGATTTAAAAACTTAGAATGACCTAAAAACTTGGAAATGACTTGTGGCTCCAAAATTGTGATTTCAAAATACCAAGTTCCAGAGCTTGCACCATGTGTTAACAAAACTGTTGACCAACCTTTATACCCCACAGCAGTTAATCTATCTTCTGATAACTCTATTGATGGATCTTTGTACCTAACTGAGAAAACAGGAAAATCAAAATTATCAACTTTATTGTCCTTTCCTGTGCTTTTTCTGCTTTTTTTTTTGAGATTACTTGTATTTAGAGACTCATTCGAATGAGTCTTAATTTTGACTGAATGGTCCGTCATTTAAATTAGGTTCTAAGGCGGATGGCAAAAACACCTGTGGAACTCATGAATTCTTTAATTAAATTAGCTCAATTATTTTTATTATTTGGCTTAATTTGCATGTCACAGCCTTTTTTATGTTTAATTTCCTTTATACATTACTTTATTTAGCTCCCTCACTTTGCCGCCATTCTCCTCTTTAAAGTTTATATTTACAGGCTTAAATCATAACGTTTATTTTAACATTCCAGTCATCTTAATTAAGTTAATTTCTTCTAAGGAAACTTGTATTGAAGTATGAAAACCATTCCTGTTTTTCTCTTTTGAATACGCTCAATAACTAATATTTCCTGAGCCTTGAGAATTTAATAAAGTTTTATGTATAAATAATGTAGTAATATTTATTTAATTATTTAATCCAGATCCAAATCTTTAAATGTTTCGATATTGCTCCTTATATTAAACTTTTACTTTTTTAAGAAAAACTCATTTTTATTACTGCTTACTATTTTATATTACATGGTATTTTCCCACTTGATTATTTTGGAGTAAATGCATTTCCCGCCAAAAGACTTTTAGCCAAATTTAGATTTAAAGTCAATTTTGCAAAAATAAGAGAGAAAAGAAAAATAGTATATATACATATATATTCAAAAATAAAATTTCTCTCAAACTTTGAGCTTAAATTTTTTTATTTATGTTTTTGAAATTCAGATTCTTTTAGAATAACGGGTCAATGTCAAATATTTTGGAGAATTCAAATAGAAGTATTGAGTCGCAAATCGCCATATTAAAAGAAAGGTTAGCAGCTTATGCCTGTAAGCTTGCACCAGTTCCAAAGATTGGTAAGATAGACATTTCAAAAAACGGAAAATGTACTTCAAGAGCTGGTTCCGATTCTTTGGAAAAAGTAAGTTTTTTTTTCGAGAATTTGTTTTGGAGTGTTTATTTTAATTATTTGAATTTTAGAAATGTGATATATGTGATTCCAAATGCAGTTCTTTATTTTACTGGGAAAATTTTGAATATTATCCAGAAACGAAGAAAATTACTTTGAAGCGACCATTGGTAAGTTTTGGAATTCAATGTTAAAATTAATTAAATTATTGTTTAAACTTTCGAATACTATTCTTCTTTCAATTTTAGGATGTATGTACATTATGTCTTAATATTCTGGACATTAACGCATTAACCAATTCAATTATTAAAGGCGAAAACGAGAATGATAATTCTCTCATATTTTCACATTTTTTGAATGTTAATCAGATTGATCCAACAAATCAAATATATCTCCAACACTGTATCTCAATATCTTTTGCAATACAAGTTCTTGCAAAGTAAGTTGTTAAATAAGTTGAAATTTTATTTATTGCCAAATAAATTAACTCATATTTAATCTTGTGATATAATTAATAAAGAGAAATTAACTGGACAAATTGACCTTAGAATTATAAATTATTATATTAATAAACTTGTTTTAAAGTTTTTATTTGAATTAACTTCTTGCTTAATCTTTTCTTTATTTATATAAAAAAAAAAAAAAAAAAGATTTATTATATATTTGCATGATTACTTAATTACAATATAAATTTTGATTTCCCGGTAATATATCTTAAAGCGAATTGATAATTACCCATTTTAATATTATAAAATTTTATTGTTAGAGTTTCTGAAATAAAAATTGAAAAAATAACACGCTTTAAGTTTGAAAACATTATGTTTTTATTGGGATTGTTCTTTTTTTCATGTTTAGTAATTAAATGGAACTTCTCTTTATCCCATGATTCAACTCCTTCAGTCCAATTACCAAATATTTACAATGTGAAAATATTACAAGAATTCCCCCATTACCATATTCCAGAAAATTATGGTGTTTTTTCTGGAGATGATTCTTCTTATAAATATAACAAAAACCCATTTACTCAAGGCTTAATGTTTTTAAATTCGACAATTCTCATAGAAAGTGCAGGATTATTTGAAGGTAGTTTCATTAAACTGATTGAATTCCCAAGTATGAAGAATATTCAACATAAGGTTTTACCAAAAAGAAACTGGGGCGAGGGGATTGCAATTTTGAATGGTCATATATACCAATTAACTTGGACAAACAGAGCAATGTTTGGATATTCTCTTGATCTATCAGTAAAAAAACATTATTCAATACCATTAATAGGATGGGGCTTAACATCGGATAATGAGTCAAGAATTTGGGCTACATCTGGATCTGATGAACTTTATGAGCTTAATGTTCCAGATTTTGACTCATCAAATGATAAAGTCACAATTAAAAAGGTAATAATGCTAAGATGTCTTGGAAAACCCTTGAAATTTGTAAATGAAATGGAATATATCCCGGAAACAAAAACGATTTGGGGAAATATATTCCAATCACAAATGATTGTTGAATTTAGTCCCGAAACAGGAGAGTGTATTTCAATTGCAAACCTTAAATCAATTTATGACCCAAGCAAAAGCACGTTATTCGAACACTTTGACCTTCTTAATGATGTTCTTAATGGAATTGCATATCATCCAAGCTATCAAGAAAAGAAAATTTCCAATTTAAATGGTCCAGTTCTTTTTGTTACTGGTAAAAGGTGGCCAAGACTGTATAAAATAGAACTAACTAAGATTCCAATTAGAGCACGAAAAGATGAACAAATAAACAACTCTGGAGATATTGAGAAATACTTTGAATTCTATAGCTCATCTATAGAAACTCCTAGCTCAATTTCCAATGAAAAGTTTGAAATGTAATAATATTAAATTGATTACCATCCAAATATTTTTTGTTTTTAATAATGTTAACATTGTAATCTCAATCAACTAATTATAAATATATGTTTTTTTTCTTGAATTTTTTTTTCACCTACTTTTTCCCTCACCATTTCTCCATCTCATATATATTCGCTCCATCAATCATTACTATCTCTTCCAACTTTGATGTTAATATTAATATTTCTTCTCCTAATGCTTCAAAACTTGGCGATCCTAGAAACTTTACTGCCTTTGGTATGATTTTAATGCTTTTATTGTTTTCGAATACATTAAATACTGCATCTCTATCCCACTGACTATCTCCAATACTGATTATATTTTTTGTACCTTCAAAACTATTATTAAATTGTTGTATTACACAATTAAAAGCTCTATATTTCCAATAGTTCATATCATTTGGTCCAGCCTGGGCAAATTGTCTGGCAGAACAAATTGGAATTACTCTCAAATAATACAATATTTCTGGAAGATATAATTCCGAAGTTTCATAAACCCACCTCGGCTCTGCATTTGTTATTATTACAACTTGTCCAAGTTCTGTTGCTTTCTTTAAAAAATCTGCTACTATTTTTCCAAAATTAGTATTTTTTAAATCCAACTGCTTATTCAATGAAAGCCATGTGGTTGGTATTAAAGTGTCATCCCAATCCACAATAATCAAAGTTTTTTCACCTCCTAACAAACCTTCAATTCTTTTTTTCCTATTTGTGGTATTTCCAAGTTCATAAGAACGAAACATCTCATCAATCCTTCCAATTTTTTAGTCTCAGTTAATTGTCACTAATTTCCTTATCGTTCTCATGTTATTCTTTTTTTTTATACAATTTTTCATTTTGTTCCAAACCTTGTATTTTGCATTTTTTTTTTAATTATTGAAGTGGAAGCATAAAAATATCATCTCAGAAAAAAAACATCAGGAATGCACATACTAGATGCATGCAAAAAATAATGACTCTTTGCATGCTTTATTACAAGTTTTCTAAATCATTGTTTAAGTACCGGTATTGCATGCAATGGCCACATGAGTTTTAGGCGGGAACATGCAAATTATTAATGACGTGTATAATTTTCATTTTAATTGTTGCAAGAATTTTGTTAATAGATTTAATTTAAAAAACGCACAAATTAATTAATTAAAAGAGTTAGTAATGATTTAAGAATTTTTCTTATTTACTGGGTTCAATAGATCATGCCAGAAGGTAGAAAATTGATACAAATTGGAAAAAAAGAATTGCTAGCTTGGGGGAGCAGTTTGTTGGGTGAGGAATTAAATTGGAAAAGCTTTTCAGATGGAAATGTTCTTTTGAAGTTTTGTTTTATTGTTTGGCCGAGCCTAAAAAACACAAAAACTGAGATTGATGCTTTATCTGATTCATGGAGAAAGATTGAAACCATTTTTAGAACTTTGAGTATTGATTATTCCAAACTGATTGATGAAGAAGGAATTAAGAATGATAAGCTCTGTTCTGCATATAATTCAGTAATCATTTTCTTTTTTCTCTATCATTGTGCCTTCAAGAATGAGTCTTCCTTTGAGTTTATTCCTCCACCATCTAAACACATTGCAGAATTTCTAATGGGAGATTCATCAGTAAAAACTTTAATTGTGGGTGGTAGTCTTCAATTATCTCCTAAGACTCAAATTAGACTCTTTGAAAATGATTCAAAGGTTTCAAACAAACTTTCAGAGGTTCCAACTGAGGGAGTAAGATATTTTAAAGGAGATGAAGGAGTATATTACGATCGAATTCAAAGGTTTAACGAAGTTATGGAAATGGATGAAAGAACTATAAAGCTTGTTCAAAGCCTTGATAGCTTTTTTGAAGGTTTGAACGATAAATTCTCTGAAATTAATAGAATTGACCTTCCTGATGGAATTGAGAATTTTACAACTAAAGTAAGACATTCTTTGGAATATTGTGTGAGACAAATGGTAAGAACTAAGGAAGAACAGGCTATTGAAAGAGCAAACTTTGAACATCGAATAAAAATCATGGAAGAAGATTGTGAAAAGAAGATAGAACAATTAAAGCTTACTTATGAAGAAAAAATACGTGAAATGGAAAACGAAGGAAAACAAAAGATTATTCAAGAGAAAAAAGCTTCTCAAATGATGTTAAGAACCATGCAAAATAATCAAACTTTAAATTTGCAAATGTCTGGCTCAATATACAAAGATTATCAGAATGGTGACATTTCTCTTGAGGAATTATCTACAAAAATTAAAACTGAAACACTTGAACAACTTAAATATTTACAAGAAATTGTTAATGAGGAAAACAAAAAAAGAGATGAAATCGAGAAAACGCTTAATGATGAAATTTCTTCATACCAGAAAGAAAATAAGAGATTGAGGTACATGATATATAGATATGTAGTAGATGTCTCAACTTCCACTCCTCAATTTGACAGGCTCAGAGAAATTAATGATCAGTTTGTTAAAATATATACATTAGCAGAAGGCTGGTGGAAAAGAATCACTGACTCTTGTGAAAATGTATTTTCCGAGAGATCTGATTTAAATTATAAAATGGAAAGAATGAGAATGGATGAGATCTTGGGATACCTTAAGCATATCTTAGATAAATATCAAGAATATCCTAAAGGACTTAATAAAGTTGGATTAAATCAAACAACAAACAAAAACTCCAATTTTGAATTTGAGGTTTTGGTCCAAAATAATCATCTTGTAAATGATTGTTTGAAGATTGTATGCGATCTTGTAAGTGAATCCTTGTTAAAAAGTAACCGAATCGATCAGCTTAAAGACATTATTTTAAATACTGGAAATCAAAAAACCAATCATCAATTTGATCAGTATAATGACGAAAACCAATGCTATTGTAATAGTAATGATCTTTTTGGGAGTGTATATGGTAAAATTGTTTGTAATGATGAAAAAAAACATCTTAAAGAAAAAGTTCAACATCTAAACCATGAAAAGTTGCTATTACAAAGAGGTATTGAGTTTCTCAAGAAAAAGCTTTACACTCTAAAAAATCAACAATTGATTGTTTCTTCTGAAAATTACGAAAGTAATTTGGATTTAATGGCAAGTATTGATAAACCTCTTGGTGAAACAGAAATAAATTCTCAGGAAATTATTCAGGTTTCAGATCTTTGGGATATATCTAACTATCTTAAGGAAGATGGGATTAATGATCTTACAATCATGAGTGAGTTTCTTGTAGTTATAAATCGTTGGAAAAAGCTTGCCAAATATACTATTCCTAATGATGATGAGACAAATGAGTTTAAATCTCATAGTAACCCTGAAAAGAAATACAGTAATCACTTTTCAAAAGGAGTTTCAATTCAAGGATTTAATCTTCTTCCATTCATTACAAGTTCAAACAAACTTATAGAAATAGCCTTGGAAAATGATTTTTCTCAGACTGAATTCTTTGAACAAGTTAAGAAATTGGAATCTCAAGAATTTGACTTGGAAGGAGATTTTGAAAAGGAACTTACCATGATTTCAAAAATAACTTCACTTAAACATCCGAATATTCATGGAGAGTCAGAAAAGGATCAAAATCGGACTTTCCCATCATCATTAATTAAGATTGAAATAATGTTTTGGAAGTTAGTTACATGTTTACATATCTTGAGAGAGGAGTATAAACTCTTAAAAGCTCACAAAGTCGAGTTGGAACATAAGTTAGAAACAGTATTAGTAGTTATGGAAGAAGAAAAGATGAAATATGAACAAAGTATAAAGAACAACCAAGAAAAATATATAAAAGCTTTACAAAGTGAAAAAAATGATTATCAAATCAAGATTGGAAAATTAAAAGCACAGTTAACATTAATTAAGGTTGAAAAACATGCTGCAGTAAATAAACCTGGAAAGTTTACAGTTAGTATTGAAAGTAAAGACAAATTAACAAAGATCAAAAAGATTGTTGAGACTTTAAGCACAGGATTGGAAGTTTCTAATGCTTTTAGATTTATTTATCAAGTTTCAGATGAACTATGGAATAATCTTTTCGAGATATTGAAAAAGCATATTAATGATCATCAAGTTGAAGAAAAAATTACAGAGATTTCAAGTCAGTTAAAGGGGTTAAGACAATATTTATTAGAATACAGTGAATCACAGACAAAGAAAATTCAAGAAGGAAATTTTGGAAATGAAGAAAATGAAGATATTTCAGAACATGTTTCAAGTAAGTTAATGGAAATTGGAGACAATTCAGAATTAGGAATAAATATTCATCAAAATTTAACATCATTTTTGAAGGATATGGCTGTTAAAAATAATATTCCTCTTGATTGGTTACAATTTGTTGAAATGATTGTATCTTCTAGAACTATTGAGTTAAACAACGAAATCGATTTATTAAGACAACAAATTACAGATCAAGAAGAGGTAATATCTAATTTAAAACAAGAATATACAGAAATGAGTCGTTTAAATACAGAAAATGAGTCCAAATTAGAAACTATTTGCTTGGAAAGGAGGAATATCCAAGAAAAATTGGAATTGATTGACCAAGAATTGGATATATACAAATCAAACAATGAGTTACTTAAGGAAAAATTTAAAGAAGCTGATTTATATTATACTAATCAGCTCTTGTCTTGTAATAAAAGGTTGAATTGTTTGGAGAAAATTTGTCTTCTAAGTATGGATTATGGAGTAAAAATTCAATACTTTCGTGATTTTTATGATTCAAAAGTTACAAACTTAAAGTAACAAATACATTAAATGATTCAAGAATTATAAATTCTAATTTAATGGATACAAGTAATAAATTAACATACAAAAAATCAGTAAATATGGTAATGAGTTTTACAGATAAATATTTCAGTTGTTAAATTCAAGTTTTTCAAATCCCATCATTTTTTAAGAATTTGATTCCATCTTCATAATTCGTCATAAATATTTGATCTTTCCTTCTTTTCTTCCTTTTCATCCTCTTTTTAAAAAAAAAAAAAAAAATCCTCAGCCTTAAGAACTAGAGGGTATTAACTTCATTTGCGATGGAGTAGAAAATTGACGAAGTATTGGATAAGAGATTTTGAGGAGAGTCATATTCGACAATCTTTCCCTTGTCTAAGACAATAATGAGGTCATAGTCGATAATAGTGTGGATCCTATGAGCAATTGAAAGGATTGTACAACTTGAAAAATGCTTCTTGATAATATTTTGGATGATATTATCTGTGGCAATATCCATTGAGGATGTGGCTTCATCAAGAAGAATGATCTTACTCTTTCTAAGTATGGCTCTTGCAAGACAAATCAGTTGTTTCTGTCCTAAAGAAATATTATTGGAAATGCTTGTCATTTGGGTATTAATTCCATCAGGAAGAGAGTTTACAAATGATTGTGAATTTGAGTTGATTAAAGCTTGATTAATTTCTTCAGATGAGTATTCATTAAATGGATCTAAGTTATATCTAAGAGTCCCTGTAAGAATGTTTGGTTCTTGAGGAATAATAGTTATAAGTGATCTAAGCTTTTTGAGACTGATCTGGGAAATATCAACATTATCAATAAGAATATTTCCTTCTTGGATAGAATATAATCTAAGAATTGCTGACAAAAGAGTTGATTTACCAGAACCAGTTCTTCCACATATTCCAACTTTCTTTCCTCCTTGAATAGAGAAACTAAGGTTTTTAAGTATAGCAGGTTCATCTGGATTATATTTGAATACAACATTATTAAACACAATATTTCCATTACTTGGCCAATCTAAAGGAAGTGGTTTATTGGGATGATCAATATTAATAAGCAAAGAGTCAGATTCTTGTAAATATTCATTGTTTTCTTTAAAAGTATTATTATTATTATTATCTGTAATATTATATTTACTTTTTCTAATATTACAAGATTGATTTAAATCATCATCACTATCACCAATATTAGTTTCTTGGGGTATAATACTAATAAGTTCGGAAATTCTATCATAAGAAAGGAAGTTATTTTCAGTCTCTGATATATTTCTAATCATCCATAATACTAATTGAGTAAATGATACAGAACATTGGAAGGCAATAGCAATAGCTCCAACAGAAACAAATCCTTTGGCTGAAACACAAAAAATACCAAGAGAAGAAATTACACAAGCTCCAAGTATATCAATATGGATTCCAAGCCATCTTTGTATTAAACAATAACATCTCCAAGGAGCAGATTCATAATCAATAAGATATTGAATATTTTTTGAGAAATTTTTAAGTCCATTTTTTGAGCATCTTAAAATAGATAAACCATCAGCAGTGTAAGAAATAGAAGTCAAAATTGGAGATGTTCTTGAATGAAAGATACGTTTAAGTTGCCTGGTGGCTAACATTGCTCTATTTCTGAATCTATTAAAGAAATATGATATTGGTAAGAAAATAATAATGAATCTATAATCAAGAAAGATAAAGTATCCAATATAAATAGTTACTCTGGTAAAACAATAAGTAAGATCTGTAAGATTTTGAGGAATCATTTCATCAATAACAACAATATCACTGGTAATTCTACTTAATATAGTACCAATTGGAATAGATTCATAAAATGAGAGTTTTGAATATGAAAGTTTTGAAAGTAGTTCATTATATATTTCTTCTGATACACTTGTTGTTAAATAAATGGTAGCAGCTCTGAATAATAAATTAAGTATTGGTTGGAGAATATTGATAGCAGTTAAAATAATAAGTCCTTGAGCAATTCCATATTTATCAAATTCACGAGACCATTTTGTAATCCATACAGATGAGAAAATACTGGATAAAGTACATGAATAAATAACAATAATAGAAAGGATAAGAATGGTTGGATTGAATTTTCGGATATATTCAATATATTTAGAAAATTCAACATTTTTAACTTTTCTATTATCAAGTAATTGAGCAGATTCTTTATCAGATTTATCATTTTTATTTGGTTCAATAAGTTGTTGTTCTAAAGAATGTCTTAAAGTTTGGCTCTCTCTTCTATATTTATCTTTAAGTGCTGAAAGAGATACTCTACTACCTCTTCTGGAAAGTTTTGGAGAAGTTTGATTTTGATTTTGATTTTGATTTTGATTGGATTTTTCTAATTCAATTTCATTCTTTGGTATATTTGTAATAGTTTCTGAAATACGAATTGTTGGATGAGATAAATGATTATTTTGATTTGGATTTTGAATAATATTAGAAGATTGACCAGAAATATCACTTTCTGTCAATATTTCTCCAATATCTTGAATTTCTTCAATAGTAACAACATCATCAATAATTTGATTAATTTGATTTTGTACTTTATACATACTATTCAAAAGATCTTGAAAATCTGGATGAGAAAAGAATGATTGATTTGGAGGACCAGAATATGATAAAATTTTATTATTAATAAATATAACTTGATCAAGTTGAGAAAGTATATCCAATTTATTGGTTGCTAAAATCACTGTTTTATCTTTCAATAAATTAATAAAACATTTTTGGAAAATACTTGTTGCAACAACATTATCTAAAGCTGATAATACATCATCTAAAATTAATATATCAGTATTTTGATAAACAGCTCTAGCAAGAGAAACTCTTTGTTTTTGTCCTCCAGAAAGATTTATTCCATTTTCACCAATTTCAGTTAAATCACCATTTGGCATAGCTTTTAAATCATAAACTAATGAACAAGCAGAAATAACAGTATCATACCAAGCTTGATCAAAAGGTAAATCAAGAATAATATTACTTCTAATAGTACCATTAATAATCCAAGATGATTGTGAACAATAGAAAACTGAACCATTGGTTTGAACTGATCCTAATCTTGGTTTAAGTTCTTGTAATATTAATTCAATTAAAGTAGTTTTTCCAGATCCTACATAACCAATAATACCAACTTTTTGATTTTTTTTAATATTAAAACTAATGGATGAAAGTATATCATCTTTAGATGGATAACTGAAAGAAATATTATTAACTTTAACAACATAATCTTTTTGTTCAATAATATCCAAAATTGGTTGTATTGAATCAATATCTTTAAGAAGTAAAAATTCACTAAGTCTGGTATAACAATTAATTACTTTTTGTAAAGAAGAAACTCCTGTTGGTAATAAAACCAATGTAAGTTGTAATGATTCAAATATTAATAATGAAGTAAAAATTACATCCACTGGAAATGTACGAGTTAAATATAAAAATGATCCAAATGAAATAACTGGAGATAAAGATACACATAAAGTTGCCAAAACTAATCCAAATTGATTAAGAAATCTCCATACTCCTAAATGACGTATTTCTTCTTTTCTTATTTCATTAATATTTTTAATATAATATTTCTCCCAAGCATAACATTTAATTTGTTTAAATGAATTAACCAATTCTGTTGATATTGAAATTCTTTTATCAAGAGATGATATATATTTAAATCTTACAGATTGAGTCATTTTAATAAGTAATCCATTAACAAATAATGATAAGACTATAATAATATATCCAATAAAAGCACTAACTCCAATAAATTGATAAAGTGAAAATAATAATAATAAATTCTGTAAAATCATTGAAGGTACTGCTAAAAGTGTATTTCCAGTTCCTAATAAATATGTGGATTCTGATGAGAATAATGAAATACATTTGGAAATATTCTCAATTGCAACATTTTTTGGTAATTTAATGAGTTTATTTGATAATGAATAATTCATTACACCTTTTAACATGACTGAAAGACTGAAAGATCTTCTAAAGTATTGTTGTAAAATAGATCCACAGATTAATTCACAAATAACAATAGAAGTAAATTTTAATATTCCAGACATTTTTGTTCCATTTGGATCTCCAATCCAATGAAGTACACCATGTATTTGCCATGGTCTACACATTTGAATAATATCAAAGATTAACTTGAATAAAAGAATATTAATGATTCGAAGGTAGAAAGTTTTAAAGATAACTTTAAAGGTTGAAAATTGAATTGACTTTATTGCTTGAGGTTTAGAAAATTCTTCATTCCAATTTCTTATAAAATAAAGATATTCTGTTTGAATATCTTTATCATCATCTGCTAAATTAATATCAGAATCATTAATCAGGATTCCTTTCTCAGCATTATCAATAATAGGAGATAACCATTTGAAGAGTAAAGTATTGAGAAATCCTCTTTTGAAGGATGAATGATATTTGGGATATTTCCCAAAACTTTTAAAATCTACAGAGTCAATATCTACATATTGTTTGTCAAGCTTTGAGAAATTCTTAGAAGAATATATTCCACTTTCATTAAGTTCCGAATCCTTCATTTATAGTTCCAACTTTCTTTATTATACCAGTATGTATGTATGTATGTAT
>QZWW01000060.1:0-34335 GCA_004337795.1 Cryptosporidium viatorum
ATTTATTTATTTACTTATTTATTTATATTTATATTTTTTTTTTTTTTTTTTATATTCACAATTGATTTCCTTTTTTTCTATTAATAATACCAACCTTGAAATAACAGCTAGATCTCTTGTCTCTAAACCTGAGTTAGTAAATCCAGTCAAGTAATAACCTGATCGATTAACTAATCAAAGTGAATTCCAGGAAAATGTTTATTCTTGATTTTTCAAAGTTGTTTATTTTTTCAATTTTAAATGTCCAACTTTTAATATTACTATTTGCTATTTAAACCAGTTTGTCATTCTCTTAATACTTTCCCGCCTAAATGATAATGGTTTTTCCTTGAAAGAGTGAAAAATGGGATTAATTTATATTGTTAAAATAATTTCTTTTTTTTTTTTTTAATTAAATTTTGTTTTGAATCGGACTCTGTTTAACTTGGAAGAATATAGGAAAATTATTTGATTAATATAAATGTATATATAATATATATTTCTTTCTTCTTCCTTGAGTAGGTACCCTTCTTCAATCTAATTGACTATTGAATAATGATTTTTGGAATATTTGATTTATTTGGATTTTATTTCTCTACTAGTATAGAATCCAACTTAATTTGGTTAGATGGAACTGAAAGATCTCATGATTTATTTTGACCTCTAATTACAAATTTGAATTATTAATTAGGAATTACATATTGGCGCCAAATCAAGTGCATATAAATTTAGGTTTTAAGATTTGGAATCGACGATTTTTTTAATGCTTTCAGAGTCCCATTTAAGTAGAGGTCCGTTTTTAAATCCAGAGATGATTTGATTATTGTTAGTTGTTGTTTGTTTTGAGAATGTAGGAATAAGGTATCCAATTTTGTGAAGAATATAAAATAGAATAGAAATCTTGGAAAGTTTTGAATCAATTGTAGTTGGGGAGTCTTCCTCTTCATGATTTTGTTTAGAATTGGTCGATTTTGAGTTAAAGAGTATATTGAGCTCAAATATAATTTTGTCTGGTGTAAAGTTATTAAAATATTAGAAATCATTCTTTTCTAATTGAATTTGACTTACTTAAATTGATTATGATTCCAGTGAATTCTTTAATTAGTTCAAGTAGGTAGTCTGAATGAATTAGGTTTAGGTGATTAAATTTGTTAGTGATATATTTCATTTAAACTTACCAATTGGAATTTCGATTTCTTGGTTATTTTGAATGATTTTGGAAGAATCTTCATCGTCTTGGATAAGATCTTCGTCAGAGGAGGTAATTTCAAAGAAGCCATATATGAAGCTTAGAAAAGTTAGAAAAGAATTACATAGTCGATTTGAAACAAGATGATTTTCGTTTTGGTTTACTGTAAGCTCTCCGATAGATTTAAAGTTAATGCTTCCAAACTGATAAACTAGATCAAGATGAGCTTTTGATCTATTTAGTTGTACTACGTAGTATTTAGGGTTAGATGTTGTTTGATTAGTGGCTGATTTATCTAGTCCAAATATTCCAAGTCCCATACAAGATTTGAATTTGTCATTAATTGTATTAAGAATTGAATCTAAATTGGCTTTTTTTGATCCTTCTGGTTTGATGAATTTTTTTTGTATATCGATTCTAGATGTAGGTAAAGGTACTCTACTTAAAAGGTATTGAGCAATAGTACCTGTTAATTTGATATGATTTAAATGTTCAGAACTTTTAAAGGAAGAATCACCACTTTCTATTTTCCTCCGTTTATTTCTTATAGACTTTGCTCCTTTACATAACTCAAAACTGTCAAGAATTATTTCTTTTTTTCCTTCCTTTTTTTTTCCTTGTTTTTCTTCTTCTTCTTCTTCTTCTTCTTCTTCTTCTTCCTCCTCCTCCTCCTCCTCTCTTCCTCTTCCTCCTCCTCTTTCTCTTCCCTCCTCACTCATACTTAATTTAATATATCTGGAGACTAAAGTTTCCAAGTCTTTAAATGATTTCTTTTCACTCATATTAACTCTGGTTTGAATAATTAAAAATTAACAAATTTTCAACAACTATTTTATATTCATAATAAATTAATTAACTTGAACTCAAAATGAATTTTTTTTGTTTAATTAGTTTTTGTTTTCTAAATTTCATTTTTTCTTTTTCTCTGCCACTAATTATTTCGCATGTAAACACCGGTATAGAAAAAAAGTAACAAAATATGTGCCGGTAATATTTTTATACAAATAACAACGCATGTTTTTGGCGCCTAAATGGTCATGTGAAAAAAAAATGAATTAATTTAATATTTACTAATAAAAAAGAAGGTTGAGTTAATAAGGTGATATAAATTCAGGAAAAGAGATATTTAGGAAAAAAAGATAAAATTCTTTTCTATTTTTCTCTGGAATTGAAGTCTTTTCTTTTCTTTAACAGTTTTTTTAATAAATATATTTACAAAATTAATATTTTTATTATAAAGTTGCATGGCATGTGATGTCAGAATTAAGGCGGGAACAACTCAGTATTTCAAATATTCCAGCTTTGCTTAAGAAAGAAATGATAAGAGATGATGAAAGTCTTTGTCTAGGGCTGGTTTTAGATTCAGAAAGAGGGAATAAAGAACTTTCTGTTGATCTGAGTTTTACAAGTAATGAAAATTTCAATTTAATGTCAATCTTCAAAGATAATGATACTAATTTGAAAAGTAGTGAAAAATTGAACGGTCAAAAGGAGGATCAGAAGAAGGATGAGAATCAGAAGAAGAATGAAAATCAGAAGGAGGCTGAAGAGAAGAATCTGAAGGAAGTCGTAAAGAAAAATCAAGAGGAGACTGAAGGGAAGAGTCCTAAGGAGGCTGAAGAGAAGAATCCTAAGGAAGCCGTAAAAAAGGATCCGGAGGAGACTGAAAAGAAGAGCCAGAAGGAGGTTGATAAAGCCAAGGCCAAGGAAGCCGAAAAGAAGAACCAGAAGGATACTGAAAAGAAGAATCCTAAGGAAGCCGTAAAAAAGGATCCGGAGGAGACTGAAAAGAAGAACCCAAAGAAGGAAGCTGAAGAGAAGAATCCGAAGAAGGAAACTGAAAAGAAGAGCCAGAAAAAGGAAGCTGAAGAGAAGAATCTGAAGGAGACTGAAAAGAAGAGCCAGAAAAAGGAAACTGAAGAGAAGAATCCGAAGAAGGAGGCTGACAAAACCAAGACCAAGGAAGCTGAAAAGAAAAATCCTAAGGAGGATGAAAAGAAGAGCCAGGAGACTGATAAAGCCAAGACCAAGGAAGCTGAAAAAAAGAGCAAGAAAAAGGAGACTTGCAAAGAAAGCAAGTCCAATTCTGAAGAAATCGAAAAGGAAGATAGTTCAACCCATTCGGAAAGTGATCATAAAGAGAAGAAAAACTATAAGAAAAAAAAAGATTCGTCTTTGAACACTTTTCGCGTTAAAATCCCATATAGAGAGACTAGTCATATCCCAAGTTGTCTTTTTGAAGAAGATAATACAAATAACTTAGATTTTAACAGAATTAAAAGTTATAATGTATATATACATGAGACAAGCAGACTATTTAGTGTGGACAGTGCATGTAGATATGTATTTATTAAAAGAATGTCTAAATTAGAGTAAGTTTAAGGGAAGGGATTAGTAAGATAAAATCTGGTAATACTGAAATAGAGAATCCCAAAAATTGCATATACGGTACTTGTTACCGAAAATTATGCTCTTAATATGCAAACTATTTGCAGTATTACCACATTTTATAATCCTAACATAATAAATATGAATTAACTTAATCATTTAAACTGGTATATTATATAATAAATATTCATTATTATCATAGTAATGCAATTCAGAATGTAATTAATGAGGGATGGAATGCATTTGCATGTAAAAGAGACGATAAAGACTTGCAAGATTTAATGACAACCAATATATCAAAAAAGTTACTTGAAGATTACGATTTAACTGCAAATGTTGAAAAGATTGAGAAATATGAACCAATAAATCTCCCAAAAACTCGAATAACTTTCCATGCAAATCCAATAATGATGAATAATGAACAAATTATTTCAAAAGAAAGAAATAATATTAATGAGCATTAATTTTGATTGATTTAATAGTAATATTAGATCCCATAATCTTAAAATCTTTTTCTCTCTTTTTTTTTTAATTGTATTGGAATTCTTGTATAAAAATACTTAGTTTCATGTATTTTTTTTATACCAATAATACTGTAAATATATCCCATAGTTTTGATTATTTAATTTCAATATATTAATAAATTTAGATCCCACTTTGATCTTAAGGAATAAATATAAATATAAAATCTTATCCAAAAAGGCCAAGAAAACATTATAATTTAAAGAATTTAGGAACTTTCTTCTGTAAATAATCTTGAATAGCATTACATACAATTGATGCTAACTCATTATTTGAAGGTTTTAAAGTTCCATTACTTTTTTCTTGCTGATTCTTCTGAATCTGGAATCTTACAAATGCTGTAGTAACAGAAATACACTGACTAACGAAAAATGGCATATAATCCAAAGATGAAAGAGAATTAATTAAATATTCCAATAAATCATCATGTAACATTATTAAATTCTTTTTAAATATTTCACGATTATCTTTATCCGATTTGATAGCATTAAATGCGTTAAGCTTATCATTATTAGTAAAACTCTCATTATATTCAACTCTGTTCTTAAATGGTTTATATGGTATACCAGAGAAATATGGCTGGAAAAGAGAATTAAATAATGAAGATTTTGAATTACTTACATATATGGATGCATCTAATTTTCTCTCAAATGATCTTGCAATTGGAAATGAAAGCTTAATATTTAAGTTAGTAAGGACATTAGTAATAGCAAATTTCATCCAATCTTGTTGATTTCTTCTCAAAACTGGTCTTGAAAATGCAGGCTTAGGAAGATTACATATATTCAAATGTAACTTTGAAAAGTGTTCAACAGCTATTCCATAGCAAATAGAATATATCAAGACTGCAATAATTGACAAAGAAGTAGCTGCATTAGGATTTTCCAAATTAACTCTCTTCTTCACATCACGATATCCAAGTTCTAAACTATTTCTTATAGTAGTCAATAACTTAAATAGACCCAATGAATCATCAATTTCTTGTAAAGTATTATTTTTAAAGATCTCACGAGAGAATTTACCTCGAATAGGCTCTAAGATAATTAAACTTTCAATATCATATACAGATCGATCATAAATAATGCCATTTTGAAGCTGTTTAGGTACTGATAAAGGCTCATAAGGAGTATTTTTTAAATGACTTTCCATAAATTCAATATCTTTTTCCATTTCAGCACGTAAGATTTGAGAATCTTCAAATAAATTAAAATTTTGTAACCAAATAGTAATGGTTCTATAAATTGGAAGACCAACAACAGACTTGAGTGCAGCGAGAGATGGAATAGATGAATAAATAACCTTCTTATTAAAAAGACTTTCTTCGTTTTTAAAGGCAATAACTCCTGATAAAGAGCTTATGAATCGATCACATATTTCTTCTTTTCTTTCATTGGTTACAATAAACATATCAATCATTTTAACCAATTTATAGAATGAATCTTTCTTGTCATTTTGTATCAGCTTCAATTTACGATGTATCATATAAAGTACATCACATGGAAGAATTAATACAATATAAAAGATTTTAATATTACTTATATCGTATGGACAAGAAAACATATTATTTGAATTATCACCATCTGGATATACCAATTGAAGTAGTTTACTAGGAGTAATAGAGTTAGTGGAATTATTAATATTAATATTAAAGAGATGATTTCGCTGAATATTTAAATTTCCAGACCAATCCAGTTCATTTTCGCTGACAGAAGATAAGAATTGTTCCATATCTTTTAATTCTTCAAAAGCCTTAGAACGTTTTTCTTTACCAAGATTAGATTTTCCTGTTGTATTTAAAGATTTTAATTGACTGATTTGATAAGTGAGTCCTTCAAAAAAATCCAAATTCATCATCATATTTAAATTTCTTGAGAAATCACCCATTTTTATTGGCTTTGGCTGATTGTGTTGCAATGGTATCGGTAAATAATACTTTGAAAATGGAATCTTAACTTCCCTAGGACCAAGCTTCTCAGTCCAAGCAATTAATATGTTATCACTCCATGCCTCCATTGAACAAGCATATGTGAAATGCAAAAGCTCATCATCAACCAAAAGAGATAGTGGTCTATTGTTTGAAAATAGTTTTGGGTTGTTAAAAGGATGAGTTAATATGGGATATCTCTTCATTGTTTGATAAAACCTTAAAGTGTTTAAAAACATAGGATTCAATTCATCGGATAATAACATATAATCAAAAGAACTACTTCCTTTCTGTAATGTTGAATGAAGTCTGTATCTTTGCATATCTTTGACTAGAAACGGTAAACCATTATACACAATTTCTGGAAACCCTTCAGGAAATGAACGAATTAATTTTTGAGGCTTTTCATTGTCAAAATTTGTGTCAGTCACAGAGACATGTAGAGGTGGCAAAGGAACACTTGATATTCTATTTTCTTTAAAAGCTTGTAGAGATGGTCTCTCGGTAGCCCAAGAACTCTCATTGTCATCAGGAAACAGCTCCATGATTGTATCACTTAGATGAAATCTGGATGGACTTAAAATAGGCTCAATGTCCATTGATGTAGCAAACTTTAAAATTGTATTAAACCCTGCTGATAATATACTCAATGACCCAACACAAGGATCCAAGAATCTTCTATAATATAGTGAAAACAAGAGTCCAATAGTTTGAGGATTTAAGTGAACCTCATGAGGAATATTGTACCTTATTGTATCATCACTCGCACGCCTTGTATTAAATTTGAAGTCTCTACCTTCAGCTTTAAGCTCTTGGGGAACTTCAAGCATTTCAAGCATGATTGACTTTTCACCAGGAGTTACTTCAAATACCGGAACCATTGTTAACAAAGTTAAGTCGACATCAAATACAATATCCAAGGTTTTTCTTGGTAAATGACAATATTTCTTGTTGTTTACCAAATTTTTTGACCCAGAAATTTTAAGTTTTGATAGAAAGCTAAGCTTTTCAGATGCAGAAGGAAGCCATTTAAATGGAATTCTAAACGCAATTCCAATCTCTTCAAGCATTAATTTCAAATCCGTACAAAAATTTGAAATATATCCTTTCACATCTGTTTTATTTATAAGCTTTAAAGTCAATTTTCCTAATACACCTGGAATATAGGAAGAACAACATTCGACAAATGATTTTCTATAATCATGGTCGTTATCCATATTAATATTTTCTTTCTTAGAATGATTGTCTTCAAAAAGACACTTTGTCATTTCCTCAAAAGAAAATCTAGATGAAAGACGAATCTCATTGTATTTTCTTTTCAATACCGCTTGCATGGCCAAAGCTAACAAATCAGAAGATAACTGCTCCTGAATAGACTGCCCTCTTTCTCTTGACTTACCACTAGTTCCTTCTTTTGAATCTTTTTCTTTCTTCATACCATCATCTTCAAAAAGAGAACACCCATCAAAAGAATTATAAGATTCAGATAAAGTATGTTCCAAAGAAGACGTTACGTTCAAGTAATCCAAGCTGATCAAAATCTGGCTCTGAGTTATATTCGAACTGTCTCTACTATCCACTCCCTCATTACGACCATTAATTTCTGTTGTTTTCTCTTTTACTTCTTCTTCTCCAAATATAGAGGAGTCAAGAATCTGACCACCTGAGTCTTTTAAACCTATAAAACTATGTACATAAGTCTGATACCAACTTAATGTTACACTATTTTCTGCGATTTTTACAGATATTAGCGTTGTCAAAAATAACAACAGTCTGGCAATTCTAAACGTATTCATTTAAAAATAAACGTTTGAATTAATATTGATTGTCTCAAAAATTTGTAAGTCCAATATACATTTATTTAATCTTTAATTCAAGCTTTGCTTCAACTTTCTTCATTTGAATCACAATACTGCATAATACGCACCTCGAGTATCGAGCTTAATTTCTTATTCTAATTTTTAATATTGGAGTGCATTTTCCCGCCTATGTCATTTTTTATTTTTTTTCTTTTTTAAGCATGTTAGAAATGAAATATTTTATTTGCTAAATCACTTTAAACATCATGTATATACTAAAAATCTGTATTAAAATTACAAATGACTTCTTTTGTATATAATAAGATTTAATATACTCATAATTCTTCTACCATTTATTATTTGCATTATTTTCTTTATCAATTCCACATTACTTTTCCTATCAATGAATTCTCTCCTTTTAATCCTTTAGTTAACTTATGCTGATATTCGATTTATTTATCCGTACTTTGTATTTTAAATTCCTTAACTACTTTCTTCATTATTCCACTTTAAGAACTTCAATTGAAATACAAAATAATATTTTGATTAATTTAAACTGAAAAAATTTATTTTAAAACACATAATTCTGAAAGTTAGACTCAATTATTTAAAAAATTCAACTTTTTGACACGTAAGCACAGTATTTGCAAATTAATTGCATGTGCGCATGCAACTGCATGTGGACGGGGATAAATAAAATCGAAGAAAACAGAGGTTTTAGATTATAAAATTAAGCAAGAATCAGGGATATTTACTTTATGTTTTTGGAGAAAAATTTTCGTTGTATCAAAATAAAGTATTTTTTGTTTTATTAAATTATATATTTACTGAATATTAGCGCACTAGCACCATTTCCCCCCTCTATTACCAATTAATACTCAAAATATAACACGAATAAATGGCATGGAAAATACTGCTTTGAATATACACGAACATATGAGTAAAATATATCTAATTTTTCAAATATAATTATCGAGAATGAACCAAAAAAAATGAAATTCTTTTGGTGAAAACTAAAAAAAAAATTATTTCCCACCAAATCACTTTATTCACTCTAATTCGAGTAATTCACAAGCGCCCGAGTTGAGATACAAGGAAATGCAAATAATGCATTACATATCCTGAAACTTGAAAGCAGAGAAAACACTTTTATCAAGTTTTTCGTTGCTACATATTAATATTCTGCCTTCAATATAGATCAGCTCTAAAAACTCAGCTCTTACAACAAGTTATGAGATTACTTGCCATTCTATTTCTCTTTGAACTTATCTTTAGAGCAACAGCTCAAGATGTAATACTCGAATCTGAAGAGGGTAATCATAATAAAGATGATAATGGGATTGCAGACTCGGATAACGCCGTTGAAGTTACAAAAGTACCAAACTTCATCTTATTATGTGCTTTAATTCCACAAATCCCAGGATGTCCTTGTGATCCTCTATTAGAAACTCGCCCAACATTTTATGATTTCTTACCATCAGATTGTTCATGTTATGACTCACAACAAAGCGGATTTTCTAGTCCTCCTTGCTTCTGCTCAAAACCTGATTCTGATGAATGTAAGTGTTTAAGCGGATTAAGTAGTTTGGACGAAGAACATGATAGAATGTGCATTGTTTCACCACTGACTTACGTAACTCCATATGCAAACTGTACTTCCTTCTTAAACCCATTAGGAGAAGAAGGCTTATGTAGTGGGGATTCTGAGCTTTCTGAGCACTGTGTAACATTAAAGTCTTGTAGAAGATTAACTCCAATTTCTATCGAGGAAAGCTCAATTCAAGACAAATGTGTGACAGATCCCGAATCTGAAGGTTGTCCATGCTCAGCAGATCAGCAGATTACTGATGAGGATGCTCTCATCTGTAGTTGTTACAAGAATAACAAGAATCCTGGTTGCCCATGTGATGTTCAACCAGATTCTTCAATTTGTCAAAAGTTCATTGAGTTGCTTACGAAACCAACTTCAAGTAGCAGCTCAACTACAACTTCTGAGCCAGCTGAAATAAATAATTCAGAAGAAACTGAAACCAATACTAACTACAACATTGAAAATGAGACAACAAGTTCTATCAAGAAAACGGAAGATGAGAAGATTGGAGAAATTGATGATATTGTCCCACATAACAAAACTATTATGAAAGATGCAGGAAATGGTGATGGAAAAGATGGCACATCTCTTGCCTTTAAGGCTTCAACCAATCTTTGCATACCAGTCATTTTTGTTTTGTTATCAATGCTCATTATTTAAGTATTATAGAATTGGATGATTAACATTCATATAAAATCTCGATTTCAAATACATCAAAACCTAATTTATCCTTTTCTAAAAATAATATAAATTTTTGGGCAAATAGAATCTATGTTATCTTCAAGATGATTTTTTTTGTTTAAGATTCTTAAATTATAGCTTTCGTGTGTAATTTGTCTTTAGTAGTCATTTCAAAGCTTTTTAAGCTTAAAAATCACTCAAGTACCTCATATTGAAGGTTGAAATCCTCTATTTGATTGGATTTCAGTGTTTAAACTAAAATAAAACCAAGAATTTTGGTCCATGTTGTGATTTATATTATCCATTTCAATTTTTTTTAATTATTATTTGTGTGCATGTCTAACACACATGAGAGGGCGGTATAGTTAATTTTGACTAATATTTCAAAAATCCATAAAATAAAAAGAAAGAGTAAAAATCGGTTAGACATTGACTTTCTGAGTCAACTCAAGCTTATCATATATATGAAAAAATTCTGGGGAAATCTTGCAAGTTAAAAAGAATTCATAAGAGATGAAAAACAATGTTTGAAAAATCAATCTTTAATTTAATATTTAGCTTAATTCTATTGAATTTGGTGTTCCAAATATGCCATTCAGAAGAAACAAGTAAAAATTATGATGGAGGTTCCAATTTAATTTCTTGTTTTGATCCTCCTTTTGAAGGTTTAGAAATCCCTGGAAGGGGAATCTTAATGGTCCATAAAGGACATAGGCTCATTCCACTAATAGTCCCAACGGAATCAGAGTTTTGTGATAGTCCTAGAAATTTATTTGAAATAGAAAATGATATATGGGATAATAATATCCTAATTCCTAAAGACTACGAAGAATTCTCTCAACTTATCAATGATGCAAAAGATGTCGCAGAGAAAGATGACCAAATTATTTCTGCACTCAATGAACTTTTATTAGTAAGTGATGGCGCCAAAACCAGCCAAAAAACTGACAATATTGGCATGCATGTGGTTAATGAACCAATCATAATACCGGAGCATGTATTACCATTGCATGAAAATAGTCATCCACATGCACACACAGATTTAACAAATAAAAATGATGAAGAAATATCAGATTTTGATGATTCATCATTATTAGATGATTTAGATATACCCAAAAATGACAACGATGGGGTGAAGATGAGGATTTTCATGTTCAAGGAGTTCAGTATGGATTACTTGGCAAGAAAAGGCCTACCATTGAATATTAATGAAGAAGCAATGTATAGTCAAGAAAACTTTGAATTTTTCAATTCTAACTGGCCGTCAAGAGAAAAAAAGTTAAACATTGAAATTCTTCCAAACTCAATTTGGAGGGTTTTCTTGGCTAGTGGTATTCTTACATCACTTACACCTACGAATATGAGTGAGGAAATGAGAAAGGAGTTAGTCTTAGAGTCTTTGAATGCTTTCTTTAATGGTTTGGAGAGATACTATTTACAGAATATGGATTCTGATTTGAACTCTAAATATTACCTTTACTTGAGTGGACTTGGTGTTGAGAATGCTTTGGAGACAATAAAATATTATAGAGAATCTGTAAAGCTCCAACAAGGCTTAAGTAGAGATAATTCTATAATGAGTCAGAACGATGATAAAGAGTATACTAAATCACAAGAATTCACCTCTAATGATTTATCTACTTCGTCAATAGCTTCTTCATCATTAGAAGTTCCTGAGACAACTGAAGATTCAAGTATTCCAAGATCAATATCTGAGACAAGTAAACAGTATGAAAATAATATTGTAGTTATTGATAATAGTCAAAATGAGCAAGTTTTACCAAACAATATTAAAGAAGAAAAGACTCAAACAATGGAGATTGATTCAAATAGTCAACTTGAAATGTTTGTTAATCTGAGGATCAAATGGTTTAATATATTTGTAAATGATTATTTGGGTAGACTTGGGATAAACTTTAAAATATCAGAAAAACATTGTAAGGATCCTTCAACAATTGAGTTTTTCAAAACTGAAATAAAAATCTCAGAAGATCTACCAGAAGTTATTTGGAATATATTCATAGGAAGTGGGTTTGGAAACCAATTCCCAGAATCTACAAGTGAAGAAGAAAAAATTAATATAGTTTATGATATTTGGATAATTTTCAATCAAATAGAAAGACAAATGTTTAATGGACAAGACATTACTGAGGGTTATTTATTGAAAAAAGATTTATTTGATGTGGAGATAAGAGAGATTATGAGACAATTTTGGGATGGTAACCTCAACAATACGGCAAACCAATTAATTCATTTATCAAGGCAAAAAATAGTTAGCGACGAGAATAGTGAGATTGAACCTATTTTTGAAGATGAACTCATTAGAAATCATAAAAAGGCAAAAGAAATGGGGATATTCAAGGTAGAGAAAAGTAAAAGTAACGAAGAGCTTAGTAAGAGTGGGAAAGAAATCTCAGAGATGTATAATGTTGGGAGCGATATTGAACGCTCAAAAACAGATTCTTTTAAAAAGTCAGAATTGGTTGAAAAATCAATTATGGGTAATAAGAAGAGAAAAAATAAAAAGAGAAAAGGTGGTAAACACAAAAAAAGTAATAGAGGAAAAGAAAAAAAGAATGAATCTACTGATAAACATAGAAATGAAAAACGATCAGGAATTATTAGCAAAGCAAAAGAACTCTTAGAATCATTTATAAAAGAGCCTGAAGTTCTTGCTAGTGAAGTATCCAAGGATAAATCTTCAGAAAGTGATGTATCTTCATCAGAATCTAGTTTGGATGATCTTGAGAAAAGTAGTGGTTCTCCATTAAACTTTCTTAACTTTGGATCTCCTATTAAGGATGAATCAGAGAAAAGCGAGTTTTCTGAAAGATTTGGAATAGATAATCTATTTGAAAATAAGTTCGATAATTCAAACGAACCAAATCAGTTCAGTGAAAAGTCTTCTATTCGTTCTCAGAAACAAAATGAGTTAGAAGAAAGTCCGAATTATTTGGAGAATAATGAAATTATCCCAGAAAAAAGTGAAGTTTCAACAAGTTTAAAAGAGGTAGTTGGAGAGAGAGAAAAAATGGATTTATCTCAACAACCCCTAAAGAAGGAGCCAAGTGTGGGTGGTTTTCCAGAAACTACAGTAATGGTAAATTTAATTGAGGATATTCCACTTGCGGAAGAATCAGTCAATAGTGAATATTCCATTCAGTTAGAAGAAAATCAGGGTATTGCTGAGAAAAAAAATCAAATTCCTGAAGATATTGTTGAAAAGAGTGTGGGAAAAACTAATAATGAATTAGATTCTCAATATGAGACAACATCTGTTCCAGGAAATGAAGATTCTGAGAATTATTCTGTACCGAATTATCAAGAAAAGAGTAAAGTAGATTACGAACCAACTGGAGAAACTTCAAGAGTAGATTCTTCTACTTCAGGTAAATATTTACAAAAAGAAGATATTGATACTTCAAGTGAAGAGACCAAAAAAGAAAGCTTAGAAGAAGAAAATACTCGTGTCTCAGATAAAGAAAAGCCAATTAAAAAAAAGTTTTCAAAGATATTTGAAAATAAGTTATCAACATTATTTGCAAACACAAAGAAATTCTTTGGCTTAGATAAGAAATCATCTAAAGAAAACAAAGCTTCAAGTGATCAAATAGAAGAAATTCAAGATCAATATTTAGATGTTGAAGAAGAGTATGAAAATCTAACAAAAATGATTATTTATTTCATTCAAAGTTACGCAGCTTTAAGATACAAGTTTATGGATGAAGGAGTAATTGAAAACTCTTTCAATGAAATCAATGAAATTGTTAAATCTTCTGTACATTTTCATCAAGGAACAACTGATTTTGACAATGTGGATATGGAAAAAGCCATAAAAAAGATAGCAGGAATGATGGGAGGAGGTAGTTTCACAGCTTTGAAATCTATTGGTTTGACAGCTAAAGACATTACGACAAACTTGAAGCGTTATCTAATAAAATTGTTTCCCACTGGATTAACTGAACAGCATTATAAAAATAATAAAAAGTTAAATACTACCAATTTTTGGTTAAAACAGTACTTCACTCAAGATTTGATTAAAGATGGGATGATTCCGGAACAATTGGAAAGGCCTCTTATTATTGAAACTAGTCAAGATCTAGTATCCAAGTCCAATGATCCAAAATCTATTGAAGTTAAGGCAGAGAGTATCTGTAAAAAAATCCCTTCAATCTTGGAAAAGTTCTTCGACAAATCCTTGACTAAGAAAATTAGTCATACAGATTTGGACTGCCTAGCAGTGGCTACAGCAAATGAACTTTATGGTCTTTCCTTGAGTAATTCACTCTATCTCTTCTTGTTTGATTATAAAACAAACTATTGGAGATTCTTAACACCAGAAATTTCTATCTCCATATCTCAGATTTTGAAGAATGAATAATAAAATATTATCACTACCTACGCAAAAAAAAAAAAAAAAATTGATAGTACGGAATCAATCATTCCAAAATCTTTTCAAAAAAATTACGGTACCTGTCCAAATTGTCGGCATTTTTTGCTAAAAACAAGTCAAGTTTTCTAATTAAAAAAAAATTCAATGCACTACCTCTACATCCAATTAAAAACGATTGTTACTCTAGAGAAAAAAAAAGAAAGAGATAATCTCAAAATCAAAAATCTGAAATCAACAAAACCAAAATCTTTTCGCAAACTATAAATACATTTAAATCTTATCTCTGACTTTACTCAGTGCAACAATTATTAGGCAGGGTGCCCGAGTTGGTCTAAGGGGTAGGTTTTAGGCACCTATAGGTAACTGCGCGGGTTCGAATCCCGTCCCTGTCAGATTTCCTTTTAATAAGCATTGTGTAATTTATTATACATTATTATAATGGGCCTTATTCTCAAATTATAAGCCTAAGAATAATTCAAATATATTTTAACTATATTTATGTATATTTTTTTTCTATTATACATGACATTCTAAATCAAATAGGAATTTTAAGTCAACCTTTATTAATTCCTACTCAAGTCTTTTCAACCACCTCTTTTATTCATGCATTATAAAAATAAGTAATTCCATATTTCAACTAATTATACTCTTTGCTCTTCTTATATTTGATTTGTTGCTATTAAATCATCGCTCTATTGCGCGCATAAACATGTGCATGCGACCTTTTGGCTCTCAATTTTCCAACTTTTTTTTTTATTTTAGTTACTCCATTACCCGCCTAAATTCCAAAAAAATCTGAATTTATTATAGGCTACACAAACCGTCACGTGTTGGCGGGAAACACGGTACCGAATTAATTATGTCAGATAATTTTGAATGAAAGAGAAAGAAAAAGAAAAGTTTTGAAATGAAAAGAGATGGAAATTTTAGTTGATAAAAAGTTTTGGAAAAAATATGTTAGATTAGTTCTTGAAATTTCATTTGTGGATCTTCTAAAAAGTGAGAATTTCCGCCTAATGGCTGAATTCACTATTATTTTGACATTATTATGTCGATATGTCACAGAGACTGATTGGCGGTAAGAAATACGTGTGCTAATTAAAAACAACAGATATTTACATTCTTTTTAAGTCTACTAATAGTGGTAAAAAGATATAAAGGAGAGTATCTAGAGGTATCTAAATGGATTTGACTCGCGTTGAGAGGCTTGCAAGTAAATTCTTTGATTTTTGCATTTTAAATTCATGCATTAATTAGATTTGTTGATTTTTTTTTTTTATAATATAAAGAAAACAAAATAAATTAATTTTTTTAGAATTACATCCAACTTTATAGAAAACAGAAATGTTATCAAAACGTAAGTTGGCAGTAATCTTGCCAATGCTCTTTGAGCTGGCAATGAGTTACGACTATTATTATTCAATGGATTCTGTTCCATTGGAGCATTTACCAACTAATCGTTGGGGAAAGGAAGGTCCAGCAGATGATGAAAAAGTTGTTAAGATTGGTGAGATTGGTGGAGGTTATTATGGAAGACCTGTTCCAGGGTTAAGAGATTATGAAAAGGGAGATGCTAAAGAAAGAGCTTTTGGTTCTAAGGCCAAAAGTTACCCATATGTTTTCGAACCTGAACGCACTTTATCTAAGGATACTTTGGTTCCACTTCCTCCAGAAGCTCGTATTAGAATGATGAAAGAATCTTTCAGAGAACATATATATAACATTACAGGACAAGTGCCGACTTTAGATGAAGTGAAAAAGATGAGAACCCAATTTATGGATTATGTTAAACAAGAACTCAATGCTACTGATTCAGAAATGAAGTCTCTCTTTGGAGTTGAAACAACTAAAAAGGCTGGTGGAGTATTACCAAAGTATTTGTTATTCGATGATATGGACGAATTTGACTTTGATCCTGAAGAAGCTCTTAAGTATATGCCACGTGTTCCAATTAACGCTACTAAAGAGCAACTTGATGATGCTTATCTCAAAGCTTGGGAGATACTTGGAAAAAGTAATGATAGACTTAAAAAGGTATATAGAGAGTATCGCCGTAAATATCTCCAAAAGAATCCACTTGGTCCAGTTATGACTGAAAGGGAATTCCTTTTATATTCTATTAAACTTAGAGAAAGAGAAGCTTATAAGCTTGGTTTCGTCTCAGCAGAAACAGAAAGTGATCCAATTTCTAGAAGTATTGAGATCTCTTATTTCCTCAGAGATGCTCTTAAAGACGAATACGAGAAATACAAGTCTAGTACTCCAACAGATAGATTTGCAAGTGCTACAAACTTTGTCAATGAAGGATTGTTTAGTGATAATTTGATTCTCGATAACTTTGATCCTCTTGATAAATCCTTACCATCCCCTTATGATCCAATTAAAGGTAGAGCCTGGACAGATACCGTCTCAAGCTCCTCTATTATTAATATGGCTGATGCATATGGTAAGATCGTTAGAGGAGAAGATGTATATGACAATCATGGCAAATTAGTCTACAAGGGTGATCAATATGATAACAAATTTGGCGAAGATAACGAACATGAATTGAATGATTCACTTTCTGGAAGTAATGACTACAACCAAAATGATATTACTGCTGAAGTTCAAACCTCAGACAAAGATGGGAGCAAATCAAAGGATGGCCAAGGCTTATCATCTTCTTCTACTCCTTTCTATAAATTGACCAGAGTTAATAAATACAACAATATTAAATCTCCTTCTCAGTTACTCTTTGAGAGATCTGAGTACTCCACTTCAGCTCAAAAGAGAATAATTGACAGAATTGATGACTATACACTGGTAAGTGTTAATGATATGACTTTTGAGCAATTGGTAGCATTACATACATTGATGTTTAATAGCCTATCTACAAATGCTGATTTAAAGGAAGAAGAAAAGTACTTTAAACAACGTCTAGGAGAACAAGGAGGAGATGTTGGAACAAATTCCGAAGTTTATAGGGAATTCCTATTCAATAAGTTAGGAAACTCCCTCTTCTTCATCCCTAAGACTATTTACTTACAAACAGAAGATAAAAATAAAATACTACCAGTCTCTGCAACAGGATTTGAACTAGTTGAAAACTCTGATGGTATTGCTAAAATCCATCATTTAGCCACTGATTTATCATTCAATATTGACTATTCTGATAAAAACAGTTTCTACCTAAATGGATATCTTGGAAAGTTTAGGAATCTTTCCAATAATGTATTAAATAACTTCTTCACAGCAGGATGGAAACTAAGTGACTCTCAAGTCCCATCTCCTTATAGATTCATCTCTGAAATTGATGACAAAATTTCTAAATTCGATAAATTTGAAAGTACCCTTGCTCAATTTAGAGACCATATTGGGTCTTTGGATGACTTAAAAAAACAGAAAATGGCGGGAAATATCACGGCCCATTTGGCGCGCAATGCACAATTATTGAAAAGGTATGAAGAAACAAGAAACGAGTATATTAGATCTCAGAAGAGGTTATTAGATGAGTTGAATAAGTCTAAATCAGTTCTTAGGACAAAAGCAGTTTTGGAGAATGTGGATACAGTTTCAAATGCTTTGGGAGGGTCAGGAACAGGAGTTGATGTATCAAAGTATGTAAATGAGCCAGATAGCAAGAAGTTTGGGTCTTTCTTTGAAAGTAGAGATGAATTGAAGAATGTTGTTAATAATGAATATGATGCAAGTACGGATAAGTTACAAAGGATGATGAAGGAGTGCCGTGATAACTTTGGAAAATTGGAGGATGCTTGCGATAATTTGATACAAGATTCTAGTATGGTTAACATAAAGATAAGTTCTTTGGATGATGAGACTTCTTTGAAAGTTTTAGAATCTTTGGATAAGAGACAGGAAATAGGAAATCAGATTTTGGATGATTTGGCCAAGTTAGAAAAATTGAATAATTATCTTTTGCAAAATGCAGATGCTGTTTCTTCTGTAGATATTAACCAAGTAAAGCTTGGAGACTTTAATAGCAGTCCAGAGATATCTAAGATGTTGGATAGTGAAGTATTTAACATATTTAATGGAGATAAAAAGGTATCAGACTTTAAGAAGTTGATTGACACCAACAATGTTTCAACAAGGTATTATATTGAGGAACCAAAGAATGCTGACTATGTGGGTTCTGAAGACGATGATGATGAAGAGGAAGGTGATGATGGTAAGAAGAAGAGTAAGAAGGGTTCAGATAAGTCAGAGGAGAAATCAAAGAAGGCTTCAAAATACTCTACGGACTTTAAGGGTAAAGTAAAATTAGTATTTGACGAAGCTTTGACAATTATTGAGGACCATGTTAGAGATTTATACCTTGCAGTGAATGACAGAAAGGAGAGAATGTTCGAGCTGTTAAAGTTGGAGAGCTTTTTGATTAGAGAGCTCTCAAGACATCGTAAATCTTTATCTGTTGTGATTAATAGAGTGGCATTACCAGAGGATGAGATTATTGACGAGAATGAGGATGACGAACTTAAGATGAGAATCTTACTAAAGATTCATGAGGAGAAGACAAAGCTAATGTACGTCAGAGAAGTACTTGATAAGTTATATTTCTATCCACACTTTTATGGAGTTAAGCCAAGATCTTCCTTGAAACTTAGAGAGTTAGAGGAACAAGGTATATTATCCAGATTTGGTTATACTTATTTACCAAAGTTCAGGCTTGATGAAGATGAGAAACCAATCGGTATTTATGGATTTAAAAAACTTGATTACTATGATATGAGACGTGATTTCTATAATAGATTAATTTCAGGTTTCGAGTATGACTTAGGAAGTTACAGATTTGACTTAGAGATGATGAATTTATTAGAGAGCTTGAATTACCCAGAACTGAACAGATTACTTTACTCAGATGAATACATAGAGTCAAGCATTTTCACAAAAAGAACAAGGTTGATGAAGATATTGAAGAAGCTGATATTTAATGAGAAGAACAAGGATTTGAGGAGATCTTTAAAGAGAGCTTACTTTAACATCAAAGAATGGTTTGATAATGCAGTTAAATTTGAGAAAGAACAATATGGTAGCTCGGCCCTGGAGACTATTTTTACTGAATCAAAATCTTCAGAGGATGTGAATAATAGGAGTGAGAATGGAATACAACTCTCAGATAAAAAAGGCTCAAGTCCAAGTTCTTCAAATAAGAAACAAAGGAGAATGAGAAGAAAAAATTAGGTAAGACAAGTCTATTACCATTAACAGATGGTTGAGACTTTTTTTACGATTTGCTTGTTTTGAGAGTTTGAAGTTATTACTAGAATTAATTAAGATATGATATTTACACACTTGCATGTATTATTAATTTGAGCGGTCAAAGGCCTAAGGAGTAACATGTACTTAAACACGATGATCATAATGGATGTGATTAAGGATCTGGACCTCCTTAAAAACACCTTGATGATGTCTAGATTTAAACAAAAGTATTTGATAAAGTAAATACGGACGCTTTTTGAGATAGATTGATATTTAGCTGAAATATTGGCTCCAAGTTTTCCCGCCAAAATGGGTCATTTTTTTGGGAGGGAAGACTAGAATATATTTGATTAAGGATTTTAGAATGGAAAGAAAGAAGAATAGGAAGTCTCGCTAGGTTAATAAGCACACACATTCTTTTAGGCAATTTTGTTCAGGTTTATTTCAGGGATAATTAGCTCTTAATTTTAGTTAATCTAATTAGGTTTTATCAAAATTCGTATTTGGTTCTCTTTCTTTTTTCATTTGGTTCCTTATGTGAAATTGGTGATTTGACAAAGGTTGAATATAGTGGAACTATAGCAATGAAGAAGGTCGTAATCGTAAAAAAAGAACTAAATTTCTGGATATTGTATTCTATTCATTAAAGAATACTCTTTTTCTTTAATATTGATATTCTCATTTCAATTCTCAGTTTAAATTAATATCTTTAATAACAAACATTGATATAAAGCATTTATAATTAAAGAAATGATTACGCGCCAAGTTGTGTGCATACATGCATGCATGGGACCTACTTTTTCTTATTTTTCTTAGGTTTTGGATTCTTTAGTGTGAGAATAATATTGTCGGGATAAATGGCGGATGGGACCGAAATCATGAGATTTTCGTCTTCAGGCCTGCTCATATTACACCTGGGAATTTGAGGAACAAGTCTCGCGTTGCAACAACTAATAAGTCTTGCTTTGTTGCATAACGTTGGGACTGAGATACAAGAAACGTCATATTTACTTTCTTTGAACTTTCTATTAGGTAGAATTTTAGCGTTTGTTGATTTGTTGATAGGGATAATTTTTACATCCTTGAGGTCTCTAGTATTTTGTTGGATTTGATCGCTTAAAGGAGGAGATTTGGTTTTGGCGGGACTTTTCCCAGATTTGGGTGACTTTTTCTTTCTAGGTTCATAAGAGACTAGTATATCATCAGGATAGAGGGATTGTGAGACCGAAAAATCGGATGAGCATCCTTTTCCAAGAATACCTCTTGCTAAAGGTTCGTCTTCACTGTCAGAGACGTATCTATAGGGTTTAGATGGATTGACTTGTTTTAATCCTTTAGTTTTCTGATCAACCTTCATATTCTGGTTAAAGCGATGATTATTAACATTGGATGCCGTACACTGCATGAGCGATGAGAAGACTTTGGTTACCATGTCAACAGAATGCTGGTCATCATTATCATGATCAATAACTTTTCCTTGAGCTTTGGCTTTTCCTGAGCAATCGTCACATTCACAATCGCTTTCTTCTAGGTCGTTCTTTATAACCTTAACCTTTGCCCCAGAACCTTGTTTAGAGGAAGGAGGAGGAGAGGAGGAGGAGGAAGAAGAAGATGGCGCTTTTTTCTTTGACCCATTTGAGTTTTCGTCTAGGTGTCCAAAAGCAATACTCATTCCGACATCAGTGCCTGGAAGCTTGAGCTCTAATTTCATTACCATTTTTTTTCTTCTAAATTGGGTTTTTTCCTGATATATGAGTTTTTGAATCTTTAATTCTCACTGAATTAGAGATTAACACATAAATCCATTTAAAACATAAAGGAAAAGGGAAGAAGCTTTATCAAAATATAAATAATATTTTTGTTTAATGATTTCTACAATGTGTTGCTGTAACTTGGTGATCTTAAGTTTCAAAACATTATTCAATATATTTGACAACTTTTGAGTCAAAAAGTACTCAGCTCTCTTGCTTTACTTACTATTTGTAACCACTTTTAATAAAATCTTTTAAAAATCTATAGTTTACTTTTCATATAAATACTCGAAAATTCTAACATTATATCTTTTATAAAATTTATACACGAATTTTATACATATACACATTTGACTATATTATGTATATATTATGTAATTCTATTACTTACTGTTCATTACTATGCTATGCATGAATAAAGTTACCGTTTTGCATGTCATGCCGCCAAAAGGCGCGCATTTCGTGCAATGGCGCCACCACGAAAGTTTTTTTTTAGAATAAAATTGACAAATTAATCAGAAACGCTTTCTTTTCTAAAACGGGTAAATTGTTGAATCCCAGTAGGAGATGGTGCAATGTTTTTTTCTTTAAATTTTTCATATAATTGTTCTTGTACTGCTTTATCCTCATTTTCTAGACCATTTTCGCTTACAAAGGTTTTAAAGTCGTTTTCTTTCTTTTTTTTGAGCGAATTAAAGAACTTAACTATTTCAGGAACTAATTCATTTTCCACATTGACCCCTTCAGGACGTTTAAGTGGAGGTGCTTTTACCCACTTTTCTTTGTTTTGCCTATCATTCATCTGTTTCAATACAAGATCATATAAGGCTCTCTTTTTTTCTACTGGTTGAGCTTCTTTTGAAATATTCTTTGTCTCGGTCTTGGATTCTTTGGCGTTAAGAGATTCCAGACAGTCATTGAGGGCCTTATTTGCATTATCTTTTTCAGCCATCAATTCTTTAAGCTTATTTTCAAGCTGATTCTTTTCACTTTCTAATGTTTGTTGTTTTACAGAGTAATCTTCAACGTTAGCGGAAAGAGTTTCAATATTATCTTTAAGTTTCAATATTTCTAACTCCTGTTCTCCTTTGATTCTATCTGTTTCTTTTTCTTTCATTTGCAAGTTTTGAATTCTACTATTGAATTGTCTTTCTAATTCGGAAAAGGACTTTTCTTTAGATTCCAAAGTGGTTTCCTTACTTTGAAGTTTTTGTTCCAATGTAATGATTTCTGCTTTCTGTTCATTTATAGTCTTTTCCTTTTGAGCTAATACATTTGACAAGTGATTATTTTGTTTTTCTTTCTTCTTTAAATCTTCCTCCAAGCTCTTTAACTTGGAATTGGAAAGGTTTGTCTTTTTAAATTCACTCTCAATTTTGTCTTTGAGATCCTTGTTTTCAGCTGTTAAAGCCTTAATCTTTTGAGCCTGATTTTTAACTTCTTCACTTAACTTCTCATTTGCCTCCTTTAATGATTGGATTTCTGCCAAATATGAATTTTTAGACTTTTCATATCCCACTGGTGGGTGAACAAATCTATACTTTGGGCTTAGAGGTTTGGAACGAGATTGCTCTTTTGGTGAAGATTCATCAGGAGATGAGCTGGAATCTTGTTCTACAGTACTCTGGAGATGTTTAAAGTATGACCCAGGATTTGAAGATGCCACGTATGTTTGTTGCCCTTTTTGGACGAATCGGACACTTTTAAGTTCTTTCTTTTGTTTGGGAGACGATGCCTCAGAAAAGAACTTGTTTAAAGAGATAAAAGTAATTAGAAAAAAGATTAATGGGATAGTTTGTACCTTTAATCCTCGGCTAAGGCAAGCCATTTCTTTGTATTAAATTAAATATTCTTATCCTATTCGATACTGCTTGGAATGTGCTCAAGAAAGCAAAGTTTGTGAGGGTTTAATTCAAAGCGTGAGATAGCACCACAACTTTCAAATTAGAACTAAAAGAACAAGTTAAGTAGACAATAATTAATATAATCTAAAAATTACCCCTCGAGTAGGAAAAAAGGGCGGGAAGGTGTAAGGAAAAAAAATGCTTGCGTAAGTGGTGGAGCAAATATATAGAAACAATTGAAAAGTCACTTTTTTCTTTTTGAAAACCAAACAAACTCAGTATTTCCGTTCTTAGTTACAACCTTCTTCTTTCTTCCTTTAGATTTTAGGTCTCTTTGTAACTCAAGATGTTTGGATACTTTTTCTAGTTTCTTTGATCTGGCAATTGTATCATTAAGAATTTTATAAGATTTGGTAATACTTTTGACAACTTCGTTTGAAATATTCTTGAAATTTGAAAGGGAGGTCTGGTCTTTGAGTTTTTTTGTATTGCTTTTATTATCCTGTGAACTGTCTCCTATTTGTTCGTCATCATCATTAAAAAATATATGGCTTCTTTGCATATTTTGGCCAAATAATGTTAACTCTTTTTCCATTCTTTCAATTTTCTAATAGAAATATTAACAAAAGAAACAAATATGGGATGACTTAGGGTGAAACTTACCTTATCATCAATGGATTTTCTAAAATGAACATATGTCAGATTTTGACTCTCCGCAAGCTTTCTCTCTTCAGCACTAGTAAGACCTCCATTTGGAAGGTCAGATCCAATCTTCTTGTATCTCCCATTCTCCAGTCTAGAATTCACCATACCAAAATCAAACTCATCCGGATTTCTTGTTCTTGCCTTTTCTGACAAAGATTTTAAGAGATTTTCCTTCTCATGATACCTTTTTGCTCTTATCTTATAGTCTTTCTTACGCTCCAAAATACCAAATCGAAGTCTATTCACTGGAGTAGCTCTCTCCAAGTGCACTCTCCTGTGGATTGAGTGCTTCAAAGATGACATTTCCAATTTCCCTCGATTTTACTTTTTCTCCTTAACTTGATTTATTATTATTATTTTTTAACCTCTTAAAGGAAAAGGCGGTAACTCTTTCTGACTTTTTTTACCTAAACTCCCATTATTCAACATGTCTGGAGCTGAGTTGGCGCCAAAAACATGTAATATTAAAAAAAAATATTTTGGGACAAAAAACAAAACGATTATTAGGATTAAAACTTTAACTGTTAGACATATTTGGGTTTAGAGGTGGTATATTAGTTCTTTGACATAAAATACTGTTAGTAAATGAACCTTTTGATTATTTTTGCATTTCAATTTTTTTTTTAGTCAAGAATAAGAATGCTTTGGTTTGTAATGAGTATTTGACAAAAAACAAAAAAAAAAAAAAATTGAAATAGAGAAAAAATAATAAATTTGTTTGAAGCTCATTTTATTTGAATAGTTGTTGTAGGATGGTACTGTTGAAAGAAGATCTGGTAAAAGGATGGTTTAGAGTGCTAATGCCTTTCATAAATGGAGGAATTTCAGGATGCATTGCGACAATATGCGTAAGTTAAAGAAGTTTAATTTCAGGCTTTCAAGGAATTTGAAAGTCGTGATAACTGACTGAAGGCCATATATGCCTTGTTAATTAATTTTTTTAAAAATTAACTTCAATCTACAATTTCAACCTTTAGATTCAACCAATAGACCTTATTAAGGTACAAATGCAGTTACAAAACTTTGAAGGATCTTCTAAACCAACTCCTCTCTCCTTAGCTAGAAACATTATTAGAAAGAATGGGATTTTGGGACTTTACAAGGGTTTGGATGCAGGGTTAATCAGACAACTAACTTATTCCACCGGGAGATTGGGGATTTTCAGGTTATTATGCAATTATTATAAGAATCAAATGATTTATCAAAATTACAAAACCTGTAATCTGTCTTTTGGGATCAAAGCCCTAATGGGCTTAATATCTGGAGGTATTGCTTCATTTATTTGCAATCCTGTAGATTTGGCCCTTATCAGGTTACAAACTAATTCTCTATTACCTTTAAACCAACAAAAGGACTACAAAAATGTAATACAAGTTGTGAAATATATAATTAAAGAAGAAGGTTTCTTTTGTATGTGGAAAGGCTCTATACCTTCTATAATTAGAGCAATGTCAATTAATATGGGAATGCTTGCCACATTTGACCATATTATTGAAGTATATCACAGATTGACAGGATCTGAGAAGAATCTAATTTTTGTTAAGGTCCTTTCATCTATTATTTCTGGTGCTGTTGCAAGCGTAATGTCTCTCCCTTTTGATACGATAAAGACTCAAATGCAGAAGCAGAATGTTGACGAGGAGGATTCTGAAGCCTTAATAACTAAATGCAAGGGCCAACATTTGGATAGTTACGGGAAGGTCATCACACACATATACAAGAGCCAAGGGTTTAGTGGCTTCTTTAAAGGGTATCTAACGTACTACTTCAGAATTGCTCCACATGCAATTATAACTTTACTTTGTATGGACTGGCTCAACAATAAATTATAATCATTTGCAAAGCCCGCCAAATAGCTTTTCAAAAGTTTTTTTGATTAATGTGTTCTGTACCTCTTTTAGTGTATTGGAAGCTGTTACGGCAAAATTGTACGATTGATTGTTTGTTTCTAAATTCAATATTGTTGAAAAGGCTATTGCTCTAAAAGGAGAGTTAGTTGTGGGATTCAGAAGTATGCGTTGAATCGACAATGACTTTGCCAATAAAGAGGCGCCATTCACAAATTAGTTGTAGTTAATTTTTTAATATTCATTTCCCAAACTCCCCCCATTACTTCCCGCCCAATTAATATACTTGCATGTAGAAGTTTAATAGATCTGCCGCTTGCATGCATGCAATTTAGTGGGTAAGCAGAATTTGCATGGATTTGCTGATTTAACGGCATACACATCCAGAAGGGTGGCAAGCTGGTAGAATAGTTTTTTTATGGTTTATGTAATTATATTGAGTAATTTGGTATTTTTATTTAAGATAATAACAAGATATTACTATTGGGTATAATTATAACTTATTAGTATATATAAAAGTGGTGAGATAGTTACAAATTAAGTTATATGAATCATTATAATTAGAGAAAACAAGTTTTTTTAGGATAAAGGATTTTAAAGGTTGTATTTTATTAAATAAGCGATTACAAAGCCAAAATTCTGACAGGAAATTAATTAGTGGGTAAGAAGACTGGAGGATGAGTAGATTCTTACTCACTTCGATTACAGTCACATTGCTTTTATTTTGGAGCTTTTGTACGGGAATTGGGTTAAAGTCTCCGAGTACAAGCTCTGGAAGTGGCCAACCTTTGATAACAGTATTGGATACTAAGAAAAATGTTGAAATAGTACATTCAAAAAATGTTAAATATACTATTGAAACGGGATATAATGGCTCATTATTAGGAGCAGGAGAACTTGTTGTGGGAAGCGATATCCTTGTGGGATTGGTTGAACCTGAGAGTCAAAGTTTGAAAAATGGCTTGAAGACTGATCTCCGAGTTTTGGAAAGTAAACAGGATGAAGTTCAAGTAGGCCTATTTTTGGGATCTCCTTGTATATATGAAAATGGAGATAGTGGAATATTGGGTCCGAACAATACTCATATGACGATAAATAATATATTGACTTGCATAAAGTTGTTCAATGATCATGATATTAAACAGGATGACATAAGATATTTGTTTTGGAAAATGAGGGATTATAGTTTACAGAATTTGGAAATGAATAAACTAGATTTTAATGATATAATAGTGGATTCAAATACTTATTTGCCAATCATGTTTCGAGGATTACTTCATGTTTCAGCAATCTTCAAATATTTAAAAAAGTACAGAAATTCATCCTCAAAACTTTTAAGTGCATTGGACAGCTCTCTAAAAGGTAGTCTTGTTGTTGAAATTAAACCCGTCTATAGTGATTCAGAACTGAAGTTAGAACTCAACTTGAATGTTGGGACAAGCTTTATTGCAAGTAAAAGCACATTAGTCAAGGAAAATACTCCTTTTGCAATAGCTTCAATTACAAAGGATGGTAAAACTCATATGGAAAATATTGTTTCTCCTTGTAATGGATCAATTGTTTGGCTTAGTGAAAGATGGCTCCAATTTGGTAAATCTTCTGGATTGAATGCTATGCAGTCCAATTCAGAGTATTATGGAAATAAAGACTACATGGAAGAGATTATGTTAATTATAAAGTGTGATTCAATTCCTTCTTTTATTATTCCCAGACCTGGCTTAAATATAAGATATCCAAAGGATATCCTAGTTACCGACAGATTTGGCCAGATTAGTGAGTGGTTGATGAAAGACCACATGAAAAGCGACCTGAATTTAATTCAAGTTAATAGTAGAGACATTTCATCAGGTTCCAGGAATATGATCATATCTGACATTAAAGCTGCTAAAACTATAAATGAGTTAAGAGATGCTTTAATAAGTTCAATGAGAAGTTTTGGTCTTGATTTAAACTTATTACCAAATTTATCTTTGTCCAAGTCTAATGAGGGTGAGGATCGGGAAATATCTAAGGAGGTGATTCTTAGAGAAGAAAATGATTCGATGAATAGATTAAATGATTCAAAATTGTTGCTTAGAAGCAATATGGCTCCTAAAGTCAGTATGTCAAGTTTCGAGAGGAGAGTTAGAAGTGGAAATGTTCCAGGAAACAGTTACAAGTACAACATGGAAAAGCAAAACACTGAGACTTACGAAGATAGTCCAATTCCAGTTCCAAAGTGGGAAGGTTTAGCTAGTGCAGGATGGAATAATATGAAGAATGATGAAAAAAGTATTAATCTTAAGGCTGCAAATTACTCTGGAAAAGAGATTCAAATATTCGGTCCAAGACCATGGAATATGGATTTTATTAGTTTGGATATAATTCGAATGGTTTCTATGTATTACTATGGAGATATTAGATATCTTCTTTCTAAGGAGTTTCTCTATTTGTTTGGAAAGTTTGGTGAATTAGATGATTACAATGTCTATACATCTTCCTTAATGAAGTATTCTGTCGAGATGTTTGTTGTAGCAGGGATGACCGTCAGTGGAGAGGATGGAACTGAAACTCTTTTGGGAACAGTAACTATTGAATTCATGGCAGAACTCAAGAATAGAGATCCAATCAAGATTAATATATTCTCAGCTCATTCTGGGATTGTCAAACAAGTAATTGCTACCTCAAAAGTGGCATGTTCTTTAGATCCATTGGTTGTGATTAGTTCAGTTGAGAACGAGATCTATAATGCCGGGTTATACTTTAAAATCAACCCTGAGAATTTTGATGGAAGTTATACCTTTTCCAAAGTTCCAGGAAAACGAGATTACTTGACTTACCCTCTTTCCCAAAATCAGAAATTGTTGAGTGAGGGTAACATTCAAGCTAAAACTGATTCTGAGTTGGATATCCTTAACAGACACACCTATTTGTTCCCTTTCCAAAGTTCAACTGGTGACATGCCTTCACATTCTGGGCCTATTCCAAGCTTATTCAATATGGAAAGTGAAGATGTAGCAATTATGGAAATATTTAGACAGATCTCACGTAAGGAAAACAAGAAGTTCCTGGCTGAGAAGCTTAAGATTATCCAGAAATTACAAGAATCATTTGTTTCTCCAGCCTCGGGTCATAACATTCCGATCTTTATTTCCTCATTTTTAAAAAGAGAGACTTTAAAGAGATGGAAAAGAGCTAAGTCTAAGAGTGTTGCAAACAAGTTATTGGGAGTCATCAAGTTTAAAAGAGACAATTTAAATAAGGATTTCTTAAGTAGTTCTTCTACAAAACTAGAACTTTCCTTCATGACAAATGTTCCTAACCTTAAAATGGTTTCCAAGAAAAAAGCAGCTCGTATTTCAAGGAAGCTTGCTTTACTTGAGAAGCTTAAGTTTAAGAGAAAAACCAAAACTGAAAATGAATTAAAAACAAAGAGTGCTTTAATTGCCAAAAGGGTTAAGATGTTAAAGAAAATGTCAAATAAAAAATATCCATCATCCTTGACCAAAAGTCCAATATATAAAACTTCTCGAGCTCAATCTCTTACTGGAACTTTCCCTCTTGGATTTAAAACTCGTAGCCAATCAACCGAAATTAATTCTGCACCTTCAGCCTTCAGCTTAACTACCGTGAAGATTCCTTCTTACTTACGCCAGGAATTGATACAGTCAAAAGAAATCCTTTCAAAAAGAAAGACTAAACCTGCTTCCTTGATAAATTCAAAGAAGAAAAAGCCAAAACAAAAAGTTAAGCACAAGTCAAAGCGTTCATCTACTTCAATTATAACTTCAAAATTGCCGACAGAGATTGAACTGATTAAGAGTAATGCTGGCCCAAGCTTTCCATACACATCTAAATTCTTCCTTCAAGGAGAATTTGAGTTGGAGAAAAGTTCTTCAATCGGCGAAACAAGTACACAAACAATGATTGAGAGTGATAAAGAAAGATTTGGATATGACAATGAAGATAGTAGTTATGCTCAAGTAAAGTCTTCGTTGAAGTTGGAGGGCCTAAGAATAAAGAATTTGAGGTCTGAGTGTATGTCTTATCAAACTAGTTTGAATGAAATGCTTGACTTAAGAAAAGGTTTGTTGTCAGATGTTGCGAATACAAATATTATTGATGATGCAAAGAATATATTATTAGCTGTGGTGAGGTTGACAAATCAATATCAGGAATGTCTTAAGAAGTTAGCAGGATCGGTTCTAACAATAAAAGGACTTGAGATTCAAGCCAGGACAATCAGACAAGATTTTGCAAAAAAATTGGATAGGTTTAGTAAGCTAAGAAATAATTTACATAATAAGTACAAGAAGTGTAAGAAAGAATTAAGTAAAACGAGGAAAGCTTTTTATTCTTTGGTGAAGGATGAGGTATCTAAACGTAAGAACGGATCTAAAATGGATTCTCAGAGTTATCAGAATTTCTTCAAGAATTTACAGCAAGAATTCAAAAAGTATCGTCTAATAGAAAAGAAATGTCAGGGTATTATGGCAAACTTAAGAAAAGAAGATATGAATATTAGTGAGACAAAGATGAATAGATACGTCATGGCAACCAGTTTT
This sequence comes from Cryptosporidium viatorum, assembly GCA_004337795.1. Taxonomy (NCBI): domain Eukaryota; phylum Apicomplexa; class Conoidasida; order Eucoccidiorida; family Cryptosporidiidae; genus Cryptosporidium; species Cryptosporidium viatorum. The sequence continues at coordinate 30,357 of QZWW01000060.1, forward strand.
GAATCATTGGTGAAACGGAACTTTGAATTGTTTAATAAGTCTTTGCTTCAATATAAGATTACTATATCATACTCGTTGCTCAATTTGTCGCTGGAAAGGTTAATATTATCATCATATGAAGCATTGTTTGAGAGTGATATTTCAATGCTAAATGTAGCTGTTCAACAGAAAGAAACTTTGGAGAGTGTTTCGGACTACTTTAAGAGTCAAGTAAATCTTGATAGATTGAGATTCGAAGAGGAGATTGTATATCGTGATAACTTGATTCGATTAGGAATGCATTCTTTTACTGTTTCAAATGAATTATTGGTCAAGTTTACATTATTATTGCAATTATTTGAAATCAATATTGATGGTTTGGAGGCTGGAATGAAATCCATACTAGCAATTTTATCATTAGCTACAAATGATGTTAATAATGTAAATCAAAAGGAAAATGCTTCAAAATTGAATTCAGAGTTATTAAAGAAGAGTCAGGTAATTGGAAAGAGACAAATTAAGATAATAACAAAATTATCAGGATATGCTGAAATAGCCAACCATATAAATGTTGAGATATGTTTATTAGAGAGTGTGAGACAATTATTGAATAAAGGATTAAATTCTTTGAGCATAGCAGTAGGTGAAGAAGGGGTGGATAGTAGTTCAAGAATGAAAGAAGAAACAAGAGCCTCAGCTTATAATGCTAAGCTGAGAAAGTTGGAAAAGAAAATCTCAGCAAAGATAAAGTTATTAGAGTTAGCAGTTTCTCGTTTGAATGAGATGAAGAAAAAGTTTGAAGAGCAGAAGGAACAATTTAATGAGATATTGAATATAATGAGACAAATGAATCCTAGATTAAACTTGGATTCTTTTGTGACAGACACTAGTGATATTCAGACAAGTGATGTAAGCAGAGAAGATTTTGAATTAATAGATTCGGAGAATAGTAATACTTCAAACAATTCAGAAAATGAGCAAAGATCTTTGGATATTACTATGATTAACAGGATTTCCAATTCATTATCAATTATAGGTAGGGAAATAGCAAGAAGTTCAAATTTGGATGAAAGTGTTTCAAAAAATGCTAGAATCAAGATGGTACAGTTGAATGTAGAATTAAATGATAAATTAGATAAGTTAAAGTTACTTTCCAGTTCTCAGACCAAGGAAAAGAATACATTAAAGGAAAAAAAGAAATTAAAGGAGGAGATTTCTGGGCATCTTAAAGAAGCAATTGAATTAAAGAAGATCTTGAATCATTCTATGGATAGTTCAATTAATTTTCATAAAAAGAATTTATTACTTTCTTGGCCAAGAGCTAGATTGAGAAGAAAGCTTTTGGATACTAATAGAAGGAGAAAGATGGAAGAGAATAGGATTAGGAGAATCAATAAAGAAAGGGCAAGAATGAGTAAATTTGAAGGTTTGGATGATTTACAGGGTTCTCAGACAGAATCTGAGGATAAGTTGTTGGATGAATTAGGAGGAGAAGGAGATGATATTAAAGGTATTGAAACAAGTGCAAGTAGTTTGGATTTAACTAAAGAAAAGGAGAAAGCAGCAAAGAAGGAGGTCAAGAAGAAAAAGAAGTTATCGAAAAAGTCCAAATCAAGTAAAAAGGGAAGTAAAGCATCAGAGGATGAACTATTGGAGATGTTTGGGGGAGAAGGTGAGGACATTAAAGGCATTGAAACAAGTGCAAGTAGTTTGGATTTAACTAAAGAAAAAGAAAAAGCAACAGAAGAGGAGAAAGCCAATGATAAAGGAGGTAAAATAACAACAGCAGGGGGAGAATCAGTAACAGGCAAAGCTGAAAGTTCAGAAGATTCGGGCGGAGAATCTGAAAGGAGATTGTTGGATGAATTAGGAGGAGAAGGAGATGATATTAAAGGCATTGAAACAAGTGCAAGTAGTTTGGATTTAATTAAAGAAAAGGATAAAGCAGCTAAGAAGGAGAAGACCAAGAAGAAAAAGAAGTTATCGAAAAAGTCCAAATCAAGTAAAAAGGGAAGTAAAGCATCAGAGGATGAACTATTGGAAATGTTTGGGGGAGAAGGTGAGGATATTAAAGGCATTGAAACAAGTGCAAGTAGTTTGGATTTAACCAAAGAAAAAGAAAAAGCAACAGAAGAGGAGAAGATTAAAGAGAAGAGAAGTAAAATCAAAACAACAGGGGGAGAATCTGCAATAAGCCGAGATGAAAGTTCAGAAAATTCAGGAGATTCTGAGAAAACATTAATAAATGAGTTAGGAGGAGATGATATTAAGGGTAATGAAACAAGTAGAGGTGGTTTGAATATAAATAAAGAGAATGAGAAAGAAGATAAAGCAATAGAAGTAAAAGATGTTGAGGGATTAAATTCAAGTGAAAGTGAAAGTATAATAGATTTGGTCGCAATTGATATTATCAAAGAGATGAGAGAAGAGAAACTCAGGGCTAGAATGCGTAAGGGCAAGGAATTTAAAAAGAGGAAGGTATTGGATAAATTAAGGTCTAACATACAAAGATCTCAGAAAAACGAACCATCGTCATTTTCGGAGTCTTCAAGCGAAGCGGGTCAAGGAAAAGGAGTTTTTGGCTCTAGAAAACATGGGAAGAAAGGAGGTGACGAAGGAAAGTATAAGGATAAAAAAAGATCGAAACAAAAAACAAAAATAAAGAAAAGAAGTCTAGGACTTAGAAAGAAATCGGGTAATTCTGGAGTTAAAACACCGTTACTTGTTCCAGGAACTCCAGGAGGTTCAACTCCGACAATTTCACCAGAAAATTCGGGAAGTTCAGCTTCAGCTCCAGGAGTTCCAACTCCGTCGATTCCGTCAGTTTCAGGAACTCCACCAGTTTCAACTCCGACACCTTCATTAGTCCCAGAAGCTCCATCAGTTCCAACTCCATCACTTTCAGCAGCGGGTTCAAGAAGTGCAACTCCGCTTCCGTTAGTCCCAGAAGCTCCGTCAGCTTCAACTCCACAACTTTCTCCAGTGGGTTCAAGAAGTGCAACTCCATTAGTTCCAACAATCCCAGAAGCTTTATCAGTTCCAGGAACCCCAACATTTCCAGCGCTGGGAAGTGCAACTCCGCTTCCATTAGCCCCAGAAGCTCCATCAGTTCCAGGAACCCCAACATTTGCAGCACCGGGAAGTGCAACTCCGCTTCCGTTAGCCCCATCAGCTCCATCAGCTTCAACTCCGACGCCTCCATCAGTTCCAGGAACCCCAATATTTGCAGCACCGGGAAGTGCAACTCCGACACTTCCGTCAGTCCCAGAAGCTCCATCAGTTTCAACTCCACAACTTTCTCCAGTAAATTCAAGAAGTCCAACTCCATTAGTTTCACCAGCTCCAGCCCCAGGAACTCCTTTAGGATTTGAAGACAAGATATTGGAAGAGTTTGGTGAAGGAGGAGATGATATTAATGGAATGTTAACTGATACAAGCAGTATTGATTTGGATAAAGCACATGAAGAGGCTGCTAGAAAGGAAAAAGAATTGCGTAGTTCGGGAGCAACAGTAGTGCCAGGGCCTACAGGAACTTCGCCACTATCACCACAACCACTTTCACCAGTGGGTTCAAGAAGTTCAACTCCGACACTTCCACCAGTTCCAGGAGCTCCATTAGTTCCGGCATTTGTAGGAGCCACGACACCTTTAACCCCCAAAGATTCAACTCCATCACTTCTGGTTTCAGAAACTCCAAAGCCTACAACTACTCCGGTAATTCCAGTACAAACCATTACTTCAGAATATCCTACCAACTCAAATCAACAATTTGATACAAGCATTGAAGAATCTACAGATGAACAATACCAAAGCGATAGTGATGAGTTTTTACAACGTGATTTTGGTCAGAGACAAAAGAAAACTTCTGAAGATACAATAATGGATCAAACTATAAAACAACAAATAGATGATATTAATAAAGAAGCTACAGAATTTGATTATGAATAAGCAACTGAAAATTTTATTCGTTTCTTATATTTATATATATACATATATATAT
>QZWW01000061.1:0-123018 GCA_004337795.1 Cryptosporidium viatorum
ATATATATATATATATAAGTAATAATAATAAATTATATATTTATTATTATATATTTTTTTAAAAATGGGTACTTTTCATGTTGGCGCCAAAAGATGCCATATAAAAAGGTTAAATTTGATTATTTGGGGGGAAAAAAGATATATATAAGAAAAGAGAAAGGACTAGAAATGAGAATATTGTATGAAATATAGGTTTTAACATTGATAAGATAACTGCTTCACACAGGAAGTTACCATAAAGGAAGAAAGGTGAGAAATAGTAGAAATTGGATGTAAATAAATGAGTTCAGTAAATCAAGTACAAGAAGGAGAAAGCTCGGATGGAAGTGAAGACTTTGGTCCTGGTTTTACAGATTTGGTTGAGGAAAGTAAGTTAAATGTAGATCAACAGCTCAATTGTTCAGAACCCAATTGCTTTAATGATAAATATGAATTAGACTGTTCAAGTAAATTGAAAAAAAGAAGAATTGAAGCCAAGAACGATAATCAATTAAAGAGAACTGAAGAAGAAAATGATGATGATGATTCCTTAGGCCCAATGCCTACAATGTTGACAGCTATGGAATCGAATGAGAAAATTGAAGCTGAGAATAAAGATAATGGTGAAAAGGAAAAGAATCGAGAGAAAGAACTTGAGAAAATAGTAAATATTCCAAAGACAGATTTTTATGAGTGCAGTTTTATGCATAAGAAACAAATAACTCATATAGTATCTAGTAATAGAACAGGGTTTACTATTACAGCAAGTAAAGATGGTGTGATAAAATTTTGGAGACTTAGGTCAGAAAAGGAAATATTAAGAGAAAAAGAGAGTCAGAGAAAGGAATTATCTTCTTCAGTAGTAACTTCATTGGAGTTTGTAAAAGGTTTTCAGGCTCATAAAAATGAAGTATCAGATATTTCAATTTCAAATTGTGAACAATATATGGCAAGTATATCAGAAAATGAAAAAAATATTAAATTTTATAGTATATCAAATTTTGACATGATTTCAATAATAGGAATTCCTATATATCCCAACAGATGTATATTTTTATCATCATTAGGAGGAGGATTATCTTCTGGCTCTATAAATAATCATGGAAATAAGAATTATATCAAAAGTAATATTCACAATATAAGTACATTCAAGTTATCAAGTGGATTAATATATCCTCAAATTGTGGTATCAGAATTGAAAACAGGATCTATATATATATATTCAATTAAAGGAAATAATTTACTTATTTCTAGTGAAAAAGATCAAGATAATGAAAACTTTCCAAAATATAACAATCATAAAAGTCAAGTCACGTGCTTGAGGTTTTTACCAAACCTCGGGATTATTATATCAGCAGATATATCAGGAGGATTAGAGTTTTGGGACCCTTGGACAATGACTTTACCAAGAAGAAATATTCAAGATAATGAATTTAATCAAATCAAATTTCAATATAAAATAGAAACAGATTTATTTGAGTTAAAAAAGAATAAATGTTATGCAATCAATATGGTAGTGGGTAATGATGAGAGAAATCTTGCAATCAGATGTTCTGATTATAAAATTAGATTATTTTTAATTCAAACAGGTAAATGTTACAAAGTATTTGATGAAAATATTTCATCTTATAATATAATGCAGAATAATCCAGAATATGATTACTTGCATATTGATCATTTAGAATTTGGTATTAGATCAGCAGTTGAAACAGAAATTCAAAATCTTCCAGAATATTATAATATGCAGAATATGGTTTTTGATGAAACATGTAGATTTCTAATATATACTTGTATGATTGGTATATGCGTACTTGATATACAAATTGGAAAACGTATTTTGATTATTGGTAAACTTGAAACAGGAAAAAGATTTCTAAATTTGGGATTATTACAAATACATAGAGGAGGAATAAATTACGATAATAATCATATAACTAATGTTGATTCAGCTATTATTACTTCTGCTTATAAATCAAATCGTATATATATATTTTCAAAAAGACTTCCATTATTAGATAATGGTGATGTTAATTTAAAAAGAGATGTATTTAATGAATTACCAAGTAGTGAAGAAATTGAAAGACAAAAACAGTTGGAACAATTCTCAAATAAAGGGAAAGAAAGAAGTAATGCATATATTAGAATTGCAAAACAAGTTATACTACATACGACTAAAGGAGATATAACTTTAGAACTTTATCCAGAAATTGCTCCTAAAGCTTGTGAAAACTTTTCAGTACACTGTTTTAATGGATACTATAATAATTGTATTTTTCATCGAGTTATTAAAGGTTTTATGATACAAACTGGTGATCCAACTGGGCAAGGTATCGGTGGGGTATCTATATGGGGCAAAGAATTTGAAGATGAAATTTCACCAAATGTAAAACATAATGAACCATTTACTTTAAGTATGGCAAATGCAGGTCCAAATACAAATGGTAGTCAATTCTTTATAACAACAGCAACTTGTCCATGGTTGGATGGAGTACATACTATATTTGGCAAGGTTATTCATGGTAAAGAGATCGTGAAAGAGATTGAGCATGTTTCTACTAATAGAAACGATAGGCCAATTCAAGATGTATCAATTATATCAACATCAACTATATTTAATTAATCAATTTTCCTTCCATTTAAAGTCACATTTTACACAAGTATAAAAGCTTGTCATTGGTTCATCAGCTGATCTAATTTGTAATTGGAAAAAGTAAGCTTCAGAAAATGAGCATTTTGGACAAACAGCTAAAAGTTCAAGCAAAGAATTCCAGTAAAATGACAAGTTATTAAAGTAATTAGTAGAGCTCTAGAGGTAGTAGCATTACTTATTTAAGAGATTTATATATTATTAGAAATTATAAAATTAAGGCATTCTCGATTTCTTTTTTTTTTTTTTCCTTCCCCATATTCATCTTAATAATTAACACTTTTGAATATACAAATAATTATATTTGTATATTGTAATAATAAATAAACCTCTCTTCTGTATTACCAGTACTACCACTAAAAAAATTTAACTTACCCATTGTTTTTGAACTTGCAATCTCGTTCATATCTGTAGAAGGTTCTTCCATCTTTTTAGGAACAAAGTCTGTCACTTTGCTAATTTGATTCACAATTTTGAATACATAAGGACATGTGGGACAATAAAACGCCATTCTCTCCTCATGTTCCTTAAGTAATAGAATATTGTGACAATGAATGCAAAACTGCACCATTCTCCTCCATATATTAATTTTCAAAAAAAAAGGAAATGTCAGAATCGGAAGTTGGCGCCGGCGCCAAATGCTGATACTTTAATAAATGAAATTGTGGAATAAAAAAGATGGCAAAATTTAAGGTGACAGGTTAGTGGGAATATTTAGAGAGAAAGTCGATTGTTTAAGAATCTAATCGACAGTGGAATATATTTCAGGAGAGATTGGTAATAATGTCGAACAATTCAAAGTTATTCAAAGAAAAGCTTAGAAGAGAATTAATAGAGAAGCACGTTAAAGGTATAGAAAACAGCAACTTGATATCATTGAAATTCCAGAAAAGACTGATAGATAATAATGGAAAGTTAGATAATGAGGTAATACTGAAAATACAATCGTTTTTGAGGCCATGTGATTTGGAAGAGATATCAATTGAAAGATCTGATAAAAATAAATGTGGTTGGATTCAGTGCCAAGTAGGAATTCCAAGAGGGCCTTCTAGTCATTTAAAGAGTAAGTGGGCTCTGGATAAGAGTTCAGGAAATATTATTGATAGATCAATTTTGAGTCTTTTTTGTTCAACAAACTGTTATTACTTATACTTGGATCTTTCAATTTCATTATCTGAGACTCATCCTCACCTTAGAAGTGATGCATTGATTGAGATTCAAAAATGGCTAAGCTTGGATCAAAATGACGAACAGAATGACAAAGAAAGTGCTTTGAACAGTAAGGAAATGAAGGTAGAAGAGGAAAACAAGAATAACGAAGATAAGGAGAAACAGAAGGAGAAGCAGCAAGAGAAGGTAAAACAACAGGAGAAGCAACAGGAGGAGAAACAACAGGAGGAGAAACAACAGGAGGAGAAACAACGAAAGGAGGAAGGAGAAAAGGAAGGTATTGAGACTTCAAACCCATTAAATTACTTAAAGAGCCAAGTTCTTACCAATGATAATTTTAGTAGTTCTCAAAAGGGTCTAGATAGAGACCATAAGATGATTGGTTGCAAGAAGGTAGAAACAAATAAAAGAGAAAATACCAAAGAACCTACTGAACTTTCAAATCTTTTAAACAGTATTAAAACTTTCAGGAACAACAATTCCCAATACAAATTTGACCAAATAGTCAAACAGTTTGATTACTTGGATATTGAAGAATCAGAGCCTGTGAAATCTTCGGAATCTAATACTAATAATTTGGGGAGCCAGAAAGCCTCTGAGAACCTTCAAGAAGGAGATAAAGAAGTTCCCATATATACCAAAAGCTCTGAAGATAAGGAAGAACTGGACAATCTGGATGACCCAGAATATACATACCAAGATATGATCCAAGTTTTAAATGATATTAGTGAAGAAGAAGAAGATGTTGATGATGACTACGAGGACGAAGATGAAGAGGATGAAAAGGATGAAGAGAAAGAAGAACAAGGAGATAAAATTGGAAACAAGAATGACAAATTGGAAAGTAAAAGTAGGAAAAGTGGTGTTAGTCAAGATTATGTTCTGCTAATGACACAGTTTTATGATAACTTATCACCAGAAGTTGTTGTTTTGGACCTACTGACCTCTCTTATTTCTGAAGAAACCAGAAATCTAATTAAATCTAAATGTATTGTAGAGCATGCTAAAAACAATGAAAAAGAAGAATCTAACAAAGAAAACAATAAAATTAATGAATTTGACACTATCCAAATTGATAGAAGAAACGTATTAAAGGATAATATTTCAAGTTACATTACTTCAATAGAGTGGATATTACATACTAAATTATTGGTATTCACAATTTATAAGATTCTTGATACTTTTGTATTTCCGTTTTCTGTACCAAACCTTAAACAACCATGTTTGGAACTTTTAACTTTTATTCTAATAGATATTATTATGGATAATGAAACTCATTTCAACATTACAAATTATTTTGAATCATTACAGGATGAAATAAAGACTAATGCTGAAGAATGGATTCTTGAAATTAGAAGAAAATATGATAACAAATTTATGGATAATATTAAACTTTTATTTACTAGCAAAGATTAAAACAAAACCTTAATCTCTTAACTTTAAATTTTATTGTAATATCCATTAATCACTTAAGATCCTCCACAACTTGGACCACAACATCCTGTATTTTTAGATCTATAATAGCCTGAATCCAAATGCATTCTATCTCTTTGAGTTGTTCCTCTTCTTCTAGATGAAAACATTGATGTGAACCAATCGAAATTCATAAATCTTCTAAAGGAAGATTGAGAATTTGAAGAAGCTCTACTACTATTGTTGCCATTAGATATATTATTTGCATTTCTAGACGAATGGCCTGATGATTCTTTAAATTGTCTTGCTTTTTCTGCTCTGATTGCTGCCAACTCCTCATCCATTTTCTGACTCTTATCAATAAAATTATCTCTCTTACTTTTCAAAGCTGATTTTGGAGTTAGAGTAATTGGTGTTTCTTGTTGATTTTGAAGTGACATATTTGATACTTCCTTTACAACTAATTCATTGTATGATTCTTTTTTCAATATAAATTTTTTGCCATCACTATCAGTATTATCAGAGCTACTATTTTCTTGATTTTGTTTAATATTTTGATTTTGCAACTCAAATCCCATCATAAATAATTGTTCCCTTAGCCTATTAAATTCGGCCTCTGAAAGATCTTTACCTAATTCCACTTCAATGTCCTCCTTCCCTCCTTTGCTCTCAATTATAGTCATTATTTCAACTAGACTTGCCATCTTGCCAAAAATATTTATATTCCGTTTTTAGTCCTCTTGATAATGTTCCGAAAAGAAATTCTTAGATTATTAACTTTCACTTTTAAATTTTGAATAGCTTTTATTTAATTTTCGATTTGTGCGCTCAATTAATTACTTGCAAAATATTTTTTTCAAATTTAACTTTTAATTTAATAAATTTTGTAAAATATGTTAATATTTACATAATTAACGCTTTATTATTATTATTATTATTATTATTATTATTTTATTTCTTACTCTTGTTATTAATTGCCTTTAAGTTATCTTCGACGAACTTAAAAGTCTGTGAAATAAAATATTTATTTATTTATTTTTTTTTTTGGTAAACTCAAATTCACACGTAATTTAAAAATGCAATGTGGACAATTTTTTATTTAGTAGAAAAAAAAATTGCATGCAAAATATTAAAAAATAATAATACGACTATTTTTGCAAGAGTTGCATACCGGCATTTACATGCAACCATTAAAAGAATTAAAATCCTATAATAAGGGGGGTAAGAGTGGTAAGCTGTCATAGTTAGGTATAAAATACTAATCAAGATTTTGACAGTTAAAAATAGATAATCATGTAAATTTCTAACAAGTTATTAAATATAATCTAATTATTATTAATAATTTCCTATAAAATTTTATTGGCAGTATAGAAATTTTTTAAAAAATTAATAAAAAAAACACGTTTATAATAAAAATCTAAAAAAAAAATAAAATAAAAGCCCGCCTAGTAACTTAAGCATACCTAATAGGGGATAAATTTAATTTTATAGAAATAATATTATGGATATTAAAGATATTTTTTTGCGTACAGAAATCCACACATGTATAACAATTAGAGGACAAAAAGAGAGATAAAAATTACCATTATTAAATAAAGTTTAGTTTACAAGCGAATTTTTATTTTCAGAGAATTTATTTGATTTTTTTTTTATCTTAAAAATGATTGAAAGACGCAAGATTGCTGTTATTGGATCAGGACAAATTGGTGGTAATATTGCATATATTGTAGGTAAAGACAACTTGGCTGATGTAGTACTTTTTGATATTGCACAAGGCCTTCCACAAGGAAAAGCGTTAGATATTACCCATTCTATGGTAATGTTTGGTTCCACATCAAAGATTACTGGTACAAACGACTATGCTGATATAGCAGGTGCTGACGTAGTTATTATTACAGCATCTATTCCAGGCCGTCCAAAAGATGATCGTTCTGAACTTTTGTTCGGAAATGCTCGTATTTTGGATTCAGTTGCTGAAGGTGTTAAGAAGTACTGTCCAAATGCCTTTGTTATTTGTATCACGAACCCATTAGATGTTATGGTTTCACACTTCCAAAAGGTTTCTGGACTCCCTCATAATAAAGTTTGTGGTATGGCTGGTGTATTGGATTCATCTAGATTTAGAACCTTCATTGCACAACACTTTGGTGTTAATGCTTCTGACGTTAACGCCAATGTTATTGGTGGCCATGGAGATGGTATGGTACCAGTTACTAGCTCAGTTTCAGTTGGTGGTGTTCCTCTTTCTTCCTTCATTAAGCAGGGCCTCATTAGCCAAGAACAAATTGACGAAATTGTGTGCCACACCAGAATAGCATGGAAGGAAGTTGCTGATAACTTAAAGACAGGAACTGCTTATTTTGCACCAGCTGCTGCTGCTGTTAAAATGGCTGAAGCCTACTTAAAGGACAAGAAAGCAGTTGTTCCATGTTCTGCATTCTGCTCCAACCACTATGGTGTTAAGGGTATATATATGGGTGTTCCAACAATTATTGGCAAGAATGGTGTTGAGGATATCCTTGAATTGGACTTAACTCCACTAGAACAGAAGCTCCTCAACGAATCAATTAATGAGGTTAACACTCTTTCCAAGGTATTGGATAATGCACCAGCTGCTGGAGCATGAAGAATATTTCATTTCAATATGATATTGTTTGCGATATCCTGTAATTCAAATAATGTAAAAGAATTCTTTCATCCAACTATCATTTATTGGTATGAAATGGCTGATTGAGATTATTGCATGTGAGTTTTCGGGATTGATTACTAATTAGTAAAAAAATAGAAAAAAAAACTTAATGCGTATTATTCTACTTTTGATTTCTTTCTAGTGTTACATGCATTTACATCCTTAGCCGCGTCATGAATTACCTAGATATTCCCGCCTATTCTTTGAACTTTAGATGCCCTTTATTTAAGTAATGAGTGGGGGGAATGTAAGATTAGGTGGAGGGAGTAAAAAGTAGATCAAAATAAAATAGAAGAATTCTATTGTTACAATTGTAAAATTAGTTGTAAATATAATACTAGAATTATGAGAAAGAAGATTTCAATTATCGGAGCTGGACAAATTGGCTCGACTATAGCACTTCTTTTAGGCCAAAAAGATTTAGGAGATGTTTATATGTTTGATATTATTGAAGGGGTTCCACAAGGAAAAGCTTTAGACCTAAACCATTGCATGGCATTAATTGGATCTCCAGCAAAAGTATTTGGTGAAAATAACTACGAACATTTACGCAACTCTGATGTCGTAATAATAACAGCAGGAGTTCCTAGAAAGCCAAATATGTCTCGTTCAGATTTACTCACTGTTAATGCAAAGATTGTTGGTTCAGTTGCAGAAAATGTGGGTAAATACTGTCCTGATGCATTTGTGATATGTATTACCAATCCGCTAGATGCTATGGTCTACTACTTTAAAGAAAAGAGTGGAATACCAGCTAATAAAGTTTGTGGTATGTCGGGAGTGCTTGATTCTGCTAGATTCAGATGCAATTTAAGCAGAGCATTAGGTGTAAAGCCTTCTGATGTATCGGCCATTGTTGTAGGTGGTCATGGTGATGAGATGATACCATTAACTAGTTCGGTTACTATAGGAGGAATTTTACTTAGTGACTTTGTTAAACAAGGAAAAATTACTCATTCACAAATCGATGAAATTATTAAGAAAACAGCATTTGGTGGCGGTCAAATTGTTGAACTTTTAAAAACTGGCTCAGCATTTTATGCTCCAGCTGCTTCAGCTGTAGCTATGGCACAAGCCTATTTGCATGATTCAAAATCTGTACTAGTTTGCTCAACTTATCTTACTGGCCAGTATAATGTTAATGACCTTTTTGTTGGTGTTCCCGTTGTTATTGGAAAAAATGGAATTGAAGATGTTGTTATTGTTAATTTGAGTGATGATGAAAAATCTCTCTTTTCTAAATCCGTTAAATCGATTCAAAGCCTTATTCAAGATTTGAAAAGCCTTAACCTTTAAGTTTTATAAATACTAGTAGTTTACTATTTCGTATTGGAATTTTTGCATGCAATCAAGTTTTTATTTTATTCGTTTTTACACGTTCACACCGGTACTGTTTTTTTTTTCTACTGGCATTTCTGCATGTTAATATTAATTTTTGCATGCATATCCACATGAAATGCGCGCGCTAATAATTAGTAATTATTGACTTTTGTTCATTAGAAAATAATCATCAATTTAAAATTTTGCTTTTTTTTCCATTTAAAAATTCATGTGTAAATGGATAAAATCTTAAGGGAATAAAAGAAAATCGTACAGAGATAAGCCAAATAAGTTATTAATTTTTTTCTTCTAAAATTTTCTACTAAAACAAACAGAAATAAATTCAAATTAAAAAAAAATATACCAAAATCTCGTTAACACAAAATGAATCCAAAATTCTCAAGTTAAATTTTATTATTGTTAAGCCAAATAAGCAAGTTTTCAATACAAAACTTTTGTTTGGCTTTGATATTTTTATTAAAAATATATTACGTGTCAAGTGTTATTTCATTTCGAACAAATTGACCAAGTAAATATTACCTGCCAATAGTTAAAATAACATTCAAAAAAATGGTTTCAAGTACAGGTTCGAATCTTGGAAACAGAATTGAAGTTTACCTTGTGATAAAGAATTATGCAAATCAGAAAGGAAGTAGCTATCCATCCGACGAGCTCCAACTTCCAAGAAAATGGAAAAACGTTACTGCCTAAAAATTTTGGGATATTCAAGCCAAATAAAGTTCCAGGAGTTATGTCATCTTGACAGTTAACTTTGAATATGCATGAAAAAAGACTGGGTTCAGAAAAAATGAGAAATGCAAGTCCAAGCTGTGCTAAAAACCATGTAGAAACAAGAACTTTATTCTTGTAAAATGGCTCTCTGTGATGCCCACCCATTCCGAAAATTAGAGCCATATGTGAATGTAAAGAACACATCCAAATTAGAGTTGTTGATGATTCAAATCCATCTTGGCGTGTAGTCATGTAAATTGGAATTTCCAAATTTCTTGTATAACTGGAAATAAACCATGGCTTATTTGATAACAAAAATAACGCAATACCCAAATTTATTCCAATAACCGAAACAAAACAAATAATAGTCAATATGGAGCTTCTTGATACCAATCCTGCATCTACAGGATACTTTTTAATCTTATTTGCAGGCTTGCTTCTTTTTATCCCCCATACACTTGGAAAATTTACAAATATACTATAATAAAAGTACCCCATGGTTGGAAGCGTTGCTTGACCAGAATATAACAAAATATTCTTGCAGATTACAATGGTAAAGCCGTACATGATCATGAATAAGTACAATGAACGTGAATTTGCAGCACACCCACATCCCTCTCGAATTATACTTAAAATTCCATTCAAATCTCCTTTATCCAAAGAAAAATGGCTATTCAAGTTTCCACTTTTATTAACAAATATTCCAAGATTGGAATCTTTAACAGCAGCTACATCATTTGTTCCATCACCAACCATTCCAACAGTTTTACCATCATTCATAAATTGTCTAACAACACTCTGTTTATTAACATGGTTAGCTCTTGAAATTACTGAAATATTATCTCTAAATAAGTCCAAAAGAGTCTCATTATTCAAAATTGCTTGTTTGGAATCATTTTTTAATGGATGAACAATATCATCATAATTATGCAATACAGTATTGCCCATCATCTCATAAGATTCAAATGTTACAACTAATCTTGTATTATTCAAATCTTTAATAACTTTTTCAAGCGTAATTTCATGTCTAAATTCATTCAAAAATACCAATTTTCCAGAAATAACATGACATAAAACAGCCTTTTGGTTACCATTCACGTATATTTCGATTTGGTTGGATTTTACATCAACACTTGGAACTTCTAGTCGATTATTGATAATTCCGACTTGTTTAGCAACACTCAATGCGCAATCTGAATTATCACCTGTTAAAATGATGGGCTTAATTCCAAGGTCTTTAATTTCTTTAATTATAAATGGTGCCTCCTTTCTAACACAATTTGAAAAGCAAAGAATACCAATAGGAGTTAAATCAGTTTCAAATTCAAATCTTTTGCTTTCGTTTAATAATTTATAACATTCAATTGACTCTGGATCAGACTTCAACTCCCGATAAGCTATTAGTAATACATAACATCCCGAAGAAGATAGTTCAGATGTTCTAAATTCAATATCCTTGGTTGTTTGATTCTCAACTGAAAATTTTATAATGGATTCAGATGCACCTTTAGTAAATAAAAAGACTCTATTTGAAACATTACAACGAATAATAACACTCATTGACCTACTAATACCATTAAAATCAAAGATTTTCAGTACTTCACATCCTCTATTAATCATTTTCTCAAGATTTGCAGCATTATGGCTACTATAAATATTTTCTACATCAAATTCATCTCCCTTTTCGAAAATGAATCTTTTTAAAGATCTACCATTTAAAGAAGATTTCTCATAAATACCAGACCTGGTAAACTTGAGCATTTCTTTTTCAATTGAATCTCCATAATATTCTCCATTATTATGATCAGGAGCAAAAGATAATGAATGACAAGTCGAAATCGCCATTTTTAATATATCTATTTTCTCTCCGTTTATTCCTTCAATTATTCTTCCAATATAACTTTCATTTTCAGTAAAGAATCCTCTAATTTCGAGCAAATCAGAATTTAATCTTTCAACATGATCAAGCACATAATCATTCATTGTTAAAGTACCAGTCTTGTCAAAAAATAAGGTATCTAATTTACTAGCAAATAATATTCTTCTTGGGTAAGAACTTTCAATATTTGTATTACTTTTTAATCTTGAAACTGAACTATTAATGCAAGATTGTACAAAAGCTGGTGCCCAAATTGGAAGAAGTTGTAATAAAGTACCAAGAATGAAGAATACGGAACCAATATTAAATTGTGAAATAAAGCATTGTACTATTATAACAACAGATGCAACCGATAAAGTTAGTAACCACAATAATGGAATATCATCATGAAAATCATCGGAAATCATATTTTGAGAAGCTATACGTAGAATTTTTGATTTAAATGTAAAAACACCAGTATTCAAAACAATGCAAGTTAATGAATCATTTGATTCATTCCCACCAAAGATTTTAATAATCTTACATCCAGCATGAATTAAAGAGTCTTTAAGAATTTTATCACCAGTTGAAAGTATTTGGGAACTTGAAAGCATTGATAAATCAAGAGGTTTTTTAAGAACAGGTGTTGCTTCTCCTGTTAAGCTTGATTCATCAACAAGGACTAATTTTTCCATAATTATCATATCACAAGGTGCAATATCTCCTGTCTCAGATAATATAATATCAAAAAGGACAATATCAGACGCTTTAATCGACTTTTTAATATTACCACGTATAACTTTAACAGGTTGGTTATTTTTTTCATGGGTTTCTTTTAAGACTTTTCTATTTCTAAAAATTTCTTTAAAGAAACTGAATAGATTTGTATATAGTATTAAAGCTGACCAACAAAATGACCAAGTAAAAAATCTTAAAAAAAAAGTTGTTGAAAGCATTAAATATTGTAATATAAAAGTTGGACAAAAGAAGATACGTTTCATTACGATTAATGCTGACTCAGTCTCGAAAGGTAATTCATTTTTCCCAAAAACAGATAAATAAGAAATAACAGAAGCTTCTGAGTGTCCACCATTATTCAAGGCATTCTCAATTTGATTAACAGTAACTCTACTTGATTGTATTTGAGGAAGAAAAGTCGCAGTTTCTACTGAAAATACAAATCTTGTTGATCCTGCTATAAAGTATCGAATTCCGGAAGATTCATCTGTTTGTACTTGACAACCATAATATTTAAATCCTGTCATTTCACCATCTAAAAATGCAAGGATTTTCTTATACAAATTGAGAAATTTTTGATTTAAAGCTGAACAATTTGTATCTTTATTTATGGATTGAATAACATTATCATTTGTTTTATTAATATTATTATTATCACGTACCCATAAACATACAAAATTACAATCAAAAAGATTTGATGGCATTACTAAAGTGAGTTTAATTCTTTTTGTAAATAATTTTCTTCCTATGCAAATTATCAGAGCAACAATATATTCCACTAAGAAAACTTCAGCTTTTTTTCTCCAAGATAATATGGAAGAATTTTCAGGAGCACTTACTGAGTCATAAGTAATTAATGGGACTAATATTAAATGAACTGCTGTCAAAAAATTCAAAGTGCATCTGAAAATATTTGAATATATATTTTTTCTACAAGGAATTAATATCATTTCAAAAGACTGGTGTTTATATGTATGTTTATCATATCTTCTCCAAAATAACAAATTAGCTATATAAAATAATAAAAATATTGAAATGGTAAATATTAACAATTTTATACATAAATCAAGTGGGAAAAAAGTGGAATATAAATCTCCAAAAATGCCAAGTTTCATTGTTTGTTACCAATTTTATTTACTCTATTAATTAAATTTTTCAACCTAAAAATCATTATATTAATTAAAAAAAAAAGTGATTATTTTTGATTGACTGAGACTTGTTCCAGTAATTTAGTAAATTTTCACTCGAAGTTCGTCTTAAAATTATGTGTAATTCAGGAAGGAAAAAAAAAAAGATTTCTTCTCTTAAATTATTATAGAAGAAAAATATGATAATTCTCAATTATTTCAATATTTCCAGTATCTTAAAATATTCATAAAATGATAATATTTTCAAAATTATTATTGTCTCAACGAAGTTTACCAGTCAAATAATGTAACAATTATTGCGGGAGAAATTGTGCTTTATTATTATTATTATTAAAATGCACTAGTGATTTACTATTAGTTAAAAATAATCATCACAATCATATAAATGAATTTAAAAAAGAGAAATAATCAAGATAAAGTTGAAGTATGGATTCATGTTAGAAATGATATTTTGGAATATGATATAATTTGAACAAAACAAAAAAAATTGAAGAAAATTCTCAAACTAACAATTATTGAATAATTTCTCAATGTATTATATTTAATATAATATATAATATATATATTAAAATATAAATTAAAAACACGTAATTGAATGCATGCATGCAATAAATGACGTAATTGTTTATTTATGTGGAAGACTATTTGAAAGAAGCGCATTTGAGGGGAGATAGTGCATGCAGAAAAAAATATCGGAGAAAAAAATGCAACAAGAAAAGCATAAAGATCGATTTTCTTTTTTTCCTAAAATATATTTAATTAATTGTAAGTTTTTAGTAATATTGATATTTATTGCAATAAATGATATGAGAAAATAAGAGAAGGATAAGGGGAAGGGGAAAAATGAAGTTAAAAAGTAGAATTTATTATTGACTGGATATATGACCAGACAATACAGAAATTAAATGTTGAATTTCTGGTTCTGGCAGCATTTTAGCTAATTTGATAACAAGATCTAAAGATACTGACTTGGGATTTGTAAAGATAAAGGCACGAATATATAAGTATGTAAATAATCCAATAAGAATTTGACAATCAAATCTGTCGGTGATTCCGCCATGTCCAGGTATAGCAGAACCAAAATCTTTAATTCTTAAAGCTCTTTTAAGGCCGGATGCGAAAAATCCACCAAAAGGTGCAACAAAAGCGGCAAAAATACCGATAGCAATGGCATGAAATTGTGAATCTGGAATATTAATAGGTTCTTTCCCGAAAATAAAGTGTAAAAAAGGTGGAATACTATATGGTTTTGGAAGGAATACAGGATTGGGATCGCATTTCAACTCATACCACATTGAAAAAGGTTTTTCAAGTAATTCATTTTGAGGACAAATAAATATTTGACTTTTGGAAAGAATATTTCCAAGAATTATTGCAGCAAAAATAGTGATAATAGAAGCTCCAACAAATCCTTCAACCGTTTTTTTTGGAGAAAGTCTAAAGAGTCTGGTTTTTCCATAGATTTTACCAACGATATAAGCAAATATGTCATTACATATAACAAGACAAGAAGGAAGTATGAACCAAAATAGCCCTCTATAAGTATTTGCAATCATAAAGACTGATTGAGTTACAACAAGTAAAAGGCTTAAAATCATTATTCCAAATTGAGAAAATTGGTATCTAAGCGTGTAATTTCTTAAAGATAATATAAAAGCAATAAAACCAAATAAAGCTCCAATATAACTTATCAAAGAGTGGTAATAGACTATTAAATATAATATATAATAATTTCTTCTATATTTTTCAATTAAAGGAACCCACCATAATTTTCCTGTCGAAAATAATGTTACTCCTAGCCAATACCAACGTAAAGTATAAAAAAATGGAAGACGTTTATCTTCTTCTGCACTTTTTTTAAGTGAATTAACTTCTTGATATACTGCTGAAATCAAAATAAGTACAAGTATTGCAGAATAAGTATGCCCAGCTGCAAGTATTACTAAGAATGAAGATAATAAGATTATAGTCCAAATAGTTCTAGTTACCCAATTAAGATCCCCACCATTATTATTATTCTTGTTATTATTATTTGTAGATAAATAGTTTCCAGTTTTACTATTTTCATTAGTTCCATTTTTGTTTCCTTCCTTGCATCCGTTCCTCTCAAAAGATTCTTTTCTATTTCCAATTCTTCTTCTTAATTCAACCTCACTAACAAAATTATCAGATTCTGTTTCATGTTCTGTATCATCAAAAATTGAATTATTTTTTGTAAATCTTGAATTTTTCATTCCAGAACTTTATTTCTTAATGGAGAAAAAAGATAAGCGATTAGAATAAATCTTACAATAGTTTAGCTTAATTTACTGATAATAAAATATTAAAAAGGATAAAAGTTTAGAAAGCTTTATTACTTATAGAAATGCACTCTTATATTCTTAAAGTGATTATAGTAATTTTTCAATCCCATAAACTCATAAATTGTAATTCTAGCTTATTTTTTTGGCTTTGTATTCCAATGTAATCAGATTTAAACAAGGTACTTATGTATATATAAACATATATATATATATTTATATATATATGTTTATATATGTATATTTATTTATTATTTATTTAATTATTTATTTATATTAATACAAAATAAAATATGAATTTTTTACTCACTTTTTTTAAAAAAAAAGAAAAAAAAAAACCTTCGTTTATTTGTTATATTTTTAACCACCTTTTCAATTATTTTCATTGAGAAATGGCGGGAAATGGTTGCCGCCATTCACATGATGCATCAGGTACCGATAATAGTCCAGAAGAAATTTCAAAAAAAAAAAAGAAAGCTCATAGCAAGTAAAGAATTTGACAGATTATTAGGAATTTGTTTGTCAATTAGAATAATATTTCTTTGGAAAAGACAACTTTAAAATTGAAAAGCAAGGAAAGAAAAAATCTTCATTTCTTATAATTAAACAAATCTAAAATTACGTGTCAAAAAAATATATTTTGTAAATAAACAAATATTTCCGTATTTATTGATTATTTGAGAAAAAGAGTTAATACGAAAAGACTTACTTAAAATACAAAATGAAGTTGGATGTGAGTAATATGAGATTCATTAGCAAAGATGAATGGAGAATATTGACAGCGGTAGAAATGGGTATGAGAAATCACGAGTATGTATCTCCACAACTGATAGAATCAATCAGTAACTTAAGAAGAACAGGAAGTTATCAATTATTACAGAATCTATTAAGAAATAAATTGGTATCTAGAGAAAGCAAGATATATGAAGGGTATAAGTTATCATATTTGGGATATGATTTCTTGGCTTTGAGAGCATTGAATAAGAGAGGAATAATATCATCGGTTGGAGCAAGAATAGGAGTAGGTAAGGAGAGCGATATACATATAGCTGCTGATGAAAAAGGAAGATTAATATGTTTAAAACTTCATAGATTAGGAAGAGTTTCTTTTCGAAATGTAAAGAATACAAGGGATTATTTAAGGAACAGAAAGACCTCTTCTTGGCTATACTTATCTAGATTGGCAGCTTTGAAGGAGTACAGTTGTTTAAAAGCATTGTATGAAAATGGATTTAATCAGGGTGAAATTAAGGTTCCAGAACCAATTGATTGGAATCGTCATGCTATAGTAATGGAATTAATAGATGCAGTGCCACTCAATTCCATTCGACATTTAGAGGATCCATACGGAGCATTGGAGAGACTAATGAAGATGATTATAAGATTAGCAGATTGTGGACTTATACATGGAGATTTTAACGAGTTTAATTTATTAATAGATTCCAAGGAAAATATAACGTTGATTGACTTCCCACAAATAGTTAATACTGACCATATTAATGCTGAGATGTACTTTAATAGAGATGTTAACTGTATTATTGAGCTTTTCAGAAAGAGATTTGGAATTCAGGTCACGGAGTATCCAAAGTTCGAGGATGTTATTGTATTTAACAGTGATAATCTTCACAGCTCGAATAAGATCATTAATATTGATAAAATTGATAGTGATATGAATAGACTCGATTACTTGAATACCATAATTTCACAAAAGAATGAGAAGAGTGAAATCTTCCAAGAAGAGGACGAGTCAACACAAGAGGATGAGAAGGACTACGACGAAGAGGAAGATGACGAGGAAGAGGAAGACGAAGAGGAAGACGAAGAAGAAGAAGAAGAAGAAGAAGAAGATGACGAAGAAGATGACGAAGACGAAGAAGAAGAAGAAGACGAAGACGAAGAAGATGGAGAAGACGGAATTGGCCAGCAAGAGTACGACGAGCTCAGGGCTAAGGCAATCAACGAAAGAATAAATAATTTGTGGTTACCTAGGAAGAAGAAGACACAGCTGGACCAAGACAGAATAAGAAAGTCTTTCGTGAGTCAATTTGACAAACATCACAACTCCAAGGGGAATTCTGGGTCCAAAAAGAGCAGAGAGTATAGAAAAACAAAGGCAATGATAGATAATATAAAGAATGATTATTAAAAGTTTAGTATATATTATTATAGTTAATTCTTGAAGTAATTTAGAGGTAACTCAGAAGGGTCACATGGAAGAGGGTAGCTCTTAAAGTATTCATGCTCTAGAGCTTGGCTTGCTGAAATCCTCTCTAGAGGATTAAGCCTTAAAAGCGACTGAATAAGGTCTATAGCCATTTCTGAGGCGTTAGGAAAAACATCTCTAAAGTTTAGTGGAGATCTCGGACTAAATTCGCAATATAAAGGTAACTCTTTAGCTTGAGGCCAATTATCTTCATTTGGAGTACCTAGAAGCTCAAAAATACGTCCAAGCTGTCTAACTTCATCGTCTCCAGGTAATAAAGCTTTTCCACCTGTTAAAAGCTCTGCAAAAATACAACCTATACTCCACATATCAACAGCATGAGTGTATTTTGTAGATCCAAAAAGTAATTCAGGGCATCTATACCATAATGTAACTACTTCAGGAGTATATTCCCTACGTGGTTGTCCATAACTTCTAGCTAAACCAAAATCCCCAACTTTTGCTATACCTTTTGAATTAATAAAAATATTTGCAGGAGCCAAATCTCTATGTATAATAAACCAATTATGTAATTCATTGATTCCAAGAATAATCTGTTTTAAAAGACATTTTATATGTGACTCAGAAAATCGAATTCTATTTTCAAAAACTTTTCTTAAATCACTCTCCATATAATCCATTACTAAGTTAATAAAGTCTCCTTGGACAAAAACATCTCTTAATCCCATAATGTTTGGATGGTCAATTTCATTCATTATCTTGATTTCTCTTAAAACTGTGAAATGAATACCACATTGACCAATTTTTTGTCTAGACTCTGTTAAATCTGAAGGTAACTCACATATTTTAACTTTCTTTATAGCTACAATAGTATCATTACTTTTGTCTCTAGCCTTTTCTACTTTACCATAAGTACCTTGGCCAATATGTGCATCAATCTGTTCATATCTTTCTGGAATAGAAATCATTTTCTTCTACCCAAGATTTTCTTTTTCTATTAAAGTTTAAAATCCAATTTGTTAAATATTGTAATGATTAATCAGTAATTTAAACTAACTTTTATATTGGATCTTGAAAATTCTTTTAAAAGACTTTTTTATAATAATTTAAAAGAATAGATATCCAAAGTAAAACTCAACAAATCTTTATTCAATTGCAATTTTTAAAACACTATTATTCTTTCCAAATACTTTATTTAATCATTTTAATCTTTTCTTTCATTATTTATATTATTATTTTTTAAAATGACAATTTTTAATATAAAAAGTTTTGGCGGCAACCTGATGCACAATTAACAATCAAATTAATTTTTGTATACCGGTATTATATAAATAACTAATAAAAAAATATTAAAAAAAAAGGAAAAAATTATTTTTAGATATTAAATAAAAATTTGGTATATTAGTCATTGAATAGTAAATTCTCAAATTTTTTTTTGTGTAATGGTAAAGATAGATGAACTATTTGATATTCAGGCTACTATTATGTAATATAGATAGAAATCTTGTTTGTTTGGATACTTATAAAGGTGAAAAGGAGTTTTTAGGGATTGCAATGGAAATTAATTGTTTTACATTTTTGTTTCATGTGAATTAGGGATTTTTTTTGTCTTTTTATTTTTATTATTTTTTTTATTTATTTTTGGAAATGGTTAGATTTAAGCCAAAGCCTTTGAGATATGGAGGAGTTTTACGTAAAGATGAAGAATGTTTTGTTTTAGAAGATGATACATTAAAGAAAGAAGAGAAGAATTTGGACTTTGAATTAAGCTTATGTTCAAAACAGTCAAAAATGGAGGATAATAAAGGAGGATTAGGAGTAGAATACAAGAGACCAATTTTGACTAAAATGGATGATTTAGTATCTTGTTTGAATATATGGGAAAATATCAAAATGACAATTATTCAAGATAATGAAAATTTGGACAGTAGAGAAATTACAACTTTGTTAAATGATCAAGGTAGAGAATTTATGGTGATACTTGGAATATTGGAAGAGAATAAGTCCAAATGTGAGTTTGTGATATTGGATGAGTATGTTGAGAAGGTAAAAAATACAGAATTTGGT
The DNA here is from genome assembly GCA_004337795.1 of Cryptosporidium viatorum. Lineage (NCBI taxonomy): Eukaryota > Apicomplexa > Conoidasida > Eucoccidiorida > Cryptosporidiidae > Cryptosporidium > Cryptosporidium viatorum. Next base: position 20,226 of record QZWW01000061.1, read on the forward strand.
GAATCAAATGAAGAACAAATTCAAAATCTTGAAATTTCATTTGAAAAAAGAGTTCTAGGACGAGGATCAATAAGTTGGTCGAGTTTAAGACCAAAGATTCCCAACTCTCATGTTAGAAAGGCATTAATATTGTTACAGAATGCAGGATTTATAACTTTTACTTGTCAAATACTGGGTGTAAAGAAGAGTCAAAATTTGAATACTTTAATTTCTAGTTATTGTTGTCAATCTAAAGGAATTATATTGAATATGAATATTAGAATGTATTTAAGAAGTAGTTCTTTGGATGGAAAGTTGTTATCAAGAAAGAAGGATGGCAAAAATAGCTTCAAGATTTTATTTTCTTGGCTTAATGAGGAGCTTAGATTTCCATCAATTGAGAACTGTAATACTAATCAAGCAAAGAAGAGAAAGAATTCCCAACAAGCAGTACAGATTAAGCCAAATGAGTTATATTCAATATTTCAAGAATATGATATATCAATGAAAAGAATGGGATCTTCTAATCAACAATATGGAGATTGGAGTCAGAATTTGGGTTTAATTTCTGAATTAAGAAATTACCAAAAAGATGCAGTTTTGTTTGCTTTACATGTTGAAAAAGAAACTGTGAAGATACATATGGAATATCCTCCGTATTGGTATTGTTTAAAAGTTTCAAAAGGAGAAGATCAAGATGGATTGGATTTGCTATATTTTAATGTGATAACTGGTGAGATTTCTTTCAATATTTTGCCATCAGGAGGTGGTACTTTTAGCATAAGAGGAGGTTTTCTATGTGATGAGATGGGATTAGGTAAGAGCTTGGAGATTATTGCTTTAATTTTGATGAATCCAAGAAAAGAATACCATCAAAATTATCAAGAAAGATTTAACAAGGATTTTTCTTTACCAATTTTAGACTACAAAGATGATTCTTTTGAGGTTGAATGTCCATGTGGAGTTTTTAAGCCAATTATGGATTACAAAGTGGTAGAATGTAAGAAATGTCGAGTTAGATTTCATTTTGAATGTTGTATAAGTGATCAGATGATGGATTTAAGTCTCAATATGGATTTACTTTGTTCACTATGTCAAAGTACTGAATTAAGTGAGAGATTCAAGGTAAAAGCTACTTTGATTATAGCTCCTGGAAGTATTGTAGATCAATGGTATGACGAATTTAATAAACATTTGGAGCAAGGCAGATTGAAAGTAGTTAAGTACCAAGGAGTGAGATATATTCAAAGTTATTTAAGAGATAAAGCACTAAATAAAGTCAAGGGTCAATATGGAAATGGAAATTCAAGTAGAAATACAATTTCAAGTAAAAGTGGAATAATAAAGACTAGAAGGGATATTTTGGACTATGATGTAGTTTTAACATCTTATGAGATTTTGAAAGAAGAGATCTACCATGTATTAGATCAGGATACTATAGCAAACAAAAGATCTATGAGGTTTAAAAAGAGTTATCCAATTTTAGCATCTTTGATTATTAATATTGACTGGTGGAGAATAGTTTTAGATGAAGCTCAAATGACTGAAGGGTATTCTCTTGTATCTAAAATGACCAGTAAATTAATATGTTATAATAAATGGTGTGTATCCGGTACTCCTATTGTTAGATCTTGTTCAAATGATTTGATTGGTTTATTATTGAATTTATCAAATGTTGGATTTCATTTAATTCATGATACCTTATACAAAAAGTATATTGGATATTTATCTAGTATATTATATATTAAGCCTAGAAAAGGTAATACTGAGACTCAACCTAGATTTGAAGATCAAGATCTATTTGAAGATCAAGACCAAAACCAGGACCAAGATCAAGACCAAGACCATGACCAGAACCAGAACCAAGATCAAGACCAGGACCAGGACCAGAACCAGGACCAGAACCAAGATCAAGACCAAGGCCAATGCCAAGCTAAAGTTGAAGATCTTGATCACGAAAGCAAGAACGACGAAGAATTCATAGCAGAAGAAAAGATGCTCAATGAAGAAAGTTTCCTTGGATACGAAAGTGGTTTGGACTATATAACTAATGAGTATGTATCTATGATGAATTTGGTACGACATTTGGAGTATGTAGTAGGCTCTTTGTTCTATAGAAGAGAAATGAAGCAAGTAAAAGAGGAAATATGCATACCTCCAGCATTTTATGGAAATACTTACTTGGGTTTGTCTTCAGTGGAAAGATTCTTTTATATAAAGCAATGTGAGTCAGGTTACAATAGTATAATGAATTATAAAAGTCAAGAAAGTTTTTTAAGAAATAAAAAAGAAATGGACTCATTGATTACAATGTTAAGGCTTGCATGTATACATCCACAATTAGGTATAATGGGTATCCATAATAAGAATAAGGATTCAAAGAATCAGGATAACTATTATAATTTGGATGGTCATAATGATTCGAGTATTGCTTCTTTAAATACAGGATTAAAGATAATGACAATGGATCAAATTTTAGACAAATTATTAAACAAATGTAGAATTGATATAGAAGAGAGTGTAAGAAAGTATGTGATGAATACCTTGGGTTTAGCAGGTATTCACTTTACCAGAAAGTCTAAATATGAGGAGGATGATGGTATGAATAGTTCTTCTAGTAGTAATAATAATAATAACATGCAATTGAATAAGTCCATTTTTTACTATAAGCAGGTACTTGATATTCGTAATGAGGACAGAGTAGATGTTTTACAACAGATACATACATTATGGAATCTTGGAGAAATTTGCAGTGATGAATTGGAGAAAAGAGAGTTAATAAAAGAATGTAATGAACTTGAAAGCAATTACAGAAGCAAATATTATAAGGATTATTTGGAAAAACATGATTCTTTTATTAAGTCTAGAGACAAAGCAAATTCTTTGTATTCTGATGATCATTGGTGGTATATATTTAAGAGATTTAACATTTACAGAGGAGAAGCAGGTGGAGGAGGAGGAATAAATGAAGAAGATCTCTTATTGGATAAGATTGAGAATTTCCAATATGAATTCAAGAGTGCTAAAGATGGTGATACTGAGCATAATTTGCCGAGTTTTAATAGTATTCATGGTCTCATAGTTGCTTTGGATTTCAAGGTCAAACAAATGCAAGAGTCTAGAATAAGACTTTTGAGTCAGCTTAATAGACTGGAGCTATTGAGGCTTAATAGGAGCCAGGATCAAAATATAAGTCTGAGCTTAAGTGAAAGCCTGGATAAGAGTTTGAGCCAGGGCCAGGGCCAGGGCCAGAGCCAAATCTTGAGTGAAAGCCTGAGTCAAAGCCAGAGCCTAAGCCTAAGCCTAAGCCAGAACCCGAGTCAAAGCCAATACCAAAACCCGAACCAAAGCCTAAGCCAGAGCCAAAACCCGAGTCAAAGCCAAAACCCGAACCAAAGCCTAAGCCAGGGCCAGAGCCTAAGCCAAAACCAAAACCAAAGCCTAAGCCTAAGCCTAAGCCAGAGCCTAAGCCAAAGTCAAAGCCAAAACCTATGCCAAGATTTGGAGTACCAACTAGTTCTTGACGAGATCATAGCAAAAGTCTCGTCCTGCTTTTTCTGTCAAGAAGGTCAAAATGGTCAAATGGAAGATAAACATCAAAAAGTTACAGGAAAAAAAAATAAAAACATTCAAAAACGAGAATCTTGCATATTTTGTGTTATACAAACCCATATAGAAGAATTGGAATATTCACTATATACTATAAAGAAGAAAAATTTTACAAGGCTTAGTGAAAGTAGTAATAATAACCATAATATTAATAGTAATGCAAGTAATGAAAAAGATAATGATCAACAAAACAAAGCAATTCACCATGATTCTACGTATTTAAGGGATTCTGAGACTATTGCAATCTTAAAGTTTTTAAGCAAAGAACTAAGAAGAAGAATCATTAAATCAGGATCTAACTCTAAGGAAGACGATTTGGATGAAAGTAATGATTTTTCTTCTATTTCCAAAATTTCAATAAAACATATCAAGTATATTGAATCTTTAAAAATTGAACTATATAATAGCAAAGCATTTGTATCTGCTACTAGACAATTAATTAACTCTTATTTAGAACTTATAGATTGTAAGCAGAGAATTCAAATAATTCAAGATGATCAAACAAATTTATCTTCAAATCATAATAATATCATACACCAAAGTGAAGTTCCTTTTTTAATAGAAAAATATGAATCTGAACGTATGTCTGCTTTAGGTATAAGAAGAAATCTAAAATCCCAACAAAAATTCCTTTGTAATCTTAAACTAGAACAAAAATCTAAAAAAATCTCCAAAAGTGGAATTGCACAGAAACAGGAACAGGAACAGGAACAGGAACAAGTACAAGAAAAGGAAAAAGATCAGAATCAAGATCATGATATATGTCCAATTTGTTTAAGTAAAATTAAGGAAGATTACTCACAAGTTATTTTACCTTGTGCTCATATATTATGTATTGATTGTTATAAACTAATTACTAAGAAATCATCCTCTAGTCATAAACTTAAAAATCAATGTCCAAAATGTAGATTTATTTTTCAAGATACAAATGTTGTTCTTATAGTACCTGATCATGATAATAATAATGTATTGAAAGTAAACAATTTGGAAAATAGTCACAAAGTCTCGTCATTTTTAATAAATGAATCTTCAAATAAACCAAACCAAGTAGATTTTGGAATCGATTATTTCAATACAATACAATCTATTGGAATTCTTGGAAATTTTGGAACCAAAATAGAAGCTATTATTAAACATATCAAATGGATCTTAAATAATCATTCTCAACTTGAAACTATTCGTGGAAATAATGATAAAATTATCATATTTTCTGATTTCCAACCTGTTATTGATATTCTCTCATCTGCTATGCATTTAAATGAAATACTTTTTAAAAAGTATAGTGGTGGAAAATCTGAGTACCATATTATTAGAGAATTCTCATCAAATACTAACATACATGAAAATAACAATAATAGTTGTGAAAACTATAGAGTACTTTTATGTAATCATTTAAATGTTGGAAAAGGAGTCAATATTACTGCTGCAAACCATATCATTTTTATTAGTCCACTTCTTAATAAATCTGATGAACTACAAGCTATTGGTAGAATTATTCGTATGGGTCAAACTAAAACCCCACATATTTGGAACTTTATTATTCATAACTCTATTGATGAACTTATTTTTCAATATTTATTCAACTTTTACTCTAATCAAAACTCACAAAATCCTTCATTCAATTCTAGTAGTCAACATTCCTTAAATTTAAAAATCATTCAACATGTATCTGACACTAATTTCAAACAGAGAGAACTCACGATGGAAAAAAAACCAAACTAATTGATTTAGCTAATAAAAGTTGGATAAAATGTTAAAAAAAAAAAAAAGAAAAAAAAAAGAAATCTGTTCCAAATATACAAGAATAAATATACGAATAAAAATCCAATAAAATATCAATAGACACTTTTTTTTTCAACCATCTTAATTATTACCACTACGTGTAAAAGTGAACAATATTTAACTATTTCACTTTTTAATATTTTGGCGCCAGAAAGCTTTTAGGAGAGGCGCGCAATTCATGCAAATATATATATATTTAATTTCAATTACATCCAAATAAATATTAATTGTGGAAGGCGGCCATTTAGTCTTAAAAATAATATATTAATAATAAATAGTTTCGTTTTTTTTTCTATCTTTGAAAGTAGTGAAAAATCTATCAAAATTGATAAATTGAGAAGAAGTGCTCTTTTTTTTTTAATTACAAGCAAAAATGAATATTTTCAGAATTTAATGGTTTCGTGTGCATTATATTATACATGTGTGTAAACTTAGGCACATATTTCTAAAAATAACATTAATTGAATAAAAATAAAATTATATGAAAAATTATTTTCTTATTTTAGATTAGAGGAAAAAAAAAAGATTATTATTATTAATATTAATATTATTATTATTTATCATGTTCATATAGGAGAAATTATTGTTATTTGGGGAAAAAACTAATTAAGACATTAATAATAATATAATTGCATGTGGACAAATTAGATATAATTAACTGGTTGGTAATAATTCACCAATATAATTATTATTTATAGTATATTAAAAATAAGGGAAAATTTAATATACAATAATAATAATAATAATAATATAATAAATAATAATATTAAAGTGAAGTAATGTTAATAATATAGTGAGCAATATTGAAATAACATTAGACATTTGTATAAAATAAATATATTTGTTAATTTAAAAGAATTGTGAATTAATTCAATAATATTATCATTAGTGATTAAAATTATATAGAAAATATTCGAGTATAATTTAAGTATAATATAAAACCAAACTTGATTTAAAAAAAACACAGAAATAAGAAACTGGGATAATGATTATTAGTTATTTGAATTCACCTAAAATTTAATGAAAGTTGAATTGAATCATTGATCCAGTAATATAAATTAATATCCTATAAATTAACATTGAGTTTAAAATAATTAAAGTGATAGTCTATTTCAATTATTAATTGGGTTATAGTTTTGTAATACGAAAGAAAAAAAAAACTTTATTAGTGAGAAGAATGATTATTTAATTATTTCAATTAGCTAGGTGATGAAGTAATCAATACTTTGTCGTTATTTTCTTTTTTTTTCTCTTTTTGGATAATATATTTTGCAATGAATGAGATGAACCTTAAATATTAAATATTAATAAAATGGATGATATTTTAAAAGTAAATGTATTGGAAATAGAATTGAATGCAATAAATTTAGTTTAATACTCCATTAATTAATTCTGAATTTAATTATCACAGTACTTCTTTTGATATTTTACAAAACTTTGATAAAGAAGTAAATAATTCTTGATTATTTCGTAAATCAAAAAAAAAAAAAAAAAAAAATGAAAAGCAAAAAAAAAGATAAAAAAGGAATTATAAGTTCTGATACAGGAACAGAATCAGGGATGGTAATAAAGGGACCTGAGCTAGAATTTTGGAAAGAAAGAAGATTGGACTTAATTAGAGATGCACTTAAATCACTCTATATAGATAGAACAAAACCACATCTTCAAGAACTTATTCGAAAATTAAAAGAACGCGTAGATCTAGGTAAAAATTATGACTTACAAATGATGATAAAAGATTTAACAGAAAATGAAGAATTCTTGTTATTTAATAATGGTGAAATTTATTTCAAAAATTTATATGTACCAGATAACCATTGGATTTATCCAAATAATCCAAATAATCCTTATTCCCGTGAAATATGGAGTGAATTTTTACAGTATATTAATAACTTAGTATGTATTAAAGGTGAAGGTAATATCTATAGCTCAAAAATTATCAACAATTCAAATGATTATTTAATAACTTCTAAAGATTATAAGTTAATTTTAAATCAAAAAGATAACGAATCAGATTTTTCATTTATATCTTTAACTTCAAATTATACAAATTCTCAACTTGAACCTAATTTACTTAAGTATCAATTTAAAGGAGGACGATATGGAGTGGCTATGGAAATATACAAGGCAAAAATCTCTCAATTGAAAGATTTATCATTAGGAGAATTGTCACATCTAGTTCAACTTGCTATTAATGAAGGAATTCTACAATACGAAAATAATATTTTAAAGCCAAGATGTACATGTATAAAGACTACTGCTGCAGCACTATCTATGGATGTTGATAAAATTAAAAATAATGAAATTCATAATGATGATTTAAACTGCTCAACATTAATTAATATTACGAAAGAAAAATCAATACATAACAAATTAATAGATTTAAAATACGAGCTTAATGAGATTTTAATTATGTACCCGAATGGAATACTATTAAGTTTATTAAAAAGATCCTATAATACATATTGGGAAAAAAAACTCTCACCTACAGCTTTTGGTTACACACATATTTCAACTTTATTATTATCAGATGAACTTAAAAAAGTTTGTAGATTATTTTTTGATTCATTAAACCACGTAATAGTTCAATCAACTCAATTCAATATTCCAGAAAATGTCAAACTATTAGAAGACAAAAAGTTTCAAAAGAAAACTTCTTTTTTTGACTTTGATCTTTTTCTTCCTACTAGAAATATGTCAGATATTTCCTTTGAATATATGAGACTATTAAATAAATAACCTGATATGATTTAATTTAAAAAGAAAAATGGTTGGCGCCAAAATTTGATATTCAATTTTATTTTGCATGTAAAAATGCATGCAGAATTTATTGATAAATTAGTCTATTCATCTATAAAAATTAAAATGTAATTAAATATAAAGCAGCAAAAGATGATTAATGAGTATGATAATGATTTAAATAGAATAAAACATGGAAATTAAGTCCAATAAATCAAAATCACAGAATAGTGAGAAAATGTTTGTTCAAACTAATGGCTAAAATTTGGATTATTATTACTTGGCTATTAGTTTTGAGAGAAATTATTCATTATTATCTATTGATTTCATGGTTATTCTATATTATTTTTATGAAAAAAAAATGTTTTATAAAAAAAAATGATGATTATTAATACAAATTTTACTTTGATAAATCTGTATTGGTGGTGTATTTCATAACTTTATTTAAAGTTTTGGATTTGCTAAATCATTCCAACTTATTTTAAGTTATGAAAAGACGTAGTAATTATTGAAATTATTATTGCACACAATCCCACCAATAATCCCTGTATGATTTTAGATTTTAGATTTTAGTGGAAATAAGTAATAAAATATAATATAAAAATGCCATCCAATAAATTAATAGTTTTTTTTTTTACAAAGAAAAATGAAAATAGTGTGTATATAATACATTTAAATACCGTAATACATACATTTTTTTTTAAAAAAATGGAAATCTTAGATTCTTCTCATCCTTTTTTGATGATGATAATTATAACAGAATTATTATATCTTCAGCTGTAGAGTAAATCTAATATTCATTAAGCAATTATAGCTGGAGAAGAATATGCTGTTGGACGTTTTAATGCACTAGCAAAGTAAGCAAAGTCATCAGGTGAAATATTTCGGATTTCCTCAGAAGTACATAATTTGAATACGTTTGCTTTAATGCATGAACATTTATCTTGATCCAAGATTGAAGTTGCAAGCCAGGATTGGAAAGATAATCTTTTACAATCTTCATCACAAAGCTCATTATTTGCAACAGGAATATTCTGTGGTAAAAACCATCCTTTTCTTAATGCAGAATTGTATAAATTCTCCATTCTCATAGAACTTTCTTCATTTAATGAAAATGTGACAGGATATGCTGCTTGAGAAATAAAATCAACAACAAATCCTAATCCTCTATCATTAACTCTATCCAAATCTTGTGGACAATTCTTTTGATGTGGTCCACCACGAATAATGTTTTTGGCTTGTTCTACAAGTAAAAACATCATACAAGAGTATTCTGGTGGTAATCCTTCATTTGGATCCAATAATTTATCAACAGACTCCTCATTTCCAGATAAAATAACCATCATTGCGTTGGATGAACGTATTGTATCCAAAATAGTATTTTGAGTTGCATCTACTAGTCCATCCTGATCATTATCTAAAACACTTGCTAGTAGTTCTGTTAAATATGACAATTTATCATCTGGTACTCTATAATCACCGAGTATATGAACTCCAAAAGCGGAGGTAAACTTTGTTAATCCTGCTCTTGTAAATCCTGATTCTGGGATTGTAGATGGTTTAATGTAAACTTTGTCATCCCTTGGTTGAGATGCAAAGACTTCGGATGGAAATACTGCATTGTCGCAATTTGGCTCGTTCTGTAAAGACTTTATTGAAAGTAATTCTTCTGAAGTTGATTGATTTTTTGATTTTAATGTATTGGTAGCCTTTGTAGTTGATGTGGTAATCATTGAACCTGAATTATTATGCTCTCCTGGATTCCTTACATTCAATGTTGGTGCTCCTCTTACCACCAAAATGATTATTGAAATCATATATAATACGTTTTGACAGAACTTCATTGTGACCACAAAATTCCGACACCTGTAAATTTCAATCTTCCTTATAATTAGATGAGTAACAACATAAACTTCTCTTGTTTTTTATTGCTATTTCCTGTTGAAATAGATTTGAAACTTTTGAAATTTATTATATTACTATTCAAATCAAATGAAAGAAAAAAAAAATTTGGTGCTAAGTCAATTTCTACTTATGTGGGGTTGCGAGAAACATGCATTGTGTGGATTATTATGACATGCAATTTGTTATATTACGTGGAGTTTGCATGCAAGCATGGCACTTGACTTTTTTTTTGCATAAATTTAGTAGAAATAATATATATAAATATATCTATATAATTAATAAATATAACCATTAATCCTCAAAATTATTCAGGTTTTGAGCCAAACTCTAATAATAAATTCTGTCATTTCTATTAAAATCTATAAAAAAACAATCTAAATTTTATGGAAACGATAAATTTTAATATTTCAGTTATTTCGTCAAATCATACATTTTGCATGCAATAATATTAATTTTCTAATTTTTTTGGCGGGCTTGTCTTTTTTTTTTATATATAGTGCAAATTGAGCTTGAAAAAATAAAATATTCTGAATCTGCTAATATATTAAATATACCTGAATAATTACAGGAGAATATTTTATTTCGTCATAAAATGTATGAACCATAGTTAGTTCTCATTCTATCTTTCTTATAGTCTCTTTACTCACGTTTAAAGATATTCCAATTAACTATAATATATATATATCGTATTCTTAAAAAATAAATAAGAGGAGCCGCTCTAATTCCAACCGTTAAATACAACTAAAGCTTTTAATAAGGTATTTTACGTAGATTCATGATAAACTACCACCAAGTTGACTGGGAAATTGTGGGCATATTTGAAGAAGATAGTGCCGAAAACATTTCCGAAGTGTTTAAATTTTTTGATATTTACAATTATAAAAATAACTTAACTCTGAAAGATATAGAAGGCTATTTTCTAAGCCCTAATAAATATTGTAAAAATACGGATAATTATAATGAAGTACAAAATACTATTATTTTAACTAGAAGCTTGGTTTGTAAACTATACATATTATCTGGAATAACAGGCAAAGATTTATCCGTTTGTATGGACTGCTTGGATCATTTAATACTGAATAATGACTTTGCTCAGCTTAATCGCACATTCTGTTACTTTAAAAATTTGCCAGATTTAATGTCTTTTCCATTAACTCAATGCAAATTTGAAAAACATCTTGCACATTCAACAAACAAAATTGCTCAAAAGGTTGAAATAATTGAAAAAGTTAATATTCGAATTAAAAAATGTCTAATTCATTTATTCTCAGACAGTGGCGGAAAGCCTAATATTATATTAATAGCTGGCACTTCAGGTAGTGGAAAAAGTACCATAAGTTCTTACTTGGCATCATTTTTAAGAGTAAAATGTGTTATTTCTACCGATACTATCAGACATGTATTGAGATCTACACAAAAATATAAACATAACAAGGCACTTAATTGCTCAACTTATGAAGTACACAAGTACACCAATACTGAACTAACACAAAAAGACAAAGATCAAACTTCAGAATCTTCCATTGTACTGGGATATCTAATACAATCATCTATTATCGAAGATTACATATATGAAATTATTAAGAGTTCTGTTAAAAAAGAAAAAAGCATCATTCTGGAAGGAGTTCATATTACTCCCTCATTGTTTGAAAGAATTCAATCTCTTGCAAACCTCGAGAATGCAAATTTAAACACTTTTCTAATATATATTCAAGACTCGGACGAACACATACAAAGATTTCAACAAAGAAGCAAGGGAATCCTAAACTCCAAATACCACAACAATATTCATAATATTAGAGAAATTCAAAGTTACCTAATCAAAACCATTGGAAAATTACCCTCAATTACTTCTATTGACAATACTTCTAATAACATTGACAATATTATTCAAGAAAAAATACTCGAACAAGTAACACTTAAGTTCCTTTAAAGCCCTACTTTTATAATATATATACCTAATTTAACTAATTATTTATCTATTATTCACACTATCACTCGCTACCAACATTCCATATCTCCAGATTATACTTATGCAACAATGAATTTTGTTCATGATTCACTCTTTCCCAAATCGATCCAAAAACTCTGCAACACACAAAACATATTAGCTCCTCCTCCTTCGCACATCCGTTCTTACTTCCACTCTTTACTCGGCCAATATCCTCCCCTATTGTTCCTTCTGTGACCCCACCATCAGAAATTGACCACATGCATATGTCATGCGCGCCATACACACACCCCGACTCGTTTCTGGCGGGAATATCACATGCACTAGTTATGCATGAGCTTTGAGCGCCAAGCCTTGAGCTTTGGCTAGTCAAAGCCCGGGAGTAGGGTCTCTGACTTGTGTTAATTTGACTCTTTTCGCAAGTTACGTTGCTTGAAATATCAAAAAACTGGGTGATCTTTCGTCTCTTAGAGTCGTATTCATCTTCTAGAAAGTTCCTGTTTATGTTGTTAGTATTCATATTGTAATTTAGCTGAGACCTTGCAGTTTCAAGGAAAGAAGCTACTCTTATTTCTCTTTCTTTTCTGAGCATTTCCTGCGAAATTTGAGCTTTTACCTGTAAATCTTCTCGAGTGTTTTTATCATTCAAAATTTCACCAGAAGTTGACCCAATATTCGACAATTGAGATAATTCCCCTGAATTGTAAATAAATTTGAGGCTCTGAAGTTCAGGGTCAAATTCAAAAAGTGACTTACTTTGGCAGTCCATAAAAACACGACTATTCCATTCCCACAAAAAATTCATAGATTTGCTGTAGTAAAGTCTAATATCTCTTCTTGGAAATAAGTCGATTCCACTATTATAAAGAGTTTCTCTGTACATATATTCAAATCTCTTGTCGCCATTATATTGAAATTCTGAGCTCCTGTCAATTGGAACTGGTACGCCATTTGATCTCCTCCAGAAGTTCAAATATCCTTGTAAAACTTTTTCATGAGAAATTACATTTTCACTATTTAATTTACCCAAATCTGAGTCTCTCAATTCATTAATACTAGTTTCTACTGTTTTTAAGGTTCTAATCTCATACTTATCCAATCCTTTACATAAAAGCAGTAAAGCCTTTACATGACTTGTTCCAACAAATTCCGGATTTAAGTACTTTTTTTTACTGTGAATAGGCTCAGATCCTTTAGAATGTTTGAGTTCCCATTTTAAAGCTCTATATGATGTTAGAGGCGAAGAAAATTGCAAGAAACAAAACCCTTTGCTCCCTTCCTCATCTCTAATGTACACCACTCTCCTCAAAAACTCACCAAATGGATTTCTTCTCCCTATTAAATCCCATATCATCTCCTCGCTCTCAATATCCTTGGAAATTCCTCTTATTACCCAATAACACGTCGATAAATTCATCGTTTGAAAATCACAAAATGGTCTCAATGAGTATGCAGGATCACAGTACACATACAATTCACTGTAGCTATCCTTTGATATTTCCCTCCATATATTACGTTTAGATAGTCTTATAAAGCTTCTTGTGGAGCTTCTGGATGGAAAACTGATTTTGTAAACTTTCTTTTCCCCTTTTTGTATGCATAACTCCTCCGACTCCTCCACCAAATTTGGTAATGAAAATCCTAATGAGACGCTCCATCTTGAAAATCTTTCCTGTAGCCCTTCAAGCCCTTCTGGAGCATTCCTCAATATTGCACTCCAATATAGTCGATACCTTCTTCTTAAAACATAACTCGAATCACTCCATTCTTGATCTTCACCCATTTACTGTAGTAATCACGAATTCTTCTTTACATTTTACTTTTTATCAATTTACTTCAATTCTTATCTTTTTTCTGCTTTTTCCCTCTCATTATTTCTCCATCCCAAACAAAAAATCCACGACCACAAACCCCTCCTTCCCTCCACTAACATCTCCAGATCATTTTTTTTATACTAAAATGATTAAAATTACAAATCTAAAAATAAAAAAGAAAATGTAAATCACTATACCACTACGAATTTCCTTATCAATACTATTAACACAACTGTCCATGTAATTAACACACGAAAAGGTTTCCAATTATACCCCAGTTTCAATAGTTTTGAATAATTTTCAAAAATCTATATGAAAACTAGTCACAAAAATATCAAAAAAAGTTAAGAACTCTAATTAAGTTAAGTTAATTTCCAGGGTAGTTATAATTAGCCACCCTTTTTGGCAAACTTGAAGCATTACTTGGTTTCTTAATCCCCTCCACTATTGGCGCCGGATGTTGAACTGAGCTCATACCTATAGTTGAGGGACCCGGCCCTCCTCCAGTAGATAACAATAAACTATTAGTTCCGTTTCCTATGGCACCATTAGTGTGAAAACCCCCCTTTTGGTTAAAACCATATGGGTGATATGGAGGGGAATATTGATGAATATTTTGATTTTGGTTATAATACTGTTGCTGTTGCTGACTGCTACTATAATTATTGGTAGAATACTTCAATCCAGGTGGAGGAGGAGAGATTTGATAATGGCCAACTACTCCTTCTAAATACTCTGGTCCTAATTCAGGACTAGCTAGCTTTTCTTCAATACCACTTTCAGTACCTGATGACCTATTTAGTTGTGATACAGGAGTGAAAGTGTCTTTAATCTCCTCAAAGGAGCTCAAAGTATTCATTGTGTCACCCTTCTCCAATCCCTGACTAATAGTCTCAAAAGTAGTACTTCTGGAACATGAAGTGCCAGTAGAATAAATTGTGGATGAAAATTGTTTAATATTTTCACTGCTTAAAGGAATCATACGGTCAATGTACTTATCAACATCGGGAGGACGCATTTGAATTCCTTTGGCTTGGCTTTGGCCATCGAAAGATTCATTTGAATTAGACTTAAGCATCTCTTCTCTTATTAGATTTTCTTTACTGAATCCAAAAATCTTTTCCTTTTGTAATTCCGTATTCAAGGGAGGAGGAGAAACATTGTTAGTTGTCTTGTATCTTATGTATTGCTGAATAGCATAGAAAGATTGAGTGATTGGCTTTGGAATTTTTCCATTTTCATCGCGGTAAAGTCCATCATAGTTGAATAGAAGATTCAAATCTGTATTTATAAAAGATTTTAATGCATCAGCAGATTTTGGAAGATTGAAACAATCAAATACTGTATAGAAGAATATAACGATTGATGCCTTAACAAACTTGGGTCTCTCAGAATTATGATTACCAGGAACTATCATGAGCATTTTCTCTCCAGCATAATTATCATGCAAAGTTTTTGAATGATTCGGATTGACCAAGGTATCGTTAGTTCCTGAAATAAATAAAGCAGGGACCTTGCATTTGGCAACAGCCTTAATTGGAGCAATATCGTCAATATTAACCTTTGCTTTATCATTAATTGTAGACTTGATAAATGAAAGTGCAGAATCCACAAGGAAATTAGGCAATAGAGGGATATAATGATGGACCAACTCATGGCATAGTTGGCGGAGACTACAAAAGCTTGAGTCAATGACAATCCCTCTTAAAAAACCATCCCCCTTATCAACTCCTGAGTACATTAATGCAGTGGCAGCGCCCATTGACCTTCCCCAAATCCCAACAGAGCTACACCGTTTTGAATTTCTCAGATATTCAACCAAGATTGAAAGATCATCCTTTTCGTGATATCCCAAACTTATATAGTCTCCATCAGACAATCCAGAACCACTTAAATCGACAGCCATAACAGTAATTCCAATAGGAAGGAGTAATGGAATATATGGCAAAGCTTCCCTCCTTGAACTGCAATTTCCATGTAGATAAATTACACAAGGAAGAGATTCAGATTGCCTTTCATTATCAATTGGCTCAAAATGACTACAGTGAAGAGCTTGGAAGCGGCGATTCCTCAAAGTAAAGTCTGATCTTTTAAATATGGATTTTCCAATAGCAAATCGCATTGGACCCAAATCACGAATACTATATCTGTCTCTTGGAGGTCTTATGATTGCCTTCCATAGCTCATTATATTGAGAGGAGAAAGTTGACAATAAAGACGCCATTTCTCGATAGTCGTGCAGCTTTAACAAGTAGATATGTTGTAAAGCCTGTAATAACTAATATATATTAGAAACTTTTTAAATGTTAACGAGAATCTTTAAGTGATTCCCCCAATATTTGTATTTAAAAAAATTCTCAATTCAAAATTCTTAATTAGTCACTTCAAATCGTACTTGTGTTGCATTATTTACCTGATTCTTTTTCCAAAGTTGTATTAATTATATAACTCTTACAAATAATCGCTTATCCGGTTTTTCTGGGATGGAAAACGTATTTAGTTACTTCTTCTTTCCTCTTAAACTTTTATCAATAAGGTTATTTGTTCACAGCCCAATTCTTAACTTTTAAACCCAAAGCAAAGGACGGTAACTTCAGACCAATTTGAAGAGCAAATACCTATATTACCTTGCCTATTTACTCCAATCTCACCGTTTTCCTCTCTCTTTGATTATTATATGCACATATATGTACATATATATGTACATATACATATATATATATATATATATATATGTATTATTGACGTTCGTTGTATATGTATAATATATACTTTTCCCCACTCCCCTCAGTTTATGTATTCTTTTTCCTTACAATCAAGACTGCAATAATTTAGACCAAACATTGCGTCTCACACACATTTTTATAATTTAGTATTAATTTTTTTTCATTATTACGTAATTCACTAGTCTATTTTCACCCACCACAAAAAATATCATTAATTTTGACTTGCGCGCCATGCTCTAAATATAATGTGTGGCGCTTAAAAGCAGTATGTACCGGTGAGAGAGCCATGCAAGCTAAAAAAATGTTTGCATGCAATGCATGTGCATACAGAATTTATGTGGATAAGAACTCTAACAAGGGGGGAAGTTGTAAAAATCTAAAATAATTTCCTTGGATAAAAATAAGTTTATTTTTTAATATGACTAGTGCTAGTTAATTCAAAAATAAAGGGCAATAGAAGCTTCTATTACAACCTTAGTTTTAGAGTTCATCATGACCAGAGTAGTCATCACCACCAGCTTGACCAGCAGCTCCTCCAGCCTGACCGTAGACAGCAGCAATAATGGGGTTGCAAATACCCTCGACTTCCTTGAGCTTGTCCTTAATCTCTTGGGCATCAGCATCTGGATTGCTGGACAGGAAGTCCTCGGCATCCTTGAGTGCTTCCTTGATCTTCTCTTTATCTTCCTCCTCGAGCTTCTGAGCAAGTTTGTCCTTATCTTCGATACTCATTCTCATTGAGTGGACATAACTGTCGAGTGCGTTCTTAGCATCAACCTTTTCACGAACAAGCTTGTCTTCCTCAGCAAATTGTTCAGCCTCCTTAATCATACGCTCTATGTCTTCCTGTGAAAGTCTGCCCTTATCATTTGTGATGGTAATCTTCTCAGATTTGCCAGTACCCTTATCCTTTGCACTAACTTGTAAAATACCGTCTGTATCAATTTCGAAAGTAACCTCAATTTGGGGAACACCTCTTGGAGCTGGGGGAATTCCAGAAAGCTCGAACTTTCCAAGAAGGTTGTTATCCTTGGTCATTGGACGTTCACCTTCATAAACTTGGATAAGTACAGCTGGCTGATTATCTTGATAAGTACTGAAAACTTGGCTCTTCTTGGTTGGGACGACAGTGTTTCTTCCAATGAGCTTAGTCATAACTCCACCAACAGTCTCGATACCCAAAGTTAAAGGAGTAACATCCAACAATAATAAATCACTGCCTCCTTCACCTGCTAAGATACCAGCTTGTACAGCAGCACCATAAGCAACAGCTTCGTCTGGGTTAATTCCTCTGTTTGGCTCCTTTCCATCAAAGAACTCCTTGATCAGGGCTTGGATCTTAGGGATACGAGTAGAACCACCAACCAAAACAATCTCATCTACTTCAGACTTCTTGATTCCAGCATCCTCCAAAACCTTCTTGACTGGTTCGATAGTCTTTCTGAATAAGTCTGCATTCAACTCATCGAACTTGGCTCTGGTTAAAGTCTCGCTCAAGTCTACATCCTCCATTAAGCCCTCAATCTCTACCTTAACTTGTGGAGCTGAAGAAAGGGCTCTCTTAGACTTCTCGACCTCTTTTCTGAGCTTTTGAAGGGCTCTCTTATCAGACTTAACGTCCTTTCCTGTCTTTGACTTGATGATCTTGATGAAGTGGTCCATAACTCTCTGATCGAAATCTTCACCTCCCAAATGGGTATCACCACTTGTAGCAACGACTTCAAAAACGCCATTATCAATGGTCAAGAGAGAAACATCAAAAGTACCACCACCCAAATCGTATACTAAGATGCTCTTCTCAGCTTTCTTGTCCAAACCAAAAGCAATTGCTGCTGCTGTTGGTTCGTTAATGATACGGATTACATTCAAGCCAGCAATAGCACCAGCATCCTTGGTAGCTTGACGTTGAGCATCATTAAAGTAAGCTGGTACAGTAATTACTGCATGCTTGACTTCCTTTCCGAGATAAGCCTCAGCAATTTCTTTCATTTTAACTAAAACCATAGCAGAAACCTCTTCTGGAGCCAATTGTTTCTTCTCACCCTTAACGGAAACTTGGATGTAAGGCTTGCTATCTTTGTTGATAATCTCATATGGTAACAAGGTCTTATCCTTTTGGACAGAGTCATCCTTGAAACGGCGACCAATAAGTCTCTTTACATCAAACAAAGTCTGAACTGGATTGATTGTAGCCTGGTTCTTAGCTGACTCACCGATTAATCTCTCATCATCAGTGAATGATACATAAGATGGTGTAATACGGTTACCTTGTTCATTTGGAATGATCTCTACTCTACCATTCTTGTAGATACCAACACATGAATAAGTAGTACCTAAATCGATACCAATAACTGGTCCATCGTATTTCTTTTCATCACCAGCTTTAACTGGGAGAGCTAAAAATAAACTCAGAAAAACTGAGAAGATGATGGTTTTCAAATACTTCATTCTTTCCAACTTTAAGAAAACTGAAATGTTCGAAATGCTAATTTTGGGTAATTTTTCTTTGGGGGAAAAATTAAGAGGGGTTTATTAATCTTAAATAGTACAATTTAAATAAAATCTATATTAATTAATATAATATTAGAAATGATTTATGATTATTCAGTCTATAGCTCTAAATAATATCTATTGATTATATCCTAGAGTAATACTTTGAATTAGAATTTAGTAAAATATCTTATATTTAAAAAAAATAACCGCTATTAGACGTGTTTCAACAATATTGTGGTACCTCTTCTCTTCCATATTCATACATTATTTAATTATTAATAATGTGGGTCATTTATTTGTTATCCAACCCCTCTTAAATTATTAATTACCATTAAATATATTTTAAATAGCAAATAAATAATTCCTGAATAGGCGGGCTCTTTTTGGTAGGTAATGGTTGGGGGGCAAAAGGCAAAAAGAATTGTAATGAATAAGATTGTTATAAGGACTTAAATAAAAATAAAGAAAAATCCTACTCATGCATTAATGTGTGTTTCTAACTAATACATAATTATTCTACGGTTTTTTTAGCTTGCAAATGAGCAATTGTCCTTTCAAGCTTGCTAATTGTTTTGTCTTTTTCGAAAATTTCATTCTCTAACCTATCAATTTTCTCGTGGAGTTTGCTAATAGAATCATCCAAGTTCAATTTATTCTTATATGAATTGGTGAGTTCCTTTTGTAGTTGTGAAAGTTTTGTTTGTAAGAGCCGAGTCTGCACAGTATTTGTGCTGGAATTGTCAGTGTGAATTGTTTTCGTATCTTGAGTAATTTTTGAGCTGCGAGGTTGAGCTGAAATAAACTTTTTCCTTAGTTCAGTATCTTTTTGCGAAAAAAAATGAGAATAAGAAGTGTAATTAACACAAAATCAAAAAGAAAGTAAATGATTAGAAAGTTTTTTTTTAATAATAGGAGAAAAAAATTACTTACACGATCCATAAAGCTCTAGAAGATCAGAAATACTTGGCTGATCCCTTTTTTTAGCTCTTTCTAACAGAAGTGACTCCCAATCTGTCATTATTCAGATTTTATTTTATCTGTTGAATTTATAATGGTTTCTTTTGGCGGGCTGTCACACATTTTTGGAATTTCTAATACAAGCAATCTAATAAAAATTAATGAATCTAAATGAATAACCAAAGAAGATAAGTTACAATAGTGTAATTTGAAGAGAATTAAAATCTCTGAAGATTTGGGAGACTTGAATATATTGTAAAGATGCAGAACCCTTTGGACAAAAACATTTTAACTCATACTGCAGAATCTACTTCAGTTAATAAAATTCTAGCAAATGTACAGGGATATTATAGTGGAGATTATGATTGGAATGACTTTTATGGAGATGATGATGACTTTTCTGTTGATGAGGATGATGATATGAAGTTAGATTCTAATGCAATTTTAGTTTCAAATTCAAATAAGTTTGATAGCGTTATTCAAGATAAACTTAAAGTTTTCCAGAATAAAGGCAGTACAGATAATTCTAATATAGGCGATGTTAGATTTAGGCAGAGAATAAGAAACAGAAGGATGAGAAATAAGGCAAATGAAGATGACAATCCAGATTTTTTACATGACGAGATTGTTGAGCAAATTCAAAGAGGAGAAGAAATTGCAGCAATAAGTCCAGAAGAAATGAATGAAATCAGAAGCACGGCATGGATTCCCAAAGGAGAGTATATTCCAGAAGATATTATAATGGGCTACCACACAGCTTGGGATATAGGAAAAAGAGGTTGCGTTGCTGTAAAATTAGTAGGAAATTGGGATTCACACATTTCTCCAAATAAAGTAAGATTTTTCGTTATGGACGGAACTGATCCTATTGCGTTTCTATCATATTACACAAAGAGTGACCTCAAAGTTAGTAGAGGTGAAAAATCGGAAAAGAAAGGAATAATATTCGCAAAGGATCTTAGGGATGGGTATTGGGATTATGGCAGGTCCAAAATCATCTTCACGAGGAGAAACAAGTCGGGACAAACTACAATCATAGAAAACCTTCCTACACAGTTCATGGATGCTATGATGGTTTGTATTCGCGAGATTGAAGTCCATAAAAAAGTTACCAAAATTATTAAAGAGAGAAGAAAACAAGCCAATAATAACGCTCTTGACAAAAATCCCGCCAAAACTGTTAATTCTGGTATATCCAATTCTGAATCAAACTCCAATCACTCAGCCACTGATGCGCCGAAAAATTGTCCGGATCCTAATAAACTTGACTACATTGAGGATAGCGAAGTTGCAGTTCCTCTTGGAAATGCCCTCACAGGTAAAAGAGCTTCTATTACAAAATTAGTCGCTCCCAAAATTGATTTTGAGAAATTTAAAGGCTAACCTTGCACATGGCGCCATAATGTTGGCGCCGTGTTGCTCACTTATAATTATTAAGAATTGTAAATTGTAAGTAAATGATTTAGTGTTATAAAGTGAGAAATATAGAGATTAGACTAATTAAGATTGCAACAAATTGATTGTTCCCGGAATATTGGTTTTGAAACATCTCTATTAGGAACCGATTTGGTTGAGACTTACTTTCCCCACTTGAAAAAAATAATAATTTTTAGAGCCTTTGTCATTTTTATATTATTATCATCATTAAATTTATTTTAAATCTTTTTCAGCCTGTAATAGTTTCAGTATTTTCACAAAATAAATGGGAGGTGCACAGACGAAGCAGCTCGGAGGGTTTCGCGTTTGCAATTATGGGGAAAATAGTCTGGGAAGACTATTAGAATTGGAAAGAAGCTTTGATTATATTGTAGGAATTGATGGAGTTCCTCTAACTCAGGTTTCGGATGCTTCTCACGACTTCTTTTTGAAGAGATTGAAAGGGATTGGAAAGCATCAAGTAAAAATAAATATATATAACTCTTTGTCAACGAGAATAAGAACTATAATACTCAATCCATATAAACACAATGAAAATACCGAGGGGAATACGCCTAGCAGGAGATGCTCGGTCGAATCAGAAAAACATGGAATAGGAAAGAACGCATTTGTTGATGGAATTGAGTCTAACATGGTTGAATTTGATGCTCCTTTGAATTCCCTTAGAGTTTACCAATTCTTAAGCTACGATGAGCGAATATCTGGGCTTGGCATTGGAGTTCATTGGGAAGAAATATCTACAAAGGGGATTAGGATTGTGAATGTTCAAAACTCATCTCCTGCTCAGACTTCCGGATTGATCTCAAACGAAGATTTTATAGTTGCAAGCAGCACACTAATGAGGCCTTTCTATTCAACTGATGACTTCTTGGCATTCGTTAAGAAAAATGATAAAGTTCCTTTATCTCTTGTTGTATATAACACCGAGACAGAAGTTACTAGGGAGATATTTATAACTCCTAATTCAAGCTGGGGAGGCAAGGGACTATTAGGATGCGATATTGCTGCGGGTCCATTATATGACATTCCACTCAGAGAAAAAGAAGTATCATTTTTAAAGCCTCACCATGGAAACATCACATATATAGAGGTAATCCCCCAAAGTAAAGATGGAAAAGACACGATTCAGTATAACTTAAAAGAGGAAAATGAAGTTATTTCGAAGGATTTCTTACAGGAAGACGAAGAAAGAGATAAGGATAATCACTATAACAATGATAGTGGCCAAGAAAGGTCAGAACCCCAAATAGATGAAATACCCAGAAAAGATTTACTTGTTAAAGATTACTCTTTTGACCTTTATAGAATTAAGCAATCAGAAGAGCCACAATTTGATGAAAAACAAGACATTATTGAGCAGGCTCTGATCAATTCAGGTCCTCAGAATATACCAGATTTCTCGGGAAACCCGATTCGAAGTCCAAGGGAGGCCACAATCTTTAAAACTGATCAGGAATCTATGGAAAATCCCTCAGACTCTAGCGTAAACGCATCTGAGTCGTTCCTCATTATCTCAGACCTTAAATGTTCTATTGGTTCTGATGAAGATCAAAATAACGAAAATAATACTGAACTCTCTATCAGTTCCCACCAAATCAACGATCCAACGCAGGTGCAGATTGCTATGGAAACTTCTAAAAATCCAGAATCGACTTTCAACGAAGCTTGTGGGTCGTATCCATTCCAAGCAATCTCCGCTGACTCTACTGAATCATCCCACCAACAAATTGAAAACCAGACTCAGAATCCAGCTATAGAAACAAAAGCCTTGCTTCCAAACTCCTTCTCCTCTCCATCAAAACAAATCATCACTGAAAATCCCCCCGAAAAAAAACCAGAAACCTCCAATTTTGTACCCGAATCGCCCTTGAAACACTTTCCCGCCACTCCACCAAAATCCGAGGATGGCTTTAGCATGCAATTGCATGCACAGCTACATGAAATGGCGGGAAACTCACACGTCAATTTTGTCCAAAGTGGCGAAGAAAAGGGATCGTCGTTAGACTCGGGTTTAAAGCTACCAGAGTATGAAAGCAAAGGGGATACTTTTTCCAACGATCATGAAAAGCTTGCGGAACTTCTAAAAGTGAAGGATTTAAAGAATGAACTTGAACAAGTTTCTAGCTCCAATACTGATCAAAAGAGTTCTTTTAACTTGGAAGTCAAAGAAGAATCTAACGTTTTCGATGGAAATAATGAGAATAAAGAGTCTAAGCAGACCCAAAACGATCAAATTGAAAATCCCAACAGTGAAACTATTCAGCCTGGAGATCTAGATATCTTACAAGAGAAAAACCAACTTCATGAAAAGAACCAGAAACAAGACTCACCCAAAAATATGGATAATATATCTCCTGAGGACGAAAGAGCGCGTGAAATTCTCAAAAAACTTATGGAAATTCACCCAGAACTCAACTACGACCCACCAGGAACAATCGAATACACAGATCAAGGAGAATTATAAGGGTTTAATACTTAGTCTACGTATTAATTAGTATAAGGCTATATATTAAGTGTAGAATAGTTCCTTAAGGTAGTTACGTTAGTTCTAATTATAAGTCTTCTTCCTGTATAATGAGCAAGGAGAATTATAAAGTAGTATATTCCACCCTTTCATCGTATCATTAAAGTGCTAAATGTAGGAATGGGAATGAATAAAATTGAGTTTATTAGCCAATGTGGTAGCATTCATTACTCCAATATTAATCTGACTTTATGTGTTTATAAATGTAGTGAATAAATATGTAGGAGGTGATGAATGTGATGCATGATAAAGCCAAAGTTAGAGTATAGGTAATGATCAGATTTGACATTAGGAAAAGTCTGAACTGAATAAATCCATAAATGTGATTAGAGTATGAAAGGAAGTAATAAAGTGAAAAGAGAAAGAAATAGACACATGGGGATAATCCATTTAGAAATGAAAACCACCACCATTTATAGTTTTCGAGATTAAGCTGGATATAAATGAGAATTATCGAGGAAGTAGAACCTACCAGAATAAGTAGGAGTGTACTGATTGTCAATAATAAGAAATTGTTATGATGCTGATTATTATAGAAGTAAAAGGGAGTGTAATTCCAGAATGATATAAATAGATAATGTAATTCCACATATACTGCAGAAAAAGGCAGAATACCTGAAACCATAAGCTGGAGTTTTTGAGAATTGTACCACTTTTGTCTAGGAATTTGTCTAGGGAGACGGTTCGTCTTACAAGGAAATTTGAAATATTTTTTGGATCTTCTATGTCCAAAAAGTCCTCCAAGAAAACAAAGAGGTAACGAGATAATTGAATAGATTGCAAATACCTTAATGGAGGAGTAAATGTTAAAAAAATTGGGTCCTGAACCCAAAGTTAGGGATTTGACGGAAATCACCAATAAGTATACCGGTAAGATGTAGATAAAACACGTAAGGAAAATATTATACTTG
Source organism: Cryptosporidium viatorum (assembly GCA_004337795.1). NCBI lineage: Eukaryota > Apicomplexa > Conoidasida > Eucoccidiorida > Cryptosporidiidae > Cryptosporidium > Cryptosporidium viatorum. The sequence continues at coordinate 45,053 of QZWW01000061.1, forward strand.
AACTTCTTTCCACCCATGGAAGTGTATATATACGAAGAGACGAATCCAGAAATATAGGAAGATATTGTGAATATAGCAAGTAAGAATTTGAGAGTTTCAAGATCGAAAGAAAGGTTTTTGAACATAGAGATGTTGTCAGTAATACAGATAATAAGACCAACAAAGAGAATTTGAATTCCATTACCAACAAATGATGACAAGATCATTCTGTACTTTGGAGATCTGAATATGTCACCATGTAGCAGTTTCCATCCCTTCATTTCTATAGGATCATCATCAAATGCAAGATTTAGGTCATCCTCTCCCATTGGGAAATACCTCGAAAATTCTGATCTAAGAATCTGCATAAAGATCAACAGAAGCATCATAATAATTAGGATTGTGAGGAATGAACTATTAAAAACTCCAAGCCACCTAATCATTGGAATCTTTACTGCGCTTTTTCCAACTTTTCCTTCTGGTTCATTACTCTTGTCAACCCAGTTCACACAATAATTCATGTTAATTAGATATAACTTTCCTGACTTATTTAATTCCAGAGCTTTGTCGATATTTATAGTATGTTCTCTTTTAGTCTTTACATCCAGTGATACAATTTCATTATTTCTGTACCCTATAATAAAATCATAGCCAGTAATTAAAATTGCTTCATTATTTTCATTAATATAACCAAGAGTCTTTGCTATTGCCTTATCCTCTACATAAATTTCGAAAACGTAATTATTTCTTATATGATACCTAATGCTATAAAGCTGGTCAGTTGTCAAATTAATACTGCAAAATGACTTATTATGTTCAGTTTGTCCAAAAACTGTCTTAATGATTTTTAGTTGGTCTCCTCTCACAATTTCATTAAAGGACAACTCCCCGATCTTTCGGTTATCATGACAAAGTGGGACTTTGCTATAGAATGAAAATTCCGAAGTAACTATATTTTCATCATATTTCCATATTCTGTTCATAACTATGCTCACAATGTCTCCATGTTTGTAACCATGTATAGTCGTAAGTACCTGAGTTAAAAGCAGTACTAAAAGGATCATCTTCCTCCATTCACTCAATAATATTTTTAGTTCCTTTCTCATCTTCCTACATAATAGAAAATTTAATTTTCTGGTTTTTTTCGCCCTATACAAATTATAACTTAGTGGGGTATCTAATTATATTATTTTTAAGCTTGAATAATCTTTTATGTATATAATTAATATACATAATATATTTTAATTAATTTAAATATTAACTTATTATTATTTATTATTCCTATTTAAATATCAACTCAATACTTATTTAAATTCTATTAAATATTTGGCGCCGAAACTGAATTATTAAATTCTAAAAACATGTACTTAATTAATTTTCAATATTTCAATAAAAATAAACAGATTAATCATTAAAGAAATATTTGGGCTAGTTCATATAAAGAGAAAATTCCTTGGAATGACATTTGGTATTTTAGATTAACGAGTAACTTTTGCAGCAATGTCATTATATTGTGTGAATGAATTGTAAAGTACCTAGTTAAGTATTGTAGTAGGTAAATTAAACAAAATTCTAGTTAGCTAAAGCATAGGAAACAGAAAATAGGTATTCCTACTCTTCCCTGAAGTTGAGTCTTGTATGAAGCCCAAATTTTGCAGTCAACACAAGCTAAGCGTCTAAACTACTTAATGTATTCCAACTGCATGTAAACATAATTTGTATCTGCTTTTCAATAGCACTCAGTTAAATACGAGATAATAAACGTATTCCTTGTGTGCATGATATCACTGTGTATTTCATTTCTACCATAATGAATTATTAGAATATTAGTCAAATATCTCGAACAGGACGCGATATAACAAAAAGATAAACAATAAGGAACAATGAGATAAGTAAAACTGAAGAAAATGAAAGAAATTAAATGAAATTGGAACTTTTAATTTCATCTCTCCAACAATTTAACAAGTCATTTCCCTATATATTATAAATATTAATATTCGAGGCATGGCGCCAAATGTCTTTGGGCGGTAACTGACTGAGAGACAAAGGTCCTTGATATTAAATAGTAAAGTTAAGAAATAACCATTAAATATAATAGAATTATTTAAGAATAAACAAGTAATAAAGTTAAGAATATATTATTTAAAATATTGAATAACAAAGAAATTTTTGAGACGTGTTAAAGTATTCAAGGGAAAATTGGCAAAAATAAATCTGAATTTTTTGTATATAAGATACATTATTGAATATACAAAATAATTAAGTTCTAGAAATTACAAGACCAGAACTACTGGAAACACTCAGGTAAATAGAGAGAAGTTCTTTGGTTTGAAGAAACATTTTAAAACCAAGTATTTAGATTTATATTGATTGAACAAAAAAAAATAAGAGATGAAGTCAATGCCAGATCCATCATTACAAATGAAAGTTAACCAATATATGGTTATTGGACGTGGAAAGCCAACAGAGCTTAATCCACACCCAAAAGTTTTCAGAGTTTGCATTTTTGCTCCAAATGAAGTTGTAGCAAAGAGCAGATTCTTCTACTTTATGTCAAGATTGAATAAGGTAAAGAAGGCCAATGGTGAGATCCTCTCAGTTACTCGTATTTTCGAGAAGAGACCAACATATGTAAAGAACTTTGCAATCTTGCTTCAATACAGAAGTCGTACAAATGTTGTATATATGTATAAGGAGTACAGAGATATCAGCAAGACTGGAGCTGTTAGCCAAATGTATGAGGAGCTCGCAGGATCTCACCGTGCTCAACGTAGCAGCATTCAGATTATCCGTGTTTCTCAGATCGATGCTAAGCTTGCAAAGAGACCAAAGACTACTCAGTTCTTCAACTCTAAGCTCAAGTTCCCAGCTATCAGAAAGTTACCAATGGCTCCAAAGGCTTTACGCTCAACATTTACTGCATCCAGACCAACTACTTTCCAAAAGTAAACATTGAGCAATAGACCTGAAATTCGAATTACTATTAGACATTTATTTTAGAATATTAATATTGTTTTAATATTAAAGAGTTTTCCTTGTCTTTGCTCATTTGTGTAGTTTTTTTTATAATTCGTTTCTGAATAATCATCCAGTTATAGCTAGGTTGCTAATTCTTTATTAGTTCCATTTATACTAACTGGATTCCACACAGTTTATTTTGGGAATAACTTTGAGAGGGTAAGATTTCAACTTGAACGAGTTCTTCACAGCTCGTTCAAAAAATAGAGAAATTGTAATTATATTTATTAATTAAGAAAATTTAGACATGTGGAAGAATATTTTATTTTTATTTTTGCATGCATTTTTTATCATTTTTCCCATTTTCTTTGCCACGTAATTTATTTTATGCCGGTAATAAGTGCATGCAGACATACAAATAAGAATTAAATAATTCTATAGACATAATTATGAATCAATAATATATTATAATCTAAAAACTGACATATATGTTAAAAACAAGCCCAGAAAATAATAAAGAAAATAATACCAAAATTCCCTTAGTTTTATTTTTCCAAGAATAATAAAATAAACTGCCTATGTTAAGTCAATACCTTCCTTTATAAATCTTTCTATTTAGAATATAATACTTCTTTGTTTACTCTCATAATAAACTATCACCTATTTTCTTTCCCATTTTCTATTCACATTATCACTCATATCTCTTGCTCATTTTTTTCTATTCGTTGATAATATGCACTTACGTGTAATTAACTTTGGGCGGGAACTAGGAAAATAAATTTAATTTTAGAAGTGATATTCAATACAATTTCAAGAGCTGAGAAGATACCCATTTGCGATAATTTAGATAATGTGTGTGAATTCTTGAGACTGTTCTGAAGTTGTAACTTTGCTTTGAAATTATTAAAGTATTTTGAATGGTTGGAGTTTCATTAATATAATATTAAGAGAAGAAAAATATTTCTCTTTATAAGCTAAAACATTTAAATAAGAGGTTGGTTGAAAATTCGGTAATATGGATGGAGAAAAATTAAGCCAAGATTTGAATTATTTGGTCTTTAGCTGGGAATCAAAATATGTAAGAGATGATAAGGTTTTGAATGAAAAAATAGGTCCGATTAAAGAACATATCTGGAATTCTAAAAAAGTAGAACAAGATGAAGATACTGTCTCACCAATAATTAACAAACATATTCGGGAAATTGAAGAAGAAATTCAGAGAATTAATAAAGAAGATGAGGATAGGAAGAGAATAGAAGAGGAGGAAAGAAAGGAAAAAGAAAGAAAAGAACAAGAAAGAGAAAAGAGAGAGCAAGAAGAATTAAGAATAAGAAAGGAACAAGAAGAATTAAGACTGAAGAAGGAAAAGGAACAGGAAGAATTGAGACTCAAAAAAGAGCAAGAAGAATTGAGGCTCAAAAAAGAACAAGAAGAGTTAAGATTGAAGAAGGAAAAAGAGCAAGAAGAAGAAAGACAAAAAGCTGAAGAAGCGAAAAGAAAAGAATTCAATCCAAGTCGTGATTGTTCTCAAAATGAATTCAATTTTGAAACACAAGGAAAAACCTACATTGAAAAGATTAGTAATTATCAGAACTCCAGTGAATATAAGGAGATTATTTCAAGTACAGAAAGTTCAATAAAGTCTACGAGGATGAATGTAAAGAAGACTATTCAACTTTCGATTAACCAAATATCATCCACACATCAACAGATTTTATCTTCTTCGAAGAGAATCAAGGAGCTACTTTCTGATCTAAGATCATCTTCAATTTCTATTGCTTCTTCTCACACTCCATCCCCAATGTACAGCTATGGATTATATATGGCAGCATCCCTATTTATAGATCAATGTTGGACTCAGATATCTGCTTTTCCTGACTCAGTTTGGAGCTATGCATATTCCTGTGTTCATATTCTAGATGAAAATGATGAATTTGAAACATTTCTTGAAGGTCTAATCCTTACAGAATGTCGGGTATTATATTCTAGTAATCTTGAAGACTTAAATAAAAAAGAAAATGAAACTGAAGAAAATTTTGGGAAAAGATTGAATTCAATTGTTCGATTTTACTTATCAATCAATATTCTGAGAGGAAACTTTGGTAAAATATGGTTATGGCTTGTAAAGTTACTAAATAAAAAATCCCCTCATAGACTATTTGTGTTTGTTGTATTAGCTGTAACACAAATTGTTCCCCACTTCTTCTTTTCTCAATTTAAGAACCAATTCATGAAAATTATTGATTATATTCTGAGATTCAAATTACCCCAAATTTATACATTGATAGAGGGAAATCCCTTTCCGATTAAAGGTCAATGCAAACAACTTGAGGCCATTCTGAGTGATCTCAAATCTTCCTGTAATGCCCCTCCTCCTAATGGCTTCATCCTCAAAGACAAACACTTGGATGTTGAATGTTAGGTCCTTGGAGATTTTCTATATCAGAACTCCCTCCTTTTTGTCTTCTCATTCTTTATTATTATTATTATTATTATATATATATATATATATATAATATTTATTGAAAGTTATATTTTATATCAGATTTATTATGAGTAATTAATCTTTTAATTCGTTTATTTTCTGCTTCTTTCAGATATTGACATTGTTTTATAATCTTGTAGAATGCATTGCAAGTAACATTCTGATAGTGATGCTTCGTCAGCCTTGGAATCTTCTGTAACTCCATCCATAGGCTGAGTATTACAACACATCTGGCACATATCCACAAAGCATACGAATTGTTTAGTCCATTCGTCATTGAGCATACTAATATTGAATTGGCCTCTTCTTTCAGTAAAATTACACTTATCAGAATATAATTTGATAGCATCTTCACTGTGACAATCCCCAAGCTTCTTTAATACCTTTCTGCTTTGTTCATCCATAATATCATTTTTATGACATTCTTGCTTACACTTTAGTTGTTCCTTGGATGTTCTATTTGCACTATTTTCACAACAGTATGAACAGTAATTTGTCTCACACTGTTTTCCTCCTGAAAGCTTCTCACAATCCTTCTTTCTCAAAGTATTATGTCCAACTTGGCAAGTCATTTCACTGTCCATATTAAATGTATTCGTATTAGTAGTAATAGTATTCTTTTCATATTGAGTCTTGGTTTCTTTTCCTGTATTTGATGATGAATCCTTTTCAAAAAATAAGCCTGAGATACTCTTCATTGTTGACAAAGGTTTTAATTGTATAGTCTGGAAAGCAACTCCTGGACATCTAAAGGATGAAAGTCCAACAGAACCATCATGGATACCTAATGGAGAACCAGAGTATAATAATTGTGTCTTACCATAGTTATTTGTACTTGCGAGAATCTTTGTTCCAAGGGTACCAAATTGAATCTCAATATTATTCCAAACTCCAACTTGGTATCCAACAAATACATTAGATGCTATAGTCTTAATGACACCATCCTTGATAGCTCTGATTCTAGAATAATATGATCCCATTTCAAAGATTACATAGTTTGACTCGGACTCATAGTGAATAATTCCACCAATAATACCATTTGGGCACTGTGGGAAGAATGAATATTCAAATACTCCTGAGTTACATTGACGATTTCCCCCCAAAATAGCATGTGTACCAATATTATCAGAGCTAATACTATGAATATTACTGGTTTGGATCAATGATCTAGTTTGTAAACCTCCAACATTTGAACGGAATTCCCAGTTTGAAGGACCATCATTGGACAATTCTGGATCTACAAACATGAATTCATTATTTACTCCTCCAAAGGAGCCAGATTTATAACTGCTACAAACTGGAGCTGTTGGAGGTGCACTTGGCCTTAATAATGATGATATTATTGTTGGCTGCGTACATGGTTTAGCTTCAATATTAATATTATCAAAGTATACACCTCCTCCTTTGAGTCCACTTGAGAAGAATCCAACAGATCCTGATAATAGTGTACTGTCATACATATCAAAAACTTTAACTGGATTAGAGTATTTTTTATTTTCATCTTGTACTGAGCTCGCTTCAGTTCCTACCCAAATTTGAATTCTTGAGCCAGTTAAAAGAATTCTGACATGATGCCACGAACCTGTGACATATCCACCATCATACTTTGTAGATAATATACTCTTCTGACCATCCATAACTCTAATTAATCTCTTAAATCCACCATTTTTGTTTTGATTAATCTCCAAAAGATAGTATCTCTCGAAGTTTTGCATTCTAAATGTCAATCCAATAGAACCTTCATAACTATCGACATATACATCTACGTGATAATCAATATCATAGAATTTCTTGTACTTGATTCTTGAGAAAGATCCGATAGCTACAGTTCTATCAGGTAGGTTTGAACCAACTGAACTTGTCTGACCCAAAACTCCGCTCCTTCCTCCTCCACCAATTGGTTCATAAAGAATTCTCCAGTTTCCAACTCCATTTACCAATCCTGGAGTATCCCAAGATTCGAAGATCTTTCCGTACTGAATGAAATCACTAATTGGCATCTTAAAGCTATCAAATCCTGTCTGAGTTGATTTCAATTCACGAACTTTGTTCAATAGATCTTCTTGTTCAACAATTGTTTCTAATACTTCTTCCATATGATAGTATAATACGCTTGAGACAGTATGTAATCTCACCAACATATCATCAGCTGTAGTTCTTGTATGATAGTCCATTATTTGGGTTGGCTTTAACTGACTTCTTACTTTTGAAACCAAAACTTGACTACCTCCAATAGACTCTTTCATTGCTGGAGTATATGTAATACCACCAATGTTATCCATATAACGTTCCATCATATTGATTGCTTCAAAAGTATCCACAGCTACTCCCATTCCAAGTGATTTTGCTTGTGGCATTGTATAGTTGCTAGTAATGTTAACATTTTCATTTCCTTTATTTTCCAATTCTACAAATGAAAGTAACATTGAAAGGCTACTATCACTTGGACATAATCCGTCATATTTGGAAGTTACGAAACTCTTTGTCCAACGCTTTCCACTATAAGCAACACTAGAAATACCATTTTTAATAGATGCTCCATAGCTTTCCAATCCTTCAATTGGAGTAATTTGAACAAGTCCTGTTGATCTGTTGAGAGTATTGGCATGCATTGCTGCCAAGCAAATACTGCTATCGTCCCTATATACATCAGAACCTATGACAACTCCTCCATTTTCTGGCTTGCATGATGTTGGACATTTGACTAGAATTGAGGTCAAGAGAGGAGATGACTTGAGTGCTTTCATATCAGAGAATCTGTTTTCACAAGACAAAGAAATTGCGTTACTTTCATGTTTTAAATTGGTGTTTGTACTGCAAAGAACCAGTTCTGGAAGTGTTTCAGATGTAGTGTTTGAAGGTGCTGATTTAGCAGATGGAGCAGCAAATGCCTCAACGCCACTACCTAACTGAGTGAATTGTGAATTGCACCCTTTAGGATCATCACAGCCATAGTCGTGAGTCAAAGGAATAACTCTTCTGTTATCATTAATGTTCATCATATTCAACATCTTCTTAATGCCTGCAACTGACTCTTTTTTGTCTCTTAACAACAACGGCTTCAATCCAACAGTTGCACATGCTGAAGAGGCTGCTCTGGAAGAATGAACACTCATTTCCATTGGATAAATTGTGTTTCCAGTATTCATATCACAGTATACTCTCAAAGGTTTGGTTGAACAGAATGGTCTAACGTAATAGAAACCGCTAATGGCTTCCTGAGTCTTATCATTCTTAATAGCGACACAATCTTCTCCTGGATACAACTCTGAGCCTCCCAAAGATGGCTTTGTAAACTTATACTCGAGATTGTAGTCTGAAGTTAATTTCTCCAATTTTTCGGACAAAAATCCTAATTTGGTTGCCTGCATTTTTAATGTAGTGTCTCTTCCATCTGAAGTCTTTCTACATGCGTCCAAATTGGGTAATATAGAAGTTACCTTACCAGAAAGCTCTTGTAACTCATTCAATCTGTTCTTTACACTATTCCCGTGAGCTTTTAACAATAACCCTGGGGCAAAATTATCACCATTATATGGCAGTGGGAATATCTTGTCCCTTCCATCATTATGATTTTTAACGCTGTTACAATCCTCAACAGCACTTCTCATAGTATTACTGAATATTCTCACCTGCTTAATACCATATACATATTTTCCTGTTTCATCTTGAGATGGAATTTTCATTTGAATTTTCACATATCTTGCCTTCTTTCCTTCTAATGAATAAGTGGTTGACATTAATCCGTTATTATTCACAGAAATCTGGGTCTGATATTCTTTCCCATTTTCGCTTAAATCAATATTAAAGTCAGTTGCAGGATACTTCCATTCAATAAAGATATCTTTGAGTTTTGTAACTGAACCAATATCAATCATAAAGTCAACTTCTGCATTATCTTTACCAGGAGTTAAAGAATCTGATAACCAATATGACGTGTCCTTTCCATCCACAGCCATTGCTGGCCCATTATCAATGCCTGTTCTGACCACACTTGTAGAACTTGCTGCTGAGTTTAATGCAACATTTGCAACTCCTGGCTTATCCCCTGGACTTGTTAAGCAGAGGTTTCCACCTCTAGCTAATCTGAGCTGATTGTTTGGCATTAATTCGAATAATCCACTTCCATCACTAGCTTTGCGACAATCGTCCAAAACTAGAGCTCCTCCACCTACAATATTGTCTTTAAGTTGTACACACAACTTACTTACTGGGTTAAATAATTGACCCTTGCTATTAAATTCAAAGATTTCTCTACTATCTCCAGATGCCACAGCCTCAATACAACTTCCTAATACGAGCTCTGCACCCTTCGAATAAATATCTCCACCTTCAATCTGCCAGCAAAACTCTTCTGTCATTGATGTTATACCACTTGTTAATTGCACAATTGGAGCACCAACAACTAATAAGCCCGTGAAATTAATTCCAAAGAAGGTATGAATTGGATTTTTCATCCCGATTCTGACTCTTCTAATACGAATTGGCTTTTCTTTGAAATATAACTTCTGCTCAAATTCTTTGGATGATAATCTATTTGTGGTCCAGTCTACTGCTTGCTCAAAAGTATATCCATCCTTTGAAACATCAATACGAACTTCTCCTGGAGAAGAAGCCCAGTTAATTACAATTCCTGAAACTGTTCTAGGCTCAGAAAGAATTCCTGTAAAGTATACAATATCTTTCTTTATTGAATTTCCATCTGATAGCCAATGATTTATTCCTCTTCTAATACCATTTTCTGGTAAAAATAAATCTCTTCCATCTGGACCGTAGCTATGATAGTAATTATCAGCTATTGCTGAAGTCAATGGTACTATAAATAACTCTCCAAGTTTTAATGGATTATAAGCCTTTGATAGCGAAGATGTTGCTATTGGCACATTATCTTTATCCTTATTAATATCTGCTTCGTATGCATCACTTAATATTTTAGTTTCGTTCAACTTTTTTGTATCATTTAATTCTTCCAAATTCTGACTATCAATTATGGATTTCTCCAGTTCTCTCAAAGTCGTTCCCAAGATTGATTCTAATATACCTCCATCGCTCTTACCCTCTATTAATGATACCCCAAAAAATAGAAAAAAGGCAATCAACCAATCTAACCTTGTTTTCTTCATATTTTATAGAAAATACTCCCTACTCTTTTTTAATAATCTGCTTTAACTAATTTTTTTAAGAAATTAGTTGCATGCAAATTTTTGACCTGTCCACATACATGCGCATGCAATCATTTTTTTTTAATAACAATGTGGCATGCGCAGTAATATGTACCGGCGAAATATAAATTAAATATAATTAAAAAAGTTAAAATAAAATGTAAAAAGGATGTTTTTTTTTTTTTTTTTTTTTTGAAAACGATATAACTAGAAATGCTATTACAACTTTTCAAGACTTATAAAGTATAATCTAAAATAATATTTTGCGAATTAATTACATTATTATATTCTGTGTATTTTCTACTACTGGAAAAATACTAATTTTACCAAATGGTTTTTCCTGTTTAATATCTATCATAGATTTTGATTTTAAATGCAGTATTTGGACAAAAATGGGAGCAACTACAGAAGCATCGCTGTCTCTAACTAGTTCATCAAAGGTTAGCTCTCCACTTTTTAAAAACTTTGAATTCAAGTACTCCATTGTCTTTACCTCTCTTGATGAAAATAACGATTGAATTTTCTTCTCATCATCATAGTAGGCATTTGGAGATACGTTTGTAATATTTCTTTGTTCAGTACCAAAATAATTTGTCCAAGGAGTAAAGGTTAATTCATCCTTTTCGTTATAGTCCTCTTGAGATTGTGACTTTTTCCCTCTCACAGGAGTATTAATTTGAAATTCCTCATCAGGATTTCGTTCTTCAGAACCAGAATTTCTATAGATTACCTGTTCAGTATGGTCTCCAAAACTTTCGAACGAAGAGTTGGCTTCCATTGAAGGATTTGGAGTTCTTTCAACAGACCACAACCCAAATGAACACTTATTATTTTTCTGGATAGTTCTTTTCTTCATATTTCTAATTTTAGGCCCCTCATTATTTATAAACCTCATGAGGAATTCACCAGAAAGTCGTATTGGAAGAGTCCTGTTTAGACTTAAAACCCCCATTTCAGAATTCTTGTCTATATTAATTAGATTTTTGAATATCGTTACATCCGATTTGTTATTAGAAAAGGCAGTATTTAAAATTTTATCCCCATTTTCTAAAGGCCTAGACGAATTTACAATATCTCGAGGAATTTCGATTACTTTCATTCTTTTTGCCCCTACTCTTCCACTATAAGCTTGACTAACTTTGACCGACTTTGATATTTCTGGAATAATCGAAGCTGAAATGTTATCTAGTATTGGGTTTTTATCCAAAATATTTTCAGCAATTCCTGAAATACTCAATCTGTTTCCAGAATCTTCTAGCATATCTAAAACAGCTGAAAATCCTCCGATGCTATCTCTATTTGAACCAGAAATAGGAGAGGCTCTAAATGTGTTAATACTTCCCCTATATTCTTGGTTATTATCAATATCTAGATAATCTCCATTACTACCATGGTCTGATAGTTTACCTCTTTCAATAGAGCCAATTTCTTCCAGTCCATTGGCCAAGATTTCACCAAAATCCACACTAGCACCACGACGTTTTTCTATACTCGCTTCTAAATCAATTTCTACTCCTGATTCATTGACTATCAATCTATCTTCTATCATCATTTCTACATCTGCATCTTCATTTTCTTCATTATTAATGAAGTCATCAAATTCCATATCTAGTAAAATAGGCATTGAACCAATGTAGTTGGAATTCTGGTCGCTTCTTTGGCTCAAAATCAGCTCCGAATTCTGATTCTCACTCCGCTCAGTTGTTTGGGATAATGGAACCATCTCAAGCTGGTCTATCGAATTCTCATTAATATCCAGAGTTCGATTTATGTCCTCAATGTCTATTACACTTTTTATTTGTTTCAAATGATTTTGAGGCCTATCTATTTTGCAATTTGATGCTTCTTTGTTAAAAACCTTGTTAGAAATCAAATTGCTTGGACTTTTATGTAAGTTTTTATTGAAGTTCTGCATCCTTGTAAATACTGTTGTACATTTATTGTCAAGATATTCAACTTTATGGTAAAAGAGTTTTACAACTCCTGTCAACAACCCACATGAAATTCTCAATGGGATCCATTCATTTTCTGAATTTGTAATTTTGATAATTTCTTGGACGCTTTCATCAATATTAATACTCATCAGCTGTTTCTTTTTAATTCTCTTTTCAAAATATGCTGCCAACCACAAATTCACCAGAGTTTCGCTCTTTACATATTTCAAAATAGAAAACTCTCCTATAGAACCCTCAGCTAAATGATTATTTTCTAAACTCATTTTTTCTTATTGTAAAAAAAAAAGCTAACTTCTACTGTGTCTAACTTATTCTCTTACTCAAAAACTTGTTAATTAATGGCTTGCAGACTTGCACTTATCAAACAATCGGCATCTTTCTGTTCAGTTACTTAACAGAATTAAATACAAAGAATGTGCAATAATTATAAGAATAGAAAAAAAATTATATACTAATTAATTCTTTTCATAAGTGACAATTTTTGTTTCCACACTAAAATTTAATTATTTCCCTCCATGTTAGTGGAATAAAAATTACATAACCCACATGCCCGCCTCAATTTTGACTAGATTAATTAGAGAAATAAAATGAGAAAAATCTGGTTTTAAAACGAAATGTGAACATGTAATACAAATAGGAAATAAAAACACAATATAGAAATATCATAAAATTTCTCTTAGAAAATATCCATTGCTCGAGTTAAGTTTCATCTTTTTATTCTGTTATATCCAAGAACAATTTTGTCGGAAATAAACATTGAACAAATAAACTTAAAACTTTACTCTTTTATTTATCGCCTAGATTAAATTATTACACTTAATATTTATTTTTAGTGACTATAATTAATTCCAATAAATTACAAATTTGCCACAACATTTATTAGAATGATTATCGACATTCATTAGTGAGGTGCATGCAAAAATTGAGCGGGCAATGTGGGGTGTGCAGAGTGTGTTAGTAATGTTTTTTTACATGTGGCAGATACCACCACGTGAAATATTGATTAGTGGAAGAGGATTTATTGGAAGAAAAGAGTTTTTGGTTCACTTTCTGACAGTGAATTGTTATTTTTTTTTTTCACAATATAGATAAAAAAAGAAATCAAAAGGTGTCAGAACTTATCAAAAAAAGGCTTATGTTGTGGCAAAACTAAGTGGACAAAGGGTAAATAAGGAAAAGGATTAACTTATTGGTATTTGGCTCTTACTTAGAAAGAAAATATTAATTTTTTGAATAGTTTATATGAGTTTCAGTTGAAGAAAAAAATACGAATAACAAGGTTAAGTACTTAATTTGAAGAAATGCAACAAACTACGGTGATTAAATCCAAAACAACAAGTTATGTAGTTTTGCAGGATTTAGGAAGCGGAACCTATGGGAGAGTTGTGAAAGCTTATGATCAGAACAACCCCACACACCTTGTGGCAATAAAGCTATTTCACCTTGAAGAACACGAGGATGAAGGAGTTCCTGCCACTTCCATTCGTGAGCTGGACATATTACGTACTTTGAACCACCCAAATATTGTTGACTTATTTGAGGTTCATTATAGCAGACCAACAGATGGTTCTCCATTATTAATGGGAGTTTTTGAACTCTGTGCAAATGATTTGAAGAAACATTGTAAAGTACACACTCAGCAATTGAGGGATAGATATCCCGATTTGAAAAATCCCATAGCAGAACATACCGCATGGGCTAAAGAATTAATGTTCCAGTTACTAAATGGTATGGCATATTGTCATTCTCACAATATAATGCATCGTGATTTGAAACCACAAAACGTACTCATGGGAATGGATGGCGTTCTCAAAATTGGTGATTTTGGTCTTGCTAGGGCTTGCAGATTACCAATACCAGAGTATACCCATGATGTTCTTACTATGTGGTATAGAGCTCCAGAAATACTATTGGGAATTGATAAATACTCTCCTTCTGTGGATGTCTGGTCCGTTGGGTGTATAATGGCAGAACTACTAAGAGGCGGCCATGCACTTCTCCCGGGAGAATGCGAAATAGATATGGTTTGGAGGATTTTTAGGTATTTTGGAACTCCAACTGAAGAAAGTTGGCCTGAAATTTCTAAACTCAAATATTTCGACAAGAACTTCCCTGTTTGGACCTGCAATGTACAGGAAAATCTTAAAAACCTTTGTAAGCTAGCTGATGCTTCTGCTATTGATTTGCTATCCAAATTACTGGTTTGCAATCCAAACAAGAGGATATCTTGCAGAAATGCTCTTTTACATCCATGGTTTGATGATATTGATAGATCCAAATATGTTATGTGGGATAGCAGAGTTATTCTTCCATCCCCAAGAAATATACATTCAGGGTTTACTGAAATGATTAATGATGAAAACGTTCAGCATAACAACCGAGCTAGCCGTAGGTCTCTAACTAAAGGTGTTTCTTCTGATAAAAGGAGGAGAGATTCCGATAAGAGAAATGCAAAGCCGGCTGTTGGAGCTGTATTGTGATTCGGGATACTACTTTTCCTATTGCCATAGAAGCTTACATCAACATAATTATATATAGAATAAAAATTACCTTAATTAATTATTAGTATTCAAATTTATGATCTTTGAAAGTTTAATGATAGACCTTTCCAAGGTTAATAGTTATACTCGGAGTTTTTATTTAATTATTTTTGATAATTATCAAAGATTTCAATATACAAATGATCAGTACATACTAATTGAAGAATAAATTTGTGATTGTAATTATATTTATTGACTAAATATTAAATAATAAATCAATAAACTCCTAAAGTTTCCGAATTATCCCTTTTCTCTGTTGGATTCTCCCTAATTTTGGCTTTAGGGCCGAAAAATATCGGTATTTAGAACTTGCGACAATTAATTAATTAGATAGAAATTGAGAAACTTGTGTAGTTACTCTTTTGGCACTTAAAAGAGCACCTTGAATAGAACCAAATCCATCAACGGTAGTTCCATCTCCTGCAAAATATAAATGCCCTTCAAAATGTGGTTTGATTAATTGATTGATATTGGACTCCTTACTGTTGCTGGAATGGATTGGAATACTTCCTAAGTAATAAGGATCATCTTTCCAGATTTTAACAGAGTAGTCCAAAAGTTCAATTTCGAGATCTTTTGGAGCAATTTCTTTAAGTATTCCAAGGCAAATATTAGCAAGCTGCTTAGAACTCAAGAATTCTGGGTTTGGAGCGGAATCAGACACTGATTCTATCTGTGAACATATCTTTTCTGACAAAGGAGCAGTAATCCCACACATGATTGTATTTGGAATATCTTTATGGGTATACATCGTTATACATGGATGATCTAGATGATGTATTTTATCTGCAAGTCTTGAAAAATACATATCTGACTCCTTTTCACATTTAACAGAGTTTGAAGTTGTAATAATAGACGATGGAGAGTTGGGAATTGCATTGCAATTTGTACTTGGAGTAGATCCTGAGTTGGAAAGAGTTGGGGTAATATTTAATTTTAAGAATAATTCAGTGTAGCTACTCATGTCCAATAGCTTAATAGACCTTATAGTTTCGTATGGCAATGATGGAATGAATTTGATGGAATTTTTAGATGTAGATATCTTTGAAAGCTGACATTGAGTTCCTTGTACCTTACCAGAATTATTTTCAGATGATTGGACACTCTTCTTTAAAACTCCAATAGGAATAGTACAAATAACACATGAAGAGCTGAACCACGTTCCATTACTAATTCTAACATTAACCTGATCTGTCTCGTTGTTGTATAGTATATCAGAAACTGGACTATTAAAATGAGTATTATTAAGTATTTCGTTGTTTTGGATTAACTTTTGTAGTTCGCAATCAATAAGATCACATTCATCAAAGCTTCTTTCTATAATGGATTCTTTCTGTAGCTGGATGTGATGGAGTATGCTTGCAGGAAATTTAAGCTTTTCAAGGTTATTTTTGGGGTAGAACCAATACTCTCTCCATGGGAGCTCCTCGAATCCCACAAATCTCGGTAGTCTTTCCCAATAAAACTGTTCAATATTTTTGAATATATTCTCTCCATAATCTCCACATGTTGCCTTTTCTATGTACTTTTTTGAGAAACTGGAGAGATTCTTTATATTTAACCTTTTCAAGGAAAGTGGAAGGCAGTAGTTGATAAGAATCCACCTCCAGTTGACAGTTTCTCCGAATTCCTTAATTCTCTGAAGTACCAGTTTAGCGGGATTAACCTTTTCAAAGTATTCATTTCCACTTTTACACATAAATTCTTTGATTGGAGGTTCGAGGACAGTTGAAAGGGGATGGAACATGTCAATCACAACTTCTTCAAGTAACTCAACGGAAAGCCGGATGAGTTCATTTGCTAAAGAAACTGTTTCCTCAGAAAGCTGGCTGATTAATTCTTCCATATTTTCATCATGGTTCTTTTTCCTCTCAGCTTCCCTGGAGTTCTCCCTAGTGTCTTTTTTTTGCTTATAAAAGCATATTTCACTGGAGAGTCTTCTTTTATGATTTGTCCATTGGCTGTAACTGGAAATTCGTCCAAAAGGAATATTCTGAGCCTCCAACACAAGAACGTTGAGACCTTTGTTGAGTAAGGTTTCTGCAGATTTGAGACCAGAAACTCCAGCTCCAATGATTATTACATCGTATGTTTTAGTGATAGGATTATTTGTAATTCCAGCTTTTTTTTGGGATTTCTGACAGTTATCGTCTTTATCCATGGACCATACAATCCAGGGAGCAAGGAAGTATCTTTGTAAAGTTTGAGGAAGAGAAAGCCAAGTCAAAAGTTTTGGGAAAAATGCTTTTCTCATTGCTTTTTCTGCCCCATAGTATTTAAGGGCATCCAGGTCCCACCTTCTCCCAGCTTCATCATAGGTCTCAAACGGACCATATACTCTCAACATCCCATTTTTTGCAAATTGTGTATAGTAACCAAGCTTGTTTCCAATCTCACCATAGAATATATTTCTATCATATGAGCATGTAACTTCTAAGCTTTGACCAGTTTCGAGTTGACAGTAAGCCTCTCTTCTAGATTCCAAGATTCCTCCGGATTCGACAACGCTGACAGAACCATATGGAGTTTTCCATTTCATATTATACTTGTCAAACTTGATTAGAGGAGTATTTGATGGTAATAGAGAACAGAAGTCGTGAATAAACTGAGCAAACTTGTCAGTTGGCTGAACACTCAAGTGTTGACATAAGGCACAAATGAGCTTTTCACTCAGGAAATGAGCAGCTATTGGACTACATGGATTGCTACTTCGGATATGCAGAATGCATAAGCGACAGAAAAATCTTCCACATGCAACACAGCTGACAAATCTAGACTCAATTGTGGTATTTGTACTTCCATTTTGACCAATACTAGTCTGTTTTTGAAAGCAAATAGCACAAGATCCGTCATTAATACTGCTTAGAATGAGTCTTTGATGGCTATGTAGTTCCTGATTTCCCTTATGAATTCTCCTAGGTACAATTGCCGAGTAGCTTTCTCCAAGAGCAGTAATCATTAGTGGGGCTGATTGGTATTCCTGACCTTCTGTTTTGATTTGAACAGCTTTGAATTCCAAAGCAACAGCTCGACTCTCGAAAAAGCCACCATGTTGTTTAAAGCTAAAGTGTTTTCTTTTCCCATCTTTTCTTCTTCTCCAGCATCCCTGGCGTTTTCCGCTTAGTTCAATATGTAATCCATTTCCATTTATCAGTCCACTTCTAACTTTTCGAAGAAAAGTTAAATCTTCGGGAGTATGAAATGCCCAATGCCACTCAATTGGAGCTCTCGGGTTTATTGGATTCCTTTGATTATATGCTGTTTGGTATTCACATATGATACAGGTACTTATCTCGGAGTTAAATAGCAACACATCATGAACTCTGGAAAATTGAAGACAGGGATTACAGACCGATCTTCCACATGTTTCAACAATGCATGTAAATCCTGTACCATCAGAATTACTCGGACATGTTTGAATTGAGTTGATATCAGAGTCCATTTTACTCACAAATTTTGATCTCAGAATACTACCACATGAAAAACATATTAATCCCTTTTTCATCATGTTTAAAAAATGGGAGTGAAATCTAATAACAGAGTTACTTGCAATGTTTTTTTTATAAATCATCGAGTTCTTATCTGTAACGCTTTTATAGTATCCTGTACCCATTAAAATGTTTTTACTAACATTGTTCTCTTGGTAGAAGCTTGAAATGAGTCCTTCAAACCTATTTTTAATTCCTGGAGTTTTGTATGAATCTGAAATTTGTAATAAGTCATTCTCTGGAAGATTTCTTCTAATCGTTGCTTGTTCGTTAATCTTATATAAAAACTCATTTCTTGGCTCCCCTAATATATTGTTCATTATTCCAAGTCTTAAGGATCTTTGGGCTAATTTATCTATACTTGATACACAATTTTGATGATCTATTCTTGTCTGTTTTCTTCTATTTTCTCTTATATTTTTCAATTAAATTTATCTCATTAGTTAGAGATTTTTTCAATTTGAGACCAACTCGGCAAATTGTTTTATTTGAATAAACTTGAATTCCAATAATATAATAATGATAATAATAGTATTATTAATAGTTATTGAAATCAATCCTTAACTTGAATCCTCAAAATATTTCAATTCAATCACAGAATTCAAGAATTTACCTCTTTTTTCTAAGATTTAAATATTTTCCTTTCTTGCATGCTAACCGATGACATTTTTTTAAGATTTGCATTTGGAAATGTGGGGCATTTATTGACAATGTTTTGCATGGAATACCGGTATCGAGTATTATTAAGGCGCTATGTTCAATAATATAATGGAAAAAATATGTAAGAATTAAATTTTTCGTATTAGTCAAAGCAACAAGAATTTCGTTACATTGAAGCCAATTACAATAGGACAATTTCAATTGTTTTGATTTGAATCAATTCTCTTTTTCATTTATTTTTCTTCTACTTTGTATATTTTCTTGTTTATACTTGACTCGGAGAACGTATATATTGCGCGCGCGCAATATAAATTGATTGGCGAGTTGACAAATAATAATTAATTTCAAATAGGAATTAAAAAAGAAACTTATAATCGGTTAAAAAAAGCGATCTAGAAGGTAATATTCCTATTCAATTACTTTTGTTTCCAAACATTTTCAAAGTCGAAGATTAGTTAGTATATACTATTTAAGATGAATACTATAGTAAAAGGTGTTTATAACAATATATTTCAACGAAATGAAAAGTTGGAGGAGGCAAGAGACGCATATAGAGAGCGAGATGTAGAAAGATCAGCGTAAGTTTTATAATTTTATTTTCTTAGAAACATAGTTAATTAATATTTGACTCTTCTAATAATAATTTTCCTTATTTAGTCTAGTACACAAACAATTTGCTCACAAAGAACAACATCTTGGTACTCAGAGTGAACTACTTAAGGTCATTGTTTTTGGAGGCCTAGATGGAATTGTCACCATATTTTCACTAGTTTCTGGCTGTGTTGCTGCTGGGTTTACAACCATTCAACTTTTTACAATTTGTATGGGCAGTCTATTAGCAGATGCATTTGCTATGTCAGTTGGAGAGTATGTTAGTTCTAAAGCTGAAAAAGAGTTTGTTCAGTCTGAACAAGAAAGAGAAAGATGGGAAGTTGAACATTGCCCAGAGGAAGAAATAAATGAAATGTATAGCTTATATCAATCAAAACACGGGTTTTCTAAGGAAGATGCACAAAAAATGGTGGATTTAACGTTTAAATACAAAGAATTCTTTATATCAAATATGATGTTTGAAGAGTTGGGATTGATAATTGAGCAAAACGACTCCTCTCAGCCCTCATCGCTAAAAACGGCCACTTTCATGTTTTTCAGCTTCGCATTTTTTGGGCTTATACCAATGATCTCCTTTATTTCATTTAAATACATATTCTCTTTATCTGATCTACTCAACGAGTTTTCTCAAGCACTTTCCTTCACTACAGCCTGCATTTGCTGTGCTGTGACACTATACGTTTTGGGATACGTCAAGGGCAAGTTCTGCAATATGCCTCCTACTAAATCTGCATTTACAATGCTTGTTAGTGGACTTATCCCAGGCACTGTCTCTTATTCTGTTGCAGCTTTAGTTACTTTCCTTACAAGCTAATTCACATACGCAATATGGTAAGGCAAAAATCGACCGCTCGCGCCAAATGGTCTTAGAGATTTTTTGAATGTTTTTTGAATACTATTATAATTTTATTCTAAATCTTTGCTTATTTCCCAGAACCTAGAATAATTTAAACTGATCTATGCTCTTTATCTTGTTATTTGTCTTTTTTGAATTCAGGATACAATGACTCCCAAATCTAAACGTCGCAGCCTGAAATCTAAAAATGGCATTTCTAGACCAATAGGTTCTACTTCCAAAAAGATAAGGACTGACGCAAGAGATTTTGATTCTGATAGTACTCTGAGTGACTTAGATAGAGAAGTAAGCGGTTTTATTGCAAATTCTTCAGATGTATACTCTCAGTGGATGAAGTTTGTTCAAGACGACTTTCAAAACAATCTAAAGAAATCTTTAAAAGAAGAAACTGAAAGTAATAACAATGAAGAAGTTACTATTTCAACCAATAACCACAATGAAACATTGTTAGAGGAGGTTGAAGCTGAGGTAACTTTCACTGAAAAACACCAGGAATATTTTACTGACTATACCAATGATGGGATGCAACAAATTCCCGAGATTAATTACAAATTGAGTGCAGAATCTAAAGAGAAGACTGAGAAAGGCATAGTAAATCTTCCTGGATTTAGTCCATTTAAACTGGAGAATGTTCAAAAGTCTGAAAGAATTAGAAATATTGAAAAGTTGTTATTAGAAACTCCTAAATTTAGAAAAGGAAAATTCAATCAAGATAATTTCCAAATGGATTCCAAATTTAGGCAAAATTGGAAAAAACATATTGGTTTATTTGATATTCTAGAATCTCATGAACTGGATGAGTTGAATACCTTTTATGGAATGGTTAATGGCTATGTCGACGTAGAATATTCAAATTTAAAAGCTATTACTTCTCCTTGGGTAATGTCACTTTGTATTTTACATATTAGTAAGCATATATATAATTCCAGACAGCTTGTTATGAATAATAACTCAAATTTGCAAGAGGCTATTAAGGATAAGGCAAATTCTAATATTGATAATTTAGGAGATGATAGATTCAGAGATCAAGGTTTCAATAGGTGCAGAGTTTTAATTTTATGTCCATTTAAAGGAGTTGCTAAAGAGATTGTAGATACTTTGGTAGCAATATTACCCCATGGAAAGGTAATAAGAGGATTTGATAGGTTTGGAGAAGAATTTGGGTTTCCTGGTAATTCCTCAGAGAACGAGGAAGCTAACAATGAAAGTAATGAACAGTCAAAGAAAGATCAAAAAATTGAAAATATCAACGATAAAAGCAACAAAAACACACTAGAAGATAAATTAGGCAAGAATGACGAACTCTATAGGTATCTTTTTGAAGGTAAAGACAATGATGACGATTTTAAGCTCGGTATTCAACTTACCAAATCTGGGATGAATCTATATAGTTCTTTTGATAACTCTGATATTATTATTGCTTCTCCATTAGGACTTAGGAGAGTGATGGGAATGAGTGAAGAGGGAAAAGGGTTAGATATTTCATTTTGTTCAAGCATCGAAGTTTGCTTAGTTTTTGGAGCTGACGTAATTTTCATGCAAAACTGGGATCATTTACTTGACGTATTTAAGGTTATGAACAAACTTCCTAAAAAATCACTGGGAAACTGCGATATTAGAAGAGTATACCAGGAATTCTTAGATGGTAAGTCAAAGGAATTCAGACAAACAATAATGATCTCTACATATAGAATAGAAGATATCAGCTCATTATTTAGAAACCATACACAAAATAGAAGAGGGTTTATAAGATTATGGAAACCACTAGAGAAGATTATAAGATACACGGAAAAGAATTTACCATTATATGTTGCACCAAGGTTAGTGGAAGGTATTCAACAAATGTTTATTAAAACAGGTGACACAGGGACTCCTGAAGAATCTTTGCTTAATTATTTTGGTTCAACTCTTTATCCTGATATTCTGGCAGCTTTGGATGGGAAAACCCAAAGAGTGTTAATTGTGCTTTCAAATTATGTCATATACCTAAGGATTAGAAAATACCTTCTTCAACAAAATGCAATATTCGCTTCATGTAATGAGTCCACGTCAAACGCTTCACTTTCTAGAAATAGATTTGCATTTTATAAAGGAGAACTCCCGATTTTGATCACTACAGAAAGGTTTTTGTTTTTTAGAAGATATCTTCTTAAAGGTGCAACAAAGGTGATATTCTGTGGTCCACCAATTTACCCAAATATTTATCTGGACTGTATTCAAAGTATTAACTTTTCACAAGGGCCAGATAAAAGTAATCCAAAGTCCTCTGCTCCATTGGCAGTTACTCTCTTTCATTGGCAGAATTCCTTGGCTTTAGAAAGAATTGTTGGTACGTCAAAATGCTCAAATTTGATTCAAAATGCAAAGGTATCCAAGCCAGTAGTTTTTAAAATACCCATATAATTATTCTATCTTTTAGATGAATATAAATTATGAAGCTTTCTCACCAATTCTCTTTGGTCTTGATCTTTTTCTTCCATATCTAGCTTTCTGTTACCCTCCAGTATCTTTTTAATTGAAATCTCTTTCATTAGGCTGGAATTCCTGTTTCTAATATAGTTATATCTTTGAGGAATACTGATTACGCTTCTAACTGAGTTGGAAGGTCTTGCCGCATTTGTAACACTATAACTTGAGCTGGACTTTGGAGTACTATTTGACTTGGTTTTTGAACTAACTTCCAAGTCATCCATCGAAAATCTGACCTTTCTGTCTGAGTTGGTTCTACTATTTTTATGTCTTGAAGAAAAGTTTTCTTGTTCAAAATAGTTATCCGAATAATCATTAGATTCATCACTATCTAGCTCATCTTTATAGGAATAGTCATCATTTGAATACTCTGGATCTCTATGATTAGAACTGGCATAGCTTTTTGAAGCCTCATATTCTAAATTCTCGTAGGTAGTTGGTATAGACGAATCTTCAGATGCGAGGATAGATTTTGTATGTGAAAAGTCATTATCACGCTCAATCATTTCCACAGATGTTGATCTGGTAAGTGAATCACCATCAAGAGTTTCTCTTAGTATAATTTCAAGTACCTTCTTCTCCTCAGATTCGATTGTTCTCAAGGCACTTTCTAAAAGCTGCAGTTCTTCCTTATGGAGTTTGATCAGATCTTTGATGGCATTTTTTTGGATAACACACATTTCGTGGCGCTTTTGAAGCATTGAAATCTCATCTTTGGCAGAATTTAATTCATTCTTTTTATTTTTATCGGCCACATTTTCCTCTGGAATTACTGGGTGAGTCTTATTTAATGCCTTTGCTTTCTTGATCAATTCTTCAAATTGATCAGTAATGGTCTTAGAACTTTGCATCCTAGTCTGTGACACTTGAGTGAGAGTATTTACAAGGAGATATTACAATTTTTGTGACTTTATCATAACAAGTTCTTAAAACTTTAATTCAATAATTTTCGTAATAATTTTCTATACATGCAGCTTAGGTGTCATCCTCTTATTTTTGGCGCCTAAATCATACTAAATATTTGATGCCGAGAAAAATAATTATGGAGAATTGAATATTGAACAAAAGACACTGGGATTTAAAGTTGTGATGGTAGTTTTATAATGAATAAAAGTTCACTTTGGTATTTAAGACCTGATGAGTACTTGAACCACTTCTTGGAACAAGGAGTAAGGTGTGACGGAAGAAAACCTGAAGTTTGCAGAAATTTTAAGCTAGAACTGAATAAGCTAAGTTCTAGCCACTACGGAGCTATCTCAGTTAGAATAGGAAACTCATCTTATATTGCCTGTTGCAATCCTCAGATAATTCATACAGGTCTTGATCAAGAATCAAATAATGCCATAACAAATTCAAGAATAAATGTTTCGCTAGAACTTCCTACAATATGTGGATTTACGGGCAACCCTAATCATTCAAACTTTGTCTCTAATTCTATCACAGAGTGTTTGAATGATTCCCGAATTATTAACAAGGAAGCATTTGTAACAAAATACCAGGGTAAAGAATTACACTGGTTGATTGATATTAAAGTGGTTTGCCTATCTTACGATGGAAACCCATTGGACTATACACTTATTGCATCTATTGCATCCCTTCGTAACACTTTTTTGCCTGAGAACTTAATTTGGGACGATAGCTGCAATTGGTTCAGAATTTCTCCAGAGTCAATTCCTAAAGATGAAGTCAAAAAAGAGCAAATGATGCAGGACAATTCAAGTTTTTTTCTCAAAAAGGTTCCAATATTTGTTTCCTTTTCATATCTGAATGATAGTATTTGGGTTTGCGATCCAAATTATATGGAAGACTCAATAGGAAGTAGCGTTACTATTTGTTGCGTTGATAACCAAATCAACACCTTACAAACCCAATGCATTAGTAAGTACACTCCAGGAAAGTTAAAAAACGACCTGAGTCAACTTATTGCTGTTGCCTCCAAAAGAGCAGATGAAATCAGAACATGCCTCTTGGGGAAATAAGCTATTACTCTACTAAGAATAGAACTATGGCTTGTAATTTATACTACAAGTGTAGACCTATATAAACATCTAGACCTATATCTGTTTAATCGATTAAATCACCCTTTTTCCTTCTTTCTTACCCTTTATTAATTTTTACCGAGAGACCCAGTACCAAAATGCCGGTACAAGAAATGATAATAACTTGCCGCCTAATCATGTGGGTGTAAGACAGAATATTACTTGAGGCCTATCAAAGGTAAAAATACGCAGTCCTGGAGTAATCTATTATTGGCGAAGATTTTCAGACAAAGATTACCAATATTTTAGGAAAATGGCAGCTCAAGCACCAGAATTTAAGCTTGCATTGGTTGGTGATGGAGGTGTTGGCAAAACTACACTTGTAAAACGCCACTTAACTGGAGAGTTTGAAAAGAAATATATTCCAACCATTGGTGTTGAGGTACATCCATTGAAGTTTAACACAGACTTTGGCCCATTAATCTTCAATGTTTGGGATACTGCAGGTCAGGAGAAATTTGGAGGACTCAGAGATGGTTATTATATAAAAGGACAATGTGCTATTATTATGTTCGACGTTACTTCCAGAATTACATACAAAAATGTTCCAAATTGGCACAGAGACATTGTTCGTGTTTGCGAAAATATTCCAATTGTCTTGGTTGGAAACAAGGTCGATGTTAAGGACAGACAGGTTAAGGCAAGACAAATTCAATATCATAGAAAGCGTAACCTCCAGTATTACGATATTTCTGCTAGAAGCAACTACAACTTTGAGAAGCCATTCTTATGGTTGGCAAGAAGATTAACAAATCAGCCAGCTTTGCAATTAGTTGGTCAACATGCAAAGGCTCCAGAAGTTAATATTGACCCAACTCTCGTTGCCCAAGCTGAGAGAGAATTAAGTGAGGCAGCAAATGCACCAATTGAAGATGACGACGAAGACCTCTAATTGAATCAATGGTTCTTTTTGAAGCCAGCATCTTTCAAAGGATACACTTTGGGGCTTGATTTTCTTTGTTATCTACTTAACATACCTGGTAATCTAATATTGAGTTATCTCTATACTTAGAGATTCCTATCCAGAAGAAATTGCTGAATTTAGCTTTAATAAGGCTGATTCTAGTAGGCAGGTTACACGGTATTTGAATATTTTAATCCTCTTATAAAGTACAAGATTGAATTTTTAATAGTCTACTTATTAATTATCTTTGTACTCTCTATTTACCATGTTTTTTACTTTTTTCCGCTTTATTTTTTGTTCCCACTTCCCAGGCCGAATAATCCATATATCGGAGGTTTGGCGCCACGTATTTATGTACGGTCAAATTAGGCCCTGAAATTAAATTTACATAAACAGGTAAAGATAAGCATCTTGAGGAAAGTTAAGTAAAATGTTTAAATTAATCGGATTTACTTTGTCTACAAAGAACTCAAACAATAGTGACAAATTTGAGTTCAGTGAATTTGGTTTAACCTTGTCACATATTACATTAACGGAAGGTACTCAAGTTGGTGTATATGTCAAGTTTCCAAAGGATCAAGGATATCCACAGGATGATTTAATCGTAGCAACAGTGACAAAATCCCAGCCAAATGCTTGTATTCATCAGCAAGAGTTTCCAACAGGCTCTGTATTGTACTGTAAAGGAAGCGGCGTAGTAGATTGCATCGCCAATCTACCAATACAAGATTGCTGTGAAGATGGATGTTGTGAAGCCGATTATTCTGATGATGGAGAGTCTGAAATTTCTTCACTCGGAGGCGATGAAAAAGAGGATGAAGAAATGGAGAACCTAGATACAGAGTCAGAGTCTGGCTCATTATCTACGGCTTCAGAGAAGGAGACTCAAAAAGTTGGAAAAAAGGTAATAAAAACAATAGAAAAAGTCAAGGTAGAAGACAAAAAAAAGGCTTCTAATTTGACAAAAAACATAAAAAGCACTCAGGATGAAATGATTTCTCCAGGATTCAAGAAGGAGTTTCCAAATGGATTAAAATATGAAGTTTTATCTATTTCGAGAAATGTTAAATCAAATGTTCCTCAAATTGCTCTTGTGGGAACCAAAGTTAATGTTAAATACGAGGGTAGACTAGCAAAGACCGGTAAAAAGTTTGATAGTGGAAATCTCTCATTTACTGTTGGGAGCGGACAAGTGGTTCCTGGATTTGATCAAGGAGTTAAGGGAATGATAGTAACAGAGACTAGAAGAGTCTTTATTCCTTCAAAGTTAGGATATGGTGCAAGAGGATGCCCTCCTGTAATACCCAAGAATGCCGATTTAGTTTTCGAAATCACACTGCTTAGTACTAAACATTAATTTCTTAGGTAAGCTAAATAATTAGTCTAAATCGTTGTTTGTATCATCTCTATATAACTTTTTGAGTGAAGTAGGGATTTTTTCCTTACTGAATACTGAAATCAAGTCAGATTTAGGAGGTGAGTTCATTTTTTTGAGCCCAATGACTTGAAAGTGTCCTACAACATCGTCGTAGTAAATTAAAACAATTTTCGTGAACTCCACTTGATTTCCAAGTGTAGGGTAGAAAATCCCTCTGTTCTTCCATAGTATTATGACTTTGACTTTATAAATTTTTTCAATATAGTTTACGTCCCATTGGGTTCCCCAATGGGTATTTCCTGGTTTAGATAAAAGTTTGTGTACTAGAAGTGCTTTTTTAATATTTGTAGATATATCAGTTCCATACTGAAAACCATTGTTTAGTATGCTTGAAGGAGACCATGGATCTTTCCACTCTCCAAAAGCTTCCGTTGTAGCAAGAATTTCCATTCTCTCTAAAAAGGTTGTTTCGTTCCAATTATTGAAAGGATCTGTGGAATTGGATGTCGAATTGGAGTCAGAATAAGTAATATTAGTGGAATTTAAGGTACTTAAAATTTCTCCACTTGCTTCAATTACATTCTTAATATTCAAAGTCTTTGTATTCCCATCGGAGTTATTAATTGACGTAGTGTTAATACCTACGAATTGATCTGCAATTAGCTTTCTAAGCACATGAACACTGGTATTAGTTAGATTCAAGGATGATATAATAGAATTATAAAGACAATCTCCTCCTCCTCCGCAATCTCTAAAGCAAGCCCAGTATCCAAATCTTCTAAATCTCTTTTGCCAGGTAAGAGAAACATCTCCCCAGTGGTGATTTGAACCTACTAACTTGGAGAGAGTTCTACAGTAATTATATGAGGGTAGTTTACTTTGTAATGAGACTGAGTTGGTAGGAGCAGAAGCAATACGATGTGCTGCCTTAATTTGCTCTTCAATAACGGACTCTTCCACCTCGTGAATTACGATAGATTTATATGAAGAAGCAGAGAAAACCCTAAGATCGCAAAAGCAAGTAAGGAAAATAATGTAAAATAAGACTCTCAGAAGCATTTCCAGATAATATTATAATATTTTACATCACAGTTTTACTTTCTTTGACAGACAACAGCTTTCTATTTTATTTGGGAAAAGCTTGAACGTAATTTCTAATTTGGGCGGGAAATTGGATTTATTTTTTATGGGTTTTATTGGTTAAGGAAAAAATTGCATAATAGGAGCTAAGAATAAGGTTGGTATAAATTAAGTCTAAATCAAAATAGCTTTTGGATGGCCAATGATTGTTTGAAATAAATATTTTGAGCTTTTGATTAAAGGATTTGTTTATTATTTGATCTATATTTGCTGCACACAAAATGATAAGGAGCACAGAGGATACCGTATTTGAATATGATCCGGAGAATAGGAACGAACAAGAATCTCAAAACGATGAGAATTCTCTCTCAAATGACAATTCTTCCGTATTGAAATCATACAGAAGGCTGGTACATAGTAATGAGCAAATGATTAATGGTGAATTGGTGAAAACAGACTATTTAAAACTAATTAAAGCTTTATCTGCAGATGAGAATATTAAATTAAATAGGTTGAAGGGAACTACAATAAGTAGTGAAGATATGAATGGTTCATTGGCTCGTATAAAATCTGAGATTTCTGAAATAGAAAATACTGTAAAAGCTTATGAGACCATTAAGAAGGGGGGAGAAGAAAAAAATAAAAGTTTTAATGTTGCACTTTTGAATGATTCGACATCACTGTTATCGGACATCGAAGATATTAAGAACAATTTAAATAGTTTGATTGATAAGCAAAAGTCTCTGGAGAATTCAATGAGTTCTTTAGATACACTAAAACAGCAAAGCTTTACAACAAAGGATCTGCTTGATGAACTCTCGAACGTAAGTTGAATTTGATAATCTAGGCAAAAATAATTACTATTCTTTAGTATATGAGTAGTGTAAATAACAACACTTCAGAGGAGGGGGTTGAAGATAGAGAACAGGAAATAGAGATATCTATAGAGTGTGTAAAAGATAATCCGGAAAACGCTCTTGAAATAAAAAATCTATTAGAGTTGGAAAGAAGGGTTTATGAAATAGAGTCGAAAATAGGTATAGATAGACTCTCAGCAATGCCATATTCTGATATTCAAAGTGCAATACACAATATTTCTCAAAGACTTTCGCTCCTTGATACAAATCGACTAGAAGGAATTTTTAGGAGAGTGCAGGTAAGTTTTGACTTCAATCATCAAAGAACTGACAGTTTATTCCTAATTTAATTAAATAAATTATATTCTTATAGGCATTATCCACATCGATTGAGCAGCTTAATAAGAAGAGAAAGGACCTTAATGATTCTTTATTTAATGAAACTGATTCTACAAAAATTACTAAACTCTATGACATCATTCAAAAATGGAAGTGTACTGGTGCAGCATTACCATTTGTATTGGAAAGATTAAAACTTTTGAAAGTTCTACATCAGGACGTCTCTACAATTAATTCAAGGCTCACAGGTAAGGCTGAACTGTTTTCGAGTTATTACATTGCGAATTAACATTCATTTTTCCACAGTTATGGAATCGCAACAAATTGAAATTGAAAAGACTCTAGAAGCTTGCAAATTATCATTCACAAACCTGAGTTCTTCTATCGAAAAAGTTTGTAAAAATCTAGAAAAGTGATTGCTTCACTATTATCGTTGTTTAAATGCTTTTTTTTTTTTTTTTTTAATTATTGATAAATTCTATAACAAAATTGCAATTTAAGTAATGATTAATAATCTGTTAGTTTTAATGTTTTGTTTTAATTTAACAAAATTTTATTCTGTTAGTTCATTGAATTTTACTTATTCCTAAATTTCAGTACTAACTTGCATGCAATTTTATAAAATGCATGCAATTATGTTATCCATGCAATTTCATGTGGATGCCACGTGTCAAACAAATTTATTTATTACGTAATAGTTGTTGTGGCAGTAGCACAAATTTGTATGGATGATAATTCTGCGAATAATCAAGATTTTTCAATTAGAATTTCTAAAAAGAATAAATTATTAATTTTTTTAACTCGTAATAAAAAATGATAGGAAATAAAAGGTTAATATTCTTCATTTTTAGTTTACTTATTGGATTAATAAGTTGTGAGATAAGAGAAAATATTTCTATCGAAAATCCAATAAACGAAACAAGTATCTCGAACGAGGCAGCTAATCTAAGAAAATTGTATGGAAAAGGTCAATACAATACTGTATATGAGCCAGTATATATGCAAAAAGTACAATATGTTCCAGCAAAGAGTTATAAGAAAGTAATGTATACTGTTCCAGAAAAAAGCACCTATGTAGTTCCTCAAAAGCAGCAAATGAGATATGTTCCAGTTGGTTATGCAAAAGGAACCCCTTCACCACAAATGTATGTACCAGTTACAAAATCCGAACCTAATGTCTATGTTCCAGTAACTTATAGTAAGGGAATGAGATATTTAGAAGAATCACCAGAAGAACTCATTCACGAGTAAATAAATAAATGAATAAAATTTGTTTTGAAAAAAAATGTTGTGAAAGTGAATACAAATTCATCAATAAAAATACATAAATTAAATATAGTTTGATTTAAAGGTCTTGAAAGAAGTCATTATGAATTGTTGATTTCTTTCTCTTTTTTTTACTTGAAATATTGGAAGATGAGCCTTTGGAAATAATGTCATCTACCATACTTAAATTATAGAAATCAAGATTAACTCCGTGAGAATGGACTGAAAGAGATAATAAAAAAAATTAATTTGAAGATGTTTATAACTTACTGATGAAATTATTCGAGTTTGAAACTGTTATTTTTGAGCATTCAATGTTAATATCTTTTGATTTATTTTGAGAATTTAATGTGAGTGTACCTAAAATAAATGAAATAAATTTCAAATATAAAAAAAAGTTCGAATAATTTTTCTCAAACTTATAATTGTTGAGAAACTCTGAAACTTACCAAGTATCTCATTTGGAAAGAATTCAACAACCTTTAATATTCCATCACTGGTTGAAATAATGGCAAATTGATCTTGATATATTTGTATGTATTCTACACTGTTATCATTTTCAAACCCATCTACAAATGGGATTAACATGCGATCAGTACAATCCCCAAAGTTACCCCAAGAAAAGAATAATAGATTTCCTTCATCCGTCCCACAGACAATTTTCGAATTATTCTGAAATAATTTATTGGTTGAATTTCTATTAAAAAATAAATTCAATATTAATTATCTGAACTTACACGAATAGCTTTGGAGCATAATATATTTTCTTCCTGAGGATCAGACAATGAAAGAAGGTGATCTTTGTTTTTTTTATTGGTGATGCTTTTAGTGTCATATACTCCCAGAGTATCACCAGATACTATAATTAAAGAGTTTTTATCTTCAACATTATAAATATCTAATGTTAATTTTTTTTAAATAATAATATCTCATTTTTTTTTCAATATATTTGTATTAACTTACCATTAATACAGTCTTCATAATCTCTAAATTTCGAAAATGATTTATTACTTTTTTCTCTAACATCCCACATCTAAATTATCGTGTTAGCAATTGATTATACTAAAATTGTAAGAAAATCATACCTCAACAAATCCTTCATCATCTCCTGTTACAATAATATTATTATTAAGGCAAGTGATTGCATTAATTCCAACTTCACTAACAAGTATTGCCAAGTGTAAAAGGCAGCAGTAATATGAAAAATAAAACATGAATAAAGTTACTTACCTTTTGGAAGTTTTCCAAATAACTTTTCCAGATTTTTCCAACAGAATAGTTTCTCCAGTATTGTATGTTGCAATAATATTATCTAATTCTCGTTGAATTATATTAATATAAAGTAAATGTAAACATACCATTCATAAATTCGACGTTTCTACACGATCCTTTTTTTCCAAACAATTTTGATACAGATTTAAGTTTATTTTCATTAAAATCAAATTCTAACCTAAAATAGTATAAATTATCTTAGATTGCATCCTTGTTTATCATTTAGAAACATACACAAAGATTTTGCCATCAACATGAGAAGTATAAAGTAGGTTATCTTCCTCGTTAAATTTGCAATCCATAATTAACTCAAAAGAATGATTTAAGTTCAAGAGAGTTTCATTCTTACTGTCTTGAAGAGAAGTACCAAAAGATGTCATATTTTCTTAAACTTTAAGAAATAGCACTAATAAATCAAAAAAAGTCTTGGCGCCCAATCAAAATGTCACTTTAAGAATTAGAAAACTTGGTAAAATAGATTAAATATTTGAATTTCTGAATAATGGAACGGAATATAGGTTAATTAGTGAATAGAAACTGCTGCTATTGAAATAAATGTATTGTTGATTTGGAAAATAATTTTTTCCCCATTTTTAGATCTCTTTTACACACCGGTAATAGTTTATCATTACCGGTATAGACGGTATCGAATGAGAAGTAATTAAGAAAAAAATTCTTTTAAAGAAAAGTTCTCAAATTTATTAAACACAAATTTGAACTATTTTTAAGTGTTAAATTTTCAAGTATATTACAAGTGACTAAGACGACCATCGATTACAAAAAAGGTAAAATAGAAAGGAAATAATTTTATGTATTTAAATCATGGAAGACCACGAAAGTGAACAAACAGTTAAACATCCTCAAAAAAAGTACTATAGACAACGAGCAGTAAGTTTATTATATATTAAAGATTAATCAAATCTATTGAATTTTAACCAAATAATTACATTTGTAGCATTGTAATCCATTGGCTGATAATTTTATGATTCATCCATTAAGTCCAGATTGCATTGATTGGGAATTACATTACCCAAATTATTATTTTGAACAGGAGGGATTTAAGAAGGAGATTTATCTAAACACCAAGAAGTATCCCATAAAATACAGTGAAAACAAAATTTTAAGTGAAAGAAGCGTAGAAATTTCAAGGAACTTGAAGATATTAGATATTGGATGTGGATATGGAGGATTACTAATTTGGTTGAGCGAACATTTCAAAGATAAACTCGCACTAGGTTTGGAGATTAGGGAGAAAGTAACTAATTACGTGGGAGAAAGAATACTTTCAATGCAACAAAATGGTACTGGAAAAAATATCAGTGTAGTTAAAACAAATGCAATGAAATATTTACCAAATTATATTAAGAAACATCAACTGGAAATGATTTTTATTTGTTTCCCAGATCCACATTTCAAAAAAAGAAACTGGAGAAGAAGAATTGTTAGGTAAGTTTGCGCTATTAGACAGTTTTAATATATATATTTGATAATTCAAATCCTTAATTCTATTTCTACTTGCTTAGTTACTCAATTGTTCCTTTGTATTGGTATTTATTGCAAGAAGGAGGATTGATTTATATAGTAACTGATGTATATGACTACTATGTTTGGGCAGTCAAAGTGATGGATACCTATAAGACATTATTTGAAAGAATTCCAGATGATGAATTAAGTTCAGATCCATGCGTAACTGCAATCAAAACAAGCACGGAAGAAGCAAAAAAGGTTGAAAGGTCAAATTCTCCAGCATATTCGTGTGCATATAAAACTATTCCAGTTAAGATCTGAGGTTAATTGTATTGTTTTTTTAACCCATTAAGGTTGATCAATTTATTATAAGTATTTATTTTCTGTGTCGCCTTGTTTCCACCATTCAAACTGCATGCATGCATTTAAATTGCATGCAAATAATGAAATTATTTTCAGACTGGTAAATAGGTGAAAAATAAATGAACAAAATAAAATAGAAATGAAAAAAGTTAAATATTGCTTTCTAATAGATATTTTACTATTTGAAATAATTTATGGATGGTTACTTAACTTTGATATAGTACCAAATTCAATTTCTGAGAAAAATAATATTTCATTAGAGAATTGCAGATTAAATTACTGGACTCGGCATAATACTGAATGTATGGATGGATGTAGCATATTAGGGGAGCTGAGATATGGACCAAACTATTTGAGTAGTAATGTATTACAAGAACTTCCTTATTCCGTTGGAATAAATTGCAAAATACAAAGTTTTGCGACATTATTTGGTAAAAAGCTACAAAGAGAAGATTACTGGATTAAAATGGATGTATGCACAAATATTATACAAAGCTTGGCAGATTCTGTAATAACTGAATTAAAATACGATTCGAGAAAATTCTTTGAAAATTCGGTTCCTATTAACAGTAATCAAAACATGATTAACTCAGCTTACATTGGAGCTTATCATATGAATAGCATTGGAAGTATTATAAGATACAAATATACATTCTATAAATATGTAAAATATTCTTTGATAATTGATTTAATACTAATTTGTTTACTCGCAATGAACTCAATAATTTATAAATATAGGTTAGTAAAAATCAATAAAATAAAAGAACAATATGAAACTAGTATTAAACAAGTTGATAAATAGATTATTTATAATATCTCAATATTACTAATCGTTGATGGAAAGCTTTTCGAAATCTTGAATCAAATCCACAGATTTTTTTTGTTTCCAAAGCTTTGCAATTTCTTTCATGATACTTGGAGCTCTTCTGGAGGGAGTTCTACCGTCTCTGATATCTTTCTTAAACTCTGCAAACTTCTCCTTTACAAACTCAGAGTATGGGTTGGATTTACTCTTTTGTGTATTAGGCGGATTCTGAGGTTTAACTTGGAATTCCTTTCTGTTATTTAAAGTTCCTCTTCCAATAAATATTACTGTGCCGTTACAGACTGAACATACAATCTTAGTTTCATCATTGATTTTGGTTTGTCTTCCAAACATCTGAAAGCATCTTAAACATTGATATCTGTATTTGTATATTATTTCATAATTATGATAAATTTCAACTTTTAATTCAGGAAACACCTTTGTTGCTACTTTTCCCCATTTCATAAATATTTGTCCGTGAGGAGGCTTAATACAAGAATCTAATAAAAATTGAGCTACATGACAACATTCATGGAGTAATGTTTTCTTTAATCTAAATTCACAGTCCAAAACATACTTAGAAAGTTTGATTACCACTCTTTTAGAGCTGTCCACATTTGTAATAAAAAGTGTTTGAGCTGCTGTTCTTTGGAGTCTTCCTGTCCATTTAATTGGGACTTCCTCTGGAAGCCTATTTTGGAAAACTTGTTTATTAAACTTTTGATACCAATATTTTGCAATAGATGATCTTTGTCTTATGAATGCTCCAAGTTTTTCGGATTTATTTTTTAAGGGGATTTCTTTGGTTACATTTGTAATTTGACTAGAATTCAGATCTTTTGGGCTAACATTTTCTTTGATCTCTTCCAATTCAGACTTTTGCTCTTCTATTTCTTCCTCACTAAACAAGTTATATTTTTCTGGTAACTCATCTTTCCCATCCATTCTGGGAGTTGTTTGATCTTCTTCAGTTTTTTCCTCGGATTCAATTTCCTCAGACCGATAATCAATCAGCTGTTTTCTTTCTATCTCCTCATAATCAAAGTCAGAAGACGAAATAGCTGTTTGCCACTCCAATTCTTGTAGATTGTCTGTGGAATCATTCTTTTCATCTATTTCCAAGTCAGAATCAAATGACCTCCAGATATTGTGATGATCTGGAGTACAGTTTAGGATATTTGGCTCGCAGATTAGTTCTGGACCCAGACAAAAAGATGATCTTTTGCTTGCTATATTATGGTTCAAATCATCCTCCGAGTCAGAATCTATTATTAAAATTTTTCTTGAATTATTTTTCCTTCTAACTGAAGATTGATATTTAATTGAAGGTCTTGAAGAGACTGGGATACAGTCTTCTTCTTCACTACTAAATATACAGTTTCTCCTTCTATTTCCAATACTATAGTAGTTGGCAGATAGATTCTTATTCGGTTCAAACTCACTTTTATAGTGAATGCAAGGTTGGGTTGGAGAATCATGGAGATTCTCCAAAATATCGGAAATAAAAGTACCTGGGTTACTGTTTAAATAGCTTAAGTTTGCATCTTCTGTATCACTATCTTCGCTGGAGTCTATGTGATACACTTTTCTTCTAACAGAAGTTGCTAAGCTTATTGATGGTCTTGAAGAAGGTTCATTTAAATTTGAGTTATCACTATAACAATAATCTTCTTCTAGCTTTTTACTTAAATTTTTTGTTGGAGTATTTGAGTTATTTTCATTTTCTATTTCACTGTCTGAGGATACCAAATAGTTTTTAATGCAATTTTTTCTTCTCACAGAGCTCCCCAAAAGCAGAGATGGACGCATTTCATAGTGATTTTTTACCTTTTAAATTTATCAAATATATAATTTCGTGGATTTATTTGGGTAAAATATTTAATGTCAAATGATTTGGCTAAAATTTTCAATAAAAAAAAAAATTTTAATTACACACAAATGATTAAATACCGGTATTTTTTCCCCTATACCGGTATAATAAGAAAAACACGCAAGTAATAGCCACACAAAAAAAAAATCTGGGATTATATATGCCATAAAGAAGAAGTACAAAATAGAAACCAAATTAGATTAGTATTTCATAATGAAAGTTATAAGTAAGGTTCCTGCTTACTTACTCTTATTTAGTACTTTTTTGGCCTTGTTTTCCAGGTCTGAAAGGCCAATGGACAAGGTAAGCCATTAATACGACAAAACATTAATTATTGAACATCGAAATGATTGATTTTTTTTTCTAAAGCCTGATACGGAGAATAATATTGTAATTTTGCCAGGAAAATTATATTATGGCATTAGAATGAATATAAGTAAGTAATCTATCAATTTTTGTGTAATTTAATAATCAATTCAAAATATAAGATTATCCGTTAATAATAAAAGTGAATAAGAAAGATCTTGTTGATGGAAGATATCAATTTGAGTGCTTCTCTGCTGGACCAGTAAGTTCTCAACTAGAGTTAATTTATTTTGAT
This sequence comes from Cryptosporidium viatorum, assembly GCA_004337795.1. Lineage (NCBI taxonomy): Eukaryota > Apicomplexa > Conoidasida > Eucoccidiorida > Cryptosporidiidae > Cryptosporidium > Cryptosporidium viatorum. The sequence goes on from QZWW01000061.1 coordinate 82,458, forward strand.
ATAAGAGAATTAACCAATATTTCTAGGACCCTCAGGGAGAATTTAATGTAATCCCATTGGTTTCAGAAGAAAGTGAGTTTAAACAACAAAATATAAGATTCCTAAGTTATTCTCAAATTTAATAAATTTCAGGATATAGTATATCGCAAAGCTTTACAGATAAAGTCCTTAATAAAGTGTTTCCAAGCTCTCTATTTTTTACAAACAATGAATTATTTAACGGCCAAAAAGTAAGTACTGACATTGTAAATACAAACATTAATTAACAATAATAGCAAAAATTCCTGAGTTATAATCAAGAAAATCAACAATTTGTAACTTTTAAAGTGCTCGCAAAGTTAAAGAATGTATCCTACGACAAGCAAATACAGTCTAAAAGTATCCTGCTTAATATAGGTAAGTTCCAAATCCGGAATTAAGGCGTATTTCGACTATTAATTGAATATTTTTAGAACTTGAGTATTTTAAGTTTGGACTTCCGATACTATTTTTCCAAACAATTGGATCCATCTTACTGAGCATTATACTAACACTAATAACATATCAGGTATTATCTAAATTCAATTTAGTATACAAACTTTCAAAATTTATATTTAATGACAAAACACACAAGAACAACTAATTAGATCTCTTAACATCTTTTAGAAAGTTAAAATAATTTCTCCCAATTTTTTCATGTTTCCATTTATAGTTGTTTGTTTCGCCGTCCTTCCCGTCTAAGACTCAATATAATATACAATAAAATTAAATGTTACGTCTTCGAAAATGAATTTCAAGGTCAAATAAAGAAAATATTGGCGCTAATATAGAATTATTTTTGACATATTTGAAATAATAATGCGGACAGAGATTATATTGGGCCTGTCTAATAGTTATCATTTTTAATAATATTAATATTGGCGCCTATTAAATAAGTCTGTCTCCGAAAAAAAAGTAAAATTATGGAACACTGATAATTCGTTGCCAGTTGTAATTAAACAGATTGCAGCATTAATTTTTTCTCATAATAACTGAAATTTGAGATAATCAACGGTAAAATGGCTCCAAAGAAGAAGGAAACTCAAGTAGCTGATGTCCCATTCCAGCAGGTAAGTTGTCATATTAGAGTGGAGTATATATAGATGTTATGACCATGAATTGAATCAGAGTTTTTTTGATTCTGTTTTCATTTTTGTGGTTTAATGATCGGGTAATTATATACGAGTCCCTGAGATTTTCTATCATTGTACGAATAAGAGATCACTCTATAATAAAACAATAGTTTAAGACAATCCGTTACTTTGGTAATTAATGTCAAACTAAAGCGCATATAGAATGATCGGGGAATTCTTGTTTAGATCATCAAACCGGGTCATTTTGGACGAAACTCTATAATGTTAATGGAATTATCTGAACATGAATAACTTTTTTTTTTTTTAATTTAGGTCCGTGAGGGTCAAACAAACTTCGCTGTGGCTCATATATTCGCCTCTTTCAACGATACATTCATTCACGTAACTGACTTGTCAGGAAGAGAAACCATCGTAAGAGTTACTGGTGGAATGAAGGTCAAGGCAGATCGTGATGAGAACTCTCCATATGCAGCTATGATGGCAGCTGTAGATGTCGCTCAGAAATGCAAGGAATTTGGAATCCATGCTCTACATATTAAGCTCAGAGCTGTTGGTGGAGTTAAGTCAAAGACTATGGGTCCAGGTGCTCAATCAGCTCTCAGAGCTTTAGCTCGTGCTGGAATGAAGATTGGCCGTATCGAGGATGTTACTCCAATTCCAACTGACAGCACCAGAAGAAAGGGTGGTCGACGTGGTCGTCGTTTGTAAATCATTACTCACGACGATTATCTCTACATGGTTTTTTTCGTTTTATACACGGATATTTGCGAGATTACTTAGTCTTATTGAGAATGCCTGTGAATGTATGTGAAAACTACCATGTAGATAATAATGCGTACTATAGGGTATGATTTATTAACATGTCGCTACAGATACTACCTATCAAGTTTTAAATTCTGTATAAATAAAGGATGTTGAAGTCAGATCTTAGTTAGACATAAAAAAAACGTAGGTTTTCAGCTAGTTTAGTTGAGATAAACAATTCGTATCTCGGGATTTGAAAGCTATTATGCAAAAAGTGACTGTAACAAAGACCTCTATACATTATATGTGTTGTTTTAATACAGGGTTGGTATCAGCTAAAATCCCAAGGTTATCGTTGTACTAAACATTTAATAGATAATAACTCAGATCTGTTTTCTTTTTCTTTTTTGGCCTCTCCCTCTTCACATGCCTTCTAGACTGACGCCGGTATGTAGATAATGCTTTGCATGCAGGATTTGCATGTAAGCACAAAAAATTTTTTATATGTTAAGATATCAGAAATTTGAAATTAGATTTGAATAATTCAAGGAAAAAAGTGAGCGAGATCCTAAAAATTAGTCCATAGGTTTTGTTTTTGTCTCGCTGTATTTGGATTCACATATAATTTTTTCTTGAAAAAAGACACGTCATCATACGCATAATACTAAAAAGTTGTACGCAAATTGTAAATATACGGAATGTAAAATGCACAGGTTTGGGATTCTCAAAAGAAAACAATTATTCAGTAATATAACAGGGTAAGGAGAAACGGTAGTGATCCGAGCAAGACTCTGCTGAGAGTATTATAGTAGGAAGGACAATAACGGATTTAGGATTAATAAATTATAAATAATATTAAAATAAATTTATACGTAATATTTACTATAAACGGAAAGAGCGAAAATGGGGTTTATTTGTCCATGGTAAGTCTGAATATCAACGTATCATTAATATAAATTATTAATTTTTAAAAATTTTATAGTGCTTCCAGTGTGGATGCAGTACATCCAGAAAGAACTTCTAGGAAGGAGGATACAAAAAAAAAGATGAGTGGAACATCTTCGGGATCAGAAAGTGAATCAGATGGTGATGATGTAAGAGACAGCATTGAAATGCCAAAGAATTTCTTAACCAGAGGACCCAGAACAAGTGTGAGTGCTGAAGCTTACGGTGCGTGGAACAAGATGAAGAATTTTACTCCTCCAAGCTACCCGAAGACAAAGGAACAGGAAAAGCGTATTCGTGAAAAGCTATTGGAAAGCTTTATGTTTACAAGCTTAGACGATGATGAATTGAGTACAGTAATTTTGGCTTGTGTGGAAACTTCAGTTAAGAAGGATACGGAAATTATAACTCAAGGTGATAATGGAGATAAATTATATATAATAGATCAAGGAACAGTGGAGTGCTACAAAAAGACTAGTACTGAGCCAAGAAAACATCTCTGTGATTTAAACCCAGGAGATGCATTTGGAGAACTAGCTCTGTTGTATAACTGTCCAAGAGCAGCAAGTGTTGTTGCAAAAACTGATTGCTTGTTATGGGCTTTAGATAGAGAAACATTTAATCACATAGTTAAAGGTTCAGCATCGAAGAGAATTAGTACTTATGAGACCTTCCTTAAAGAAGTGGAAATACTTAAGACTATGGATGTTTACGAGTTGAACAAGTTAACTATGGTCTTAAAGAGTTCTATCTTTGAGGATGGACAAGAAATCATTAAGCAAGGAGAACAGGGGGACACATTTTACTTAATCATTACAGGTAATGCAGTAGCTCTTAAAGACAATGTTGAGGTGATGAATTACAAGAGAGGAGACTATTTTGGAGAATTAGCTTTATTAAGAAACACCCCAAGAGCCGCTACAGTCAAGGCAAAAGGAAGATGCAAAGTTGCTTACCTCGACAGAAAAGCATTCAAGAGACTTTTAGGCCCAATTGAAGATATTTTAAAGAGAAATACGGACAAGTACAAGACAGTAATTAAAAAAATCACCACAAAGGTATAGTCAATCCTATTCTTCCTTTCACACCATTCGGATAACGTTAGGAGTTTGAGAATTTAATATTAGACGAATCCAAGCTTCCTTTCTTAACTAATTGACGTTAGCAATAAACTTAGTATTAGTAAATTTTAGTTCTATTACTTATCATTAACTGAATAACTAATATATTAATGTCAGTGATTAACAATTAAATTAAAATAATTTATAAGTTTGTTTTTCTTTCAGCGAAAAAAATGGATGAAATCAGCCTGATAGTACCGGAGTACATTAATTCAATGCAGTATGAATGGCGGTAATATATTAAAGCTTGTTGGGCCATAATAGTAAAATAATTTTCTTTTTAATAAAAGATGTTTGGAAATCAATTTAATGAAAAAAGTGACAATAATGAAGAATAACCACTGAAAACTACAACAACTCAATTCCACTTGAGCTTTCCTGATTAAGGCTGTTTCCAATGTTAGATTTATTGTTGTTTGTTGGCGGAGGAGTGATCTTTGGGAAGGATGTATTCGAGATTGAAGATAAATTGATTTCCAATTCTGTTGGATTAAAGTTATCAAAACTAATAGGAACTTCAGACGATATAATATCGTGGCTGGGATTCAAGTTACTCAATCCATTATTTTGACTAAAAATTGCATGCGAATCTAAATCTTCCTCAAATACATCAAGATCGTCAAAAATGGGATCTACAGCCACATTATCCTGGTTTGCAGAAATATAGTTGTTGCTATTTGATCTCTGCCTTTGTGAAAGATTAGATCCTGAGCCAATTCTGCTGTTATAATTGTTACTTTTGATGTTATTAATATTTCCAGACATATTGGTCATATTACCAAGAGCATGTTCATCTTCATCATCGTCATCCTCCATAAACATATTTCCTGTATTAAAGTTATTTAGAGTTGTATAGTTATTTTTCCTCGCTCCAGGGGGAGATCCTGGCACGTTTGACGACCCAAAGACAACTTTGGATGAGTCTCCGTTAATATATGCAGAAATAGCGCTTAGAATCCCTTGTAAAGAGGAGCTCCTTCTTTTAGCAACCCCTAATACTTTATACTGAACATTCCTGTATGCATCATATCCCAGTTCACCAAATCTTGTCCAGTCTCCAAATATTCCCTGTTTGAGCATGAAAATAATAATAAACAATGCAATAACCAGGACAATTCTAGCGTGAGAACTTGTAGGAGCGTGGCTTGGGCATGGTATTGCCACTGGTGGAGGTAACCAACCACCAATACAATCGTCTCCAGGGAGCTTCCTATAAGCAGTTACGTAAAATATGCCAGATGATGTACATTCTCCAACCTTGACATCGTCAAATACAATGTCAAGACTTTCAGGTCTACATTCAAAACTTCCAATTTGTCTGGAAAACCCAAATTCACATGTGAAGTCCTCTTCAGAACAGGTACAAAGCTTCTTTTCTACGGGTCTCCTAAAGTCTTGACCATTATAACATTCTGCCGTTTGTTTCTTTCTTGTGTATACAAGTTGTTTACCCAAAATGCATTTTTCCGAATTTCTACCATCGTATGGACTCCAAGTCTCGTAATCAGAATCTGGCTTATCTGGAGTTGCTGCTCCTACGCATTGTACCTGACCAAGGGTGTTAAAGTCTAAATGATACAAGACTCCTGATTTCCCCCTAGAACCATATAGCAAAAATTCCATAGAAGAACTATTTGGCTCTATTAAAATGTTATCTACTTGCAGAGGCTTGTTACCTAGCTCAAAATCATACCAAGATAAACCTTCATTCCAGCTGAAAATGACCTGGTTTGTATGCTTAAGATCATTCGCCATGACAATAAGACCTCCAAAATCCCCAAGCTCATAAATGAAAGCTCCTTTATGTACTTCCTGCCAAGTGAGGCCTCCATCCCTGGACATGTAGGTATTAATATCATCATGATCAAAAGATAAATAACTACCTACATTACCTGTTCCAAGAATTATACCAACAGCATTTTCAACAGAGTAGAAGGGAGCCAAGCTCTGATAATTACTTACACCATGAAGGTGTAAGTAGCATCCATCACTTTCGTCGCAATTAATCCTATTACCTCTACTATCAATAGTCGGGGCTTTTAGATAATTCCATTCGCCACCCTTATCAAAAGTAATTACAGTTCTGATTGGCTGTTCCACTTTTCCTATCTTAGTTTTGTGTTCAGTTTTTAAAGTTTCGACATCCTCATCTTCTGTTTCTGATTCTGTAAATTCATGTAAAGTTGTGGAAATATGTTCAAGGTCGTTTTCAAGCTCGTCATCTTTAACATTAGCAATGTATACTCCTTCCAAAGACATGACTCTATCAAATTCACACTCTCCAGTTGCAGTTCTAACGTTATTCATTAAAGAGAGAGCAAACCTCGTACCCAAATAGTTACTTATATAAATATTGCCAGTACCCTTCAAAGAGTCTTCTCCATGATTAACATGAAGTATTACAGTCTTCTCTGAAGTGTCCAAAATGGTATAACTTTTCTCTGTTAATGTATGTGGTAGCTGAACCTGTGTAAAAGAATTTGCATCGTTAGTAGATACAAGTAGTGACACAGTTTGCCTCTCGTAATCAAGTATCCTAGCAACAAAGATATAACCATTTGAAGCCAAAAACTTATTTCCTCCTTTAACTGGAGTCTCAATATGACTGCCAAAATCATCAGTATAAGAGAAATCTATTGTTTTCATCCAGCCACCATATCTTGGCTGATCTCCCTGCTTCTTTCTGTGATGAGTAAAGAAAATCCTATTTTGGTTTGACCTGTTGTTGCCATCCCAGTGGAATTGAACTACATAGTCAACAACTTTATGATATGTAGCACCCAGATCTTTTGTAACAAATAGTTGATGTATACACTTATTTCCAGCTGAATTACTTTTCTTTAAGGTTTGGAGAAAAGATTTATTACATCCTTCAGTCCAAGATGAAAATAAAGCAAGCTTAGATTTATTTGGATGAAATATCCATGTATGAATAGTTCCTGAGTGAGATATTTTTCTGAATGTCTCTCCTGCATTCGATGATATAAAGTGGGTATGCTTTGAACCTACTATTAATATGACGTTCTTGTCGACGGGATTTACCGTAATTGACTTAACAGAAAATCCATTTAGATTAGAGTGACTCGAAGAAGATGAATGTGATCCCATTTTTGCGAATACATCTGTGATATCTCTCCAGTTCTTACCTCTATTGGTTGATCTGTAGACGTGACCTTTTTGCGTCTTTGCAATAACTACATTATGGTCTGTACCTGCCCATTCCAAAGTTTCTATTGGGCTCTCAAATACTATTTCACTCACACTAACTTTTTTCTCTGCATTTACCAGTCCATAATTAATCCCAAAACCTAGAATCGAAAGTAGCTTAACTACTGCCAGCACCTTAAATGCTGCAATTCTTAATTTCATAATAATTCTTCTAAGTTCTCTCTTTCTCAGTCAATTGGTCAATAAATAAGTTCCTTTTCTGCCTTTTCACTATATAAATTCCTTTACATAGTCTTCTCACCCCACCAAGTCTTGAATTTAATTAAAATGATAATTCGTTTGAGATATACCCATTGTTGCCGCCAATTCTCCAGTTATTATTTTCATGGTGAAATATTTTTTTAATTTTTTAAAATTTTTTAAAAAAATTGACCAGTTATTGAAATTTTATCATTTTAAAACCTAAAATAACTAAACGCTATTTTCTTTCATAATTAAAACCTATACACTTATTTCCAAATTATCTAAGCTCTCACAAACCTTATTGTCGATTTGCATTATTTATTTATAACCTCTCTTTGAGGTTCTGTTAAAACGTCCCTACGATATGAAAAATAGAAAAAAATACAATATTCCCCACAAGCTAACTATTTCCCTTCTGCTTTCCACTTGCTCATACATTTACCAGTATTTCCGCGAGCGGAGATGCAACTGGTAGCTGCAGCACAACGTGTATTCTGGGAAACGCGCGCGCGGTCTCAAAATCTAGGTGTAAATTAAATATTTAAGGTATAAGTTGTATTTATTTCCAACTGAAATAAGAGGTTGAATGTGGTGGAGTTTTTGAAATTGAAATGTTTGAATGGACTAACATTTTTTCCTCCTTTTCAAGACCCTCTGATCTGGCTCCTGACACGGATAGAAATGATGCGAACAAGGATTTTATTGAAATTCCAGAACAATTCATGTGTCCAATTTGTCTTGGAGCATTCGTAGATCCTTGCACGCTTTCATGCTCTCACTCTTTTTGTATTTCGTGTGTCAAGGGTTCCCATGAATGCCCGATTTGTAGGTCTCCATTAAAGGAAGAACTTTGGTTGTCAAGAAGTGACCAACTCGTGGATCAAAGCATTCTAAGGTCAATGAATGAGACCAAGATTAAATGTCACTGTGGAGCTGAAATCTCTATATCTGAGGCAAATAGCCACGCCTCTAAATGCTCCTACTGTAAAGAGGACGATGTACCAGCCTCAGAGAGTAAATTGATTGCCTCTCTTAGCAAGCAGGGCCTTGCGAACAATGATCATCAAGCTCAAAGTAGTACTGGCCCTTCTAATGCTCGTGCCACCTCTAATACGAGTGGTCCTACTTTCGTCTGCCCTCTGTGCCTCATGAATTCAAAAATACCCAATAGCTCCTGCTTGAAATATAATGTAGAGTCCTTGATTAGCCACTGTGAGACTATGCATAAATACGAATATTCAGAATCTCAACAAGGAAGTGACAGTATGACTACTATGTGCCCTATTTGTGTTCATATTGGAGATGAAAACGCTGAAGTTGAGTGTAAACATTTTTTACAACACCTAAAATCCAAACACTTACTAATTTCTACATTTTTGGCCGCTGCTAGAGCCTCCCTAAATGCTGGAAGCCCTGAGTCCAGATTCCAGCTTCTAGAAGATATCCTCTTCCAATATGCATTAAGTAGATCCAGGTATGAAAGTTGTGTGAATCCAGTTAACGATAATCCACGATCTTTTGGAAGCTCTGTAATTGAAATTATTGGGTTAGATGATGAACAGGACAATTCTGAAATGTTTCAAGATGATGATGATATTCAGGAAATCTCATAAATATAAATATCCACCAACCATATTACTTTGTCTTATATTTATAAACAATTATGAGCTTGGGAAAATTTGCTCTATTCCCAAATTAATGACTTATTTTCTAATTCCTTCTTCATCTTTATATAGCCTCTTTCCTGTATGGCTTTTTTAATTACTTTTATTAGAAACTCTTTCCTCTTCTTTTTTAAATTCCTTCTCTTTATTCTTTCCACTTGTTGCTTTGCCATATTAAATCCCGATTTAGGGAACCCATTTGGATTGAAATATCTAGAGACCTTCACCTAATAATAACACTAATAACGATACAATGTATACAATAGAATAATAAAACCCACAATTTCACACTTAATTCCAAAAAAATGTTTCTACTTTTATATTTATCAGTCACACAAGTTCAAGATCTAGTTCCGTTATACATACAATGTATTTCATCCTACTAAAACAAAATTGGACCTCAACATGAAAAACAAAGATAAGTCCGAGAAATACACATATTATTCTAAATAGATTTTTATGCCATTATATTATTATTTTCATTTTTAAATCAATTTTGCCTTAAATACATATTAAGAAGACACCGACGCATCTGCAAGGTAACGCACTTAACGTAAATAAGGCAATAAGAAAAAATCATTAAAATCAGGGCAACGCGAAGCTTAAATCAAGAATTGAATTGCAGAATAATTTTGCAGGATCTAAGACAAATTTCCTATTCAGTTAAGATTGATTTCAGGTTGGATTTTCACCTATTATGAGATTGTGATAGCCTGAAATCATATCAGATAACTGTAGAAAACGGATTAATGCGCAACAATACTTGGATCAAGTTCTATATATCGATCTAAATGGACGAGAATAATAAGAAAATAATCAATGATACAAGGACTAATCATAAGAGTGGTTTAACAAAAGAGTGGGATGAGTTCCTCTCTTTATATCAACAAAGGAATGAGGAGATTAATAATGATTTTAAGCTTCATAACAGATTTCACAGAAGAAGTAAAAGCGGTTGGAGAAGCTTCTTATCAGTTATTATCAAATCCATTCGTTCGTTTTTCCAGAATGAATCCTTGATTGGAATTAAATATCTTAAGCAAGCAAAATGGACCTGGTCAAACGTAATTTGCGATTTCTTTTGTGGTCTTGCAGAAGCAGCACTTTCTATTCCACAAGGTCTCTCATACTCTTCTTTAGCTAATGTAACTCCATCTATGGGTCTTTGCAATGGAATTCTACAACCAATAATTTATCTATTCATTGGATCTTCTTTATATATTTCTATTGGGGTAAATTCAGTAGAATCTATTGTTGCAGGTACAGCGATTGATACTTTAATAGGGAACGGAGCACCTCTTGAAGTTAGATCAGAAGTTTGTTCTGTGGTTATTTTCTTTCACGGAATTTCCTGCTGTCTTTTAAGAATTTTTGGACTGGCTCACTTTGTTGACTTTCTTTCGGATTCTGTATTACAGGGATTCCTTTCTGGAGTTGCATGTTCAATTATTGTAAAGGAGATCCCTTTTATGCTCGCAATTGAGCCTCCAAATACCAACTGTGTTCCAATTAAAGCATTTTTCATATTGCTAGATAAGCTGTCAAAATTTAGCTGGCATGCTACTATTTTCTCGGTCTCTACTATTTTTTTTCTGGAAGCTATTCTATGGATCAAAAAAATTTGGAAGACAAACTTTCCATTCCCTTCTCAGCTAATAGTAATAATAATTGCAAATATTGCTAGTGCTTTTACTTCTCCTGATATTCCTATTATTGGTAAAATCCCCAAATCCAGCCTCCTCGTTCCCAACAATATCATTTGGACTCAACCCCCGGGTACGTTTCCTCAGCCCAGTGGAATCAGCTATCTTCCGTTCTTTGCAAGGGCATGGATAGCTGCTCTCCCTCTTACTTTCATTTCCTTTTTTACCCACTATTCCGCTGCTCAAAGTATGGAAATTAGAGCCCACAAATTACCAGAAATGCCTAACGGAAATGAATCAAGTTTGAAGGAAATGAACTTTCAGAATGAAAAAGATGGAATTGAACTCACAGAGGATAACAAACAAAACAGAGAAAGAAATATAAATAGTGTCTCAACTTCAGTTCAGTTTTCGGGGCAAGTAAGATCGGAAACAAAGACTAGCTCGAAAACTGATTCAAGAAAACACACCCAATCTTCTTTGGAAATTTCGAAGGGAGATTTAGATCCAGTCTATGATTTCAATTCTAGTCTTTCTCCATGTTCCTTTCAATCACCAGCTTCACCAACCTCATCTAATTCTCCTTCTACGATTCGGTACAAAGAACCGAGGGTCTCTTTAAGTATTAGATTTGACTCAAAATCATCTATTTCAAACTCATTAACTGCAATAAGGAACAGGCCACACTCACAACACTCGGAGAATGAAGACTACCAGAGTTTTATACTTAACACTAATAACTCAAGCAGTATTTCAGAAACATCTCGCAAGCTTTCTTTTGAGAACTTATCTTTGAATGAAGACAATGAAGAAAAATCAAAGGAGACTAAGGTAATCATCAAAAACTCTCAATCTTTAAAGAAAAAACGCATTGAACCTAAATCTCTTTTTTCTGTAGGGACGGAAATACTTGTTCTTGGTGCGATAAATATTGTTGGAGCCTTCTTCAATTGTCTTCCAGGAGCAGCATCCCTAGCAAGGACAAATTTGAATTTTACCCTTGGAGTCAAATCCCCCCTTCACAATATTGTATATTCAATGGGAGTTCTTTTAGTTGCAATGTTTCTGCTTGAATACATAAGATTTTTGCCTGAGGCAGTATTAGGAGCGATAATTGCCCAAGCAATGATAAGGATGGTAAACATCAAATACTTTATAAAGCTCGTGAAAATGAGGAGCATCGATTCCATTTTCTGGATGATAGCTTTTATTGGAACATTTACTGCGGGAATAACATATGGAATTATTTTCGCTCTGACTTCTTCAGTTATATATCTCATTAAGTTTTTATACAGGCCCAAATTTGAAATTTTGGGTAAGTTACCAGGTACTTTAATATTTAAAAGTTTGGACAAATTTCCACAAGCTGTTCAACTTCCATATGTTCGTATTGCAAGATTCGAAGGTCCTTTAACGTTTATTAATGCTGAAAGGTTTGTTAAAAACCTTGAAGAGATGGTGGAAGTTTGGTTAGATGAAGATTTGAGAATTTCAAACAAGAACTATCAAGAAGATTCAATTGATGATTATCTAGTTAAGAATCAATATTTCCCCAATTTTACAAACTCCATTAATTTTGGAGAGAGAATCCCTACAATAATCCAAGATCTTAATGAAAATCATGTGGAAAGAGTAATAATAGTTGACGCTTGCATGATTAATGAAATCGACTATACTGCCCTTCAAGTTTTACAAAGATTTAATAACAAGACAAAGAAGCTTAACATACAGCTTTGGTTTGCCTCATTTTCTCATCCAAATTCTAACTTTCTACTCAGATCTGGATTCTATGACATTATTCCTCTTGTTCATTGCTTTGTAGATTTATCTGAAGCTGTTGCTGCAGCACAAATATGCATTGGCCAAAGATATTCAAATTGTATATAAAGTAAAATTCCTAAAACATCATTGAGAAGGGGAATAATAATATTATATGAAAATATATTCTAATTGGTAACTATTGCTAATTTTTTCAAATGCAAAATTGTATATTTCGAGTTAAGGTTGTATTTGACAACAAATTAGTAAAATCTTTTTACTATAAAGCTTTAAACTACTTTGGTAATTCTAAATTTTTTAAAAGTCACTTTTCCTCTTTTAAGCTTCGATTCTCTTGGTACTTTTCAATGTATCTTTCATAAATGGTTCCATACATTTCTTCATTGGGAAGCATATTTATGTTTGTCTCTATCCCTAGAGCAGAATATTCAGAGTATTCGCTCAGCATAGAAAATCTAAAATTATTAGATACAATTAATATTAGACTATACGATCATTAAGAATTTAAACAACTTACCCATTAGATTTGTCTATTAATTGCAAAATTTGTAAAACTGAGTCTTTGTCATTGATATCTACTGGAATAAATTGCATTATACTAGAATCTTCAACTAGATCCACAAGCTCACTTTGAAATCCCTTATATTTGAGAAATAGTGGATGATCACTCATGTTTGATTCGTGCTTCCAAAATGTCAAAAGTTGATTTAGATCTTCTAACTGAGAGAAATATTCCAATTTGAATGGTAACTCATCCTTAAAGTGTTCCAAAAGGTCAATCTTAGAAAAAACATTCAAGTATGGAAGTTCTATAGACATTTGAGCAGAAAGAGAGACCAATAATGCTGAAATATAATTTGTTGGAGATGATAGAAGAGTGCTGTCAATCAGATGTACTGCAGTTAGACGAATATCAAGTTCTTTTGCCAAAACAGAAAGAATCTCTCTTAAAACATAGTTGTGAGTGTACAACTCAACTTGTCCAGGAATATCTATTAAAATATATGAAGAATCCTTTCTTTTGGCTCGTATTTCATCAATTAACCAATCAATATTTACTTGTAAATATTCCATACAATATACCAAAGCTCCATTTGGACCAAGACTATGTTCGTTCATAACGTTTTCAAAGCTTATCAATTCTCTTACATCTATATCAGGAATATAAGGGACATTTTCATTTGCAGGATCCAAGTTGACAATAATATTAGGCCTGTTAAGGGCAATACACATCTGGTGCATTCCATAGACAAAAGTTGTTTTACCTGAACCAGGAGGTCCAATTAATACCTGACCAAACAATGTCATTCTTAAGATAAGTCTTAGATCTTAAAAAAAATTTAAATTCCAAAATTATTAAAAAAAACTTGGAATTAGAAATTCAAGTGTCAAATACATGGCGCCAAAAGTATCGAATAATTAGATTTTGCGAAAAGGTTAAAATAAAAAATTGAAAATATAAGTACTCCTATTATACTTCTATGGGACCAAATTGTCAAAGATCTTGAGTTGCAATTATTACTGCATTAATCTTGTTTGAGTAATTATGCTTGCTCCTTTGGTTTTTATAAGTAGCTATAGCAGAAGTGGCTTGTCTACATGTAGGACAAAGACCAATCTAGAATTTATTGGATAATATGGTTTAAAAAGTTTTATTTAAATAAAACTTACCCTATAAAACTCCCTTAGAGCACAATTACTGCATAATCCACCATGCCCACATGGAAGAAATACTGATTCACAATTATTATCACAACAGATAATACATACTTGCTCATAATTATCTTCATGAGGAGTTGGTATATAATTAGGATCTGGAAAAGACTCTCTTTTTGATTTTGGGGTATGGGACAATATAGGAGATAGGGAATTATTACTTGTGGGAGAATTTACTGTGGATAATGTATGTGTTGAAATTGTCTCACAGTTTAAAAATTCTTTAGAATCTGAATTATCTTGAAATAATGTAGTAATACTCTGATTTTCTATTTTATGAAAAACACCAGTACCCATTTTTGTAAGAATAACTTCAGATCCTATCTTATATGGAGAAATCATTTTTTTAAATTGTTTGATGTTAGATGAAATGAAATGATCATCTGAAGAACTTATAGATGAGAATCCTTCGTCAGATTCCTGAATTAATCCTTGGGAAATAACGGCTGACATTACTGCAATCATTGTCTGAGTGCAGATAATACAAATATGCCATAATCTGATATGCGAATTGTGCTCATATACGTGGTAACTAACAGCATACTTATTTTCTTTTATATATATCGTGTCATTGAGAAAATCTGCTAGATCTAAGCAAGTAATAAGTATAGTTGTAGATAAACAGCCAAGAAAAATTCCAAATATAGCCAACATTCTGTCAGCGACTCCAAGAACACAAAATACTGTCGAAAAGGAGAATATGACTCCACACCAAAACCAACAAGGCCAAAAAACAACCCACCAAGACGGAATTTGCTGAAATTTCTCAGCAATGCTGGTGAGGTTTCCATGAAATTGAGCAGAAGTTTCCCAATTAAAATTATCTCTTGATACTTCGAGATAATATTTGCTTTCTGATGAAATTCTTAGAAAAATTTGAAATAGCAATAATCCAATCCAAATATCAATAAAAAGAAATCTTAAAATTACCCATGGACATCTCAATGAGTTTGATAGACTTGCAAATAATACTTGGAAGACAACTGCTCCAGTAATCAAAGCTAAAGGAACCTCTAAGTCTGGAATTCCAATTACTACATAACTTATTAACATTACCATAGAAATACCACGTGATAATAACCCAATAATGTGCACAATTCTAATTACCACATCACTTAATAAACACCAAGAAACTGTCAGCCTTAATACCCTAACCCCCATTAACACAACCGAAAAGTCATATAATATTGGTGGTAATAAGCATAAGCACCATAAATGCCTGAGAGAATATATTTAAGTACTAGCCACTCCAAACAATAAACTAACCTTGATTCGATTGAAAAAATAGAAAAAGTAACTGCCAAGAATACCGTAATTAGCCAACTGATCTGTTCCCAAAGAATTCCCATGGAAGCTCTATTAATCGCTCCATTCGTGTTATTACGATAGTCCAAGCTTGGTAAAAGTATTGCTACATTATACATCAATGTTAGGAAAATAGGTTTGAAAAAAAAAACAACCTTTGCTCCATAAACACCTCCAAAAAATTGTTAAATATCTTTATCAATTAAAACCAATGTATTTATAGGCTAATATAAACAGTGTCTAGCTATTCTTATAAATTTATCATAATCCGAGCAAGCATTAAGTCTTTGAAATTTGAAAATTAACTATTGTACAGAAGAAGTTGCTATAAAAGATATAAAGTCATGTTATTATATCTGAATATATTTAGACAGTTCAAATTTCTAAATATAGGGGAAAATCATATCAATTTCAATCAATTAATTTTAATTCAATTGTTCAAACTTTGATGCATGCAAAATAATAAATTTTATCGACATTGTTTAGCGCCAAATGCAAACAAATTGTGGGAAATTTAATCTAGTTGAAATTAGTTACCAAATTAAAAAAAAATTAAAACACATTTTTATTCGTTTTAGGAGAAATTCTAAAATTGATTAAAACAAAATGGATGATACAAACCCTAATAAACGAATAAAACTGAACGAAGAGTCCAACTCACAGCTGTCTGTTCCAATTAAGATAGATAATGTATTGAATAAGATTCTACTTCATCCATGTGAAACATTGAACGATTTTATTGAAAATAGCATAGGATCTTACGCTCCATATTACGCTCATCACTTTTTTCACAATGAAGAAATTGCGTTACTAGAAGGGTATGATACACTAATTCACATTTACTTCTCTTGCAATTGGTTTGATGTATATGTGGAAGTTGATTTAACTGCAGTAAAAAACAAATCTAAACAGCAGGTTGTGTTGAGTGAGGAGGACAAGAACCACTATATAGGAAATATTATTAAGCAGCTAAAAACAATTCCACTTGAGGGAGGATTTTGCTCAAAAGAAGAATTTATGGAAAGATTAAAAATTCCACTATTATGGATTCCTGGGGTTTCAGCAGGGGTGTTAAAAACAGAACTTAAAGATGAAAGTTATGAGGAAGTAGATTTAAGAAAAATAGATTTATCTGAAACTGAGAATTTAACTTCTTGTCTTAATAAAGAATTTAATAATTCGAAGCCTCATCCTGATGTTAAAAACTTTCAAATTCTACATAGGAGGATTGAGTGGTTCCTCCATTGGTATATTGAATCCGCCTCTTCTATTGACCAAGAAGATAGATGGGCAATTTGGCTCCCTATTGTTAAAAGAGAACAGTCATTTATCGTTTTAGGTTTAATTACGACTTATTTATTTTTTTCGATCCCCAAATCTAGAATTAGAATTTCTCAAGTTTTAATATTTCCCCAGTACCAAGGAAAGGGTTTAGGATGTTCATTCCTAGATATAATTTATAGCTTTGCAATTAAAGACGAAGATATAATGGAAATTACTGTAGAAGATCCAGCCCTTTCAATGATGCAGCTTCGTGACATACTAACTATTGAAATTTTATTAAGAAATCATGTAATTAAGAAGGATTCTCTAAAGCCATTAAAAGATGACGAACTTTTAAAAATTCTTCAGAACCCAGATGGATCGATAAATATTTTGAAAGATGTGGCAATGACGTGTTTTCCTTCTCAAACTTGGGAAGAAGTTAAAGAAAAGATTCACAAGTATACAAAAGAGTCTCCAAGACAAATTGCAAGATTACTTGTATTAATATCATTTTTTAGATACTTGCCAAATCCATTACCCAAAATTCAGCCTAACATTGAAGAAGAGATCAGGGGTTTGAGAGTAAAAAAAGGTAAGTTGAAAATTATTAAAGGAAAATAACTTTCATTTAAATAATCAGATCCATATGAAGAAGTCCAAATTAACAAAAAAAATGGCGATAGATCAAATATCGATAAACTTTTTAGGGTAGCAGTGAAAAAAAAATTACTTGCAGACAATTCAGATTCACTGCTCGGATCGTCCCAGTCAGAGATGGTTCAGAACTTAGAAATTGCTTGGAATCAAGTTTATTCAAGTTTCTATGCAACAGTAAAGAAAATTAGGACAGCTTATATAAGTTAAAAACTACAATGTATGTTTCTATATATTCAAAAGGATTGAATGCTTCTGCAGAAAACTAATTCAATTTTAAAATGGTAACTTCTTGCCACTGACTTCTGTATTCCCTAAGCTCCTAGTGGCAAAAGAGATGCAAAACGCAAAAATAGATATTACTATGAACCAGAACAATATTTTGTTGAAGAAATAAATAATTAACAGAGTTAAAACTACCACCCCAAAACCAGTCATTGAGTTCAATTTTCCGTCAGTAGCATTTTCAGATGTCACGCTTTTTATTGGTCTACCTCCGTAAGCCGTGCTGCTGTGGATAGATAGATCATTATTATTATTTGGTATAATTCCTTTCCTCGCAAATTGTTCTAATTCATGTGAAATACCTATTTCTCTATAAACCTGTTCATTAATCTTATTAATGTAGTCCGTATTATAGATATATTGCTGCGCCATTTTACCGCTTGAAATTGTGTCTTTTTCAAAACGCGATTTCCTTCCTGACCTAGATTTAAAGTTAATGGTGCAGTTTAACTACTTCCTCTTGATCCCGCAGGTCTTCAAAGTCCACACTTTAATTCATGCCAGTTATTCCAGCGCCAATATGAGCGCGCGGAGTTCCCCACATTTGTGGGCATGCAAGGAACCACAGTCTATTAAACGACAAATTGAGAAATTTAGAATTAAAAGAAGACAAGTCAAGATATAACTCATTTTATATAAACATTAAAACTTATTAATTGCCAGAATTTACCGAATTAACCAGGATTCTATACGAGAAAGTGATTTTCGAGTAAATCTTGGCTGTTAGAAGATAGTCACCGATGGAACCATTGCTAATGAAGATTTTCAAAAAAATTTATCAGAAATTTATTTCAAGTTTTATGAAAAGTTAATACTTGACCGCGATAAGGCTACTTAGTTCATATTATTAAAATGGAAAAGAATCGAGGAAAGATTCGAACACCCATCAGCCGCCAGGGTGCTAAACCTGCAAGTGGGTTTAGGAATACTCAGAACCTTCATAGTGAAAGGAAAGGAACTTCTATGGGATTTGATAAGTTTAAGGATGGGTTTACGAGCTCAATAGAAAACACTCCAGTTCGACAAACTTCTAATAGAAAAGGTGACCAAAATAGCAGCTGTAATCGAAAATGTCAAAGCACCGAAAGTTATAGAACAAGAACTAGACTTGAAAGCTCTGAGAGAGATAAAGGTATGTGTTTTTCTCCAGCTTTCAAATTGAAGTTCAGCCACAACGCATTTGTTTCTTTGGGCTCACTATTAGAGCTACAAAAGAAGCACCACCTTAAAGGGGTAATTGGTCAAGGTTCCTATGGAGTAGTAAGAGTTGCAATAGAAAATCAAACTAGAGCAATCCGAGCAATCAAAATAATGAATAAAAACAAGATTAGGCAAATTAATCCAAAGGATGTTGAGAGAATTAAGACAGAAGTTCGACTAATGAAAAAGTTGCATCATCCAAATATTGCTCGTCTCTATGAAGTTTACGAGGATGAACAATATATATGTTTGGTTATGGAACTTTGTCATGGTGGTCATTTGTTGGACAAGCTTAATGTTTTCATTGACGATATTACAGGGAAATACATAATGGATGTAGTAAAAACTCAAATATGTCCTTGTCCAGAATGCAATGAAGAAGCAATCAATGGAACTACTCAAGGTATTAGAGAATCTCTAGATTTTATTCAAAGGGAAAAACTTATTTCTAACATAATGAGACAGATTTTTAGTGCTCTTCATTATCTTCATAATCAGGGAATTTGTCACAGAGATATTAAACCTGAAAACTTTTTGTTTTTAACCAATAAGAGCTTTGAGATTAAACTTGTTGACTTTGGCCTATCAAAGGAGTTTTATAAACTGAACAATGGAGAGTATTATGGGATGACTACCAAAGCCGGAACACCTTATTTTGTTGCTCCTGAAGTTCTTAATAGTACAAATGAATCTTATGGCCCTAAGTGTGACGTTTGGAGTGCAGGCGTACTACTCCACCTATTATTAATGGGTTCTGTACCTTTCCCGGGAGCAAATGATGCAGACACTATTTCGCAGGTACTAAATAAAAAACTCTGCTTCGAGGACCCAAGCTACAATATTCTCTCTCCCCTCGCGAGAGATTTACTTTCAAAGTTATTAAATCGAAATGTAGACGAAAGACTAGATGCTAAGGGAGCTTTACAACACCCATGGCTAAGCCAGTTTTCAGATAAAATTTATAAAATGAATCTTGCTAACGGAATCGAATCACATGAAACAAATTCATCTAGAAGTATATTCGGAGCTACTGAGCACGGCCATTTTCAAGCTTCAATGCTTAAGTCGTTAAGAAGATACTATGTTTCTCCTTTGTTAAAAAAGATTGCATTGACTGTAATTGCAAGGTATTGCCCAGATAAATGGATAGAAAACCTGAGAAATGTCTTTTATAAATTAGACACTAGACAAATTGGTAAGATTAAACTTTATGATTTGCGTGTCGCAACTCAGCAGCTTGTAGCTCAACAGAAACTCAGAGTTCCTCAGCATCATATAGACCTTCTCTTGGATGCAGTAGACAGTGATGGAAATGGAGAAATCGACTACATTGAGTTTGTTGCTGCTGTAATATCTCCAAAGCTGTCTTGCAGGAGGGATGTGCTTACTATGGCTTTCAAAATGTTGGATCAGGATGAAGATGGACTTATTTCTACAAGAGATATCAAAAAATTAGTTAGTAGTGAAAAAATCCGACTAAGCTCTGCAACAGTACTGGAAGCTGAAGAGGACAGTATTTTGGAAGATCTTAATGTTGAAGTAACCAGAGTTATTGGGAGGGGAAATGAGAACATTACAGGAGTTTCATTCCAGGCATTTGAAAAATTACTTAATACGAGTTACGATAAGGTTTGCAGATGTTACCATGGTCCGAGAGGAGAGGAGAACAAAGGAGGGCTTCCGGTTTGTGGAGAAGATAGTATGGATACTTGGTATGATGACTTACTTTCTTGCAATACAGAAAATGAAAATTTGGGACAACTTTTAGCAGGAAATGAATCAAAGAGAATTCAAAAAAAATCTCTTTATGTTTGTAGGCGTACGGGATTTAGAGATTTATTAGCTTTGAGCCAAGAGGCCGGGCGAAAGGACAAATTTAAAGTAGAGATTAATAGGAAGAGAAGTCTGGGAAGCCACCAAGAAAGAGAAATTCATAGTATAAAGGGAGCTGAAGATGAAGGGCAAAGTAGCAGTGAAATAAATAGACAATATGGTCTAGGTATTGTGGGATTCGTTGGAAATGGACTAGGAGTGAGAATGGGAGGAAATGCAAAGAACCCTTCTAAAGTTCTGCTCTATGACAACTAAATCTGCTTGTCATCTCAAACTCAAATTATAGATATTAATTAGGAAATTAATTAGAAATAGTATACATTGGTTATTGAAACTAGAATTAATTAATATACGTTTTAATTTTTTCTTTATAAAGAGTCTTTCCAAAGCTCTAATCAGAAATAGAGTTTATGCTTTCCAGCTTTAGTCTTATTTGTTTTAGTAACTCAAGTTCGGATTTAGAACTTCTGGAAGTTTCTGATAACTTTGAGTTCAAAAAGTTGTTTTTTATTTCTGAGCTTAGCATCAGATTAATCGAGTTAATACAAGTTCTAATAGCTTCTTGGAATGGGTCCTCTGCCGAAAGTATACTGGATGTTGAAGTTAAAGGTTGTCCTGGAAATTGTGAGTCGCAAAGAAGAATTGTAAGAGAAGCTCTGGCAAGTATAGATACAACATTCTGCACAAAATGAGGTGGCTTCGACTCTATTCCATCTTTGAGAGATGAAGTTAAACATGAAATGCAATTTGAAAGCCATCTTGCAATTTCAAGCTTAAGCTTGAAAGGACTGACAGAAGGGGAATTATGAATGGTGGCACTTACTTCAAATCCTGGCTTCGCAGACTTGTAATGTGAGAGGAACTCCACCTCAGCCTCAAACCATGAGATACACGAGAATATTAAAGAATTCAACTGATTAATATTAGGAAGCAATGATATCATTTGGGGTGCTGATTCAAGGATTTGTCCGGTTCTAGAGTGCAATAAATTAATAATGATGAAGTTAGTATCTAGCTCCTTAACATTCCCGTGACTCGAAGAGTTTATATTAACCTTGTTTTCTGTCCCAGCATTCATCCTGGATTTAAGATAAGAAATGTGATATCCTGCAATTAGAACTTTTGAGAATAAAGAATATACAGAGCAAAGTATAGGTGAAAATTTGTCTATAACCAGAATACTCCCAAATCTACCAGAGTTGAGTATTTGCTGACTTTCAGAATGAAATTGCCAATCGGATTTTTTTTGTTGGCAGAATAGTAAATGCTTAAGGAAGAATTCAAACAAAGAGGAGAAGAATGCTTCAAGCTTGACAATCCAACCAATAATGACTTCAAAATTATCAATTGAGCCATAACCTGCAAGAGTGTTTTTTGGCAGTATTCCCCTATTAATAATTTCAAGCAAAAGAGAAAATATTGAGATTATAAGCTCAATTCTTTCGAATGCTTTTTCAAGTTGCAAGTTAAAAGAAATTTGCGAACTTACAAATTGAAGATCTAAGAACAGTTGGTGGCAATCCTGCAATGCAGTTAAAACTACTTCTTGGGAAAGTAGGCAGCTAATATAATCAGACTCAATAATCTTCCTTAGGAAAGATGGGGACATTCGAATCCAGTTAATCGTTATGTAATTCCAAAAAATAAGACTTCCATGACAGCATTGAATGGAGAATTCTGAGTTTTCAATCAGAGCATATAGATTTTGGATATGTTCATCACCAGTAATAGATGGAACCAGTCCAGAAGAATTTGTCAAGATTGATTGGCTGGAAATATGAATTTTATTGTAGATTAGAAACAGCAAGTAAAGTGAAAGGAAAGAGTGGTTTTGCTGAGTTTTTGTACAAAGTAACAAATCAGAATTAAAAGGTATCCAATGGCAAAGCTCAAAAATCCTGTACTTATTTTCAATTTCATCATTAAAATCTTTTGATTTTTTGAATTGATTTAATTGAGTCAAAAGAATTAACTCTTGTGGTTTCAAAACCCAAAAGGTGTTTCGTGGCTCCAATTTACAGGGAAGAAAATCATTTAAGCTCTTTAAAATTTCATGCTCATTATGTTTAGTTGGAATCCTCAGGTTATTAATTAACAAAGAAACAAATTCTATAAAAGTAGAGATTGGTCTAACAGAACCGGATTTGTTTGAAGAGTAAATTTTGCTACGATGGCTGGTCCAAATTTCTGGCCAAATTTGTCGAAGAAAAGAGCTTGTGAATGGTTCGTTTGTATCTTGATTGGATTTATTTGAAAATTGGATGGAGTCAATAGCAATACAATTTGATAAGAGAAGTAAAAGCGTATTTTTCCAAACTGGTGAGAAATACTGACTGGAATTATAAGTCGTAGAAGGTGCCTTCTCTAGATCAACCAAAAGTCTTACGAGATCTTCACAACAATCTTGGATGGTTGTGAAGCATATTTTCTGTCTTTGGATCTCCGAAATCGAAGAGTTGGGCAAGTATAATCTCAATGATGTTTCATCACCGTTATATGCGTTAATTTCTGTAGAAAATGATGCATGGACGTGCCTCAAAGTAGTGAGCAAAGTCTGGGAAAAAATTGAAAGTATTGCTGAAGAAAGTGGCACTGGGGTCTTTTTAAAGAAAGAGAAATTAATGAATGGTCTGCAAAGCTCAATTATGGCTTGTAAGGTCGAAAAAGCGTTAGCATCTAGATCTCTTGATTCCAACTCTGTGTGATTTAAAGGTGAGACTTGTGAGAATTTATTAAGAAGCAACCCAAGAAGCTGCACATACTCATTAATAAATGCACGGCAAGAAATTGAACTGATTGAAGGTGCAAGAGTAATTGGAAATCTGTCATTAATTAACTGTTGGTTTCCATAACTGTCAGGAGCCATATGCTGTAAAGAAGTCCTATAAATACCGCAAACCTGGCTTTGAGTTGTTAAATATGGGATAAAGGAGCAGAAAAGAAATTTGCAATTAGGATTTTGTTGGATCAGAAGTTCAATATCTGGTGAATCATTCTCGAGGAAAGAACTTGTCATATTCAAAATAGGAGAAAGTATATCAAGTTGATCGTGAGAAGAAGATGAAGTTTTTGGAGGAGTAAGGAATAGTCTGAATAATGCATGTAAGTTTTGGATACATGTGAGCCAAAATGAGTCCCTAAGTAGTGAATTGTGAAGATCTAAACACTGAATCTCTTTTAATGCAGAGGAAACCTGCGATACCACAAATATTTCGGAAGATATTAAATGTACAATTAATGCCAAATGAAGAAAATGAAGCCAGCGATATTCTGGTGGTATCCAGGTTACAGGTAAAAGAATTCGCTCTTTGAGAATTGCAAATCTCAAGTTAAGTCTCTCATTTAAAAGTCGAAGAGAAAAGTCCAAAAGTTGTGGTATTTTTAAAAGATTTACTGTCAAGCGAAGAGTGAGGTAATAAAACTCCAACTGCGAAAGAATGGCAAAATCTATAGAGGGAAAACATGGTCTTTGATCATTAGGATGTGAAAGAGGAATTTGCGGAGGTGTAGAAAGAATATCCATAATAGTTAATAATGGGAAGGTGGACTCATCACTGGAAGAAGAAGCATCCGGAATATAGATTTCATCATAAGTCTTTGCTGAATAATTTGCATCATTTGATGCTGAAAAAATAAGATATTCTTTGATTGTAGGTACATCTGTTGCCATTCCAAGTCCTAGTCCTAGTAAAAGTGGGACAGCTGAAGATGCTGTATCTTGAGATTTAGGTTGTGTCAAAATCGCAATATTTGGAACCGATACAGAATCTGTCAGAGAGGATGAAATCAAAAACCTGTCTTCTATACCCTTAGAGAGTGCAAAAGCAATTAAAGACCTCGTGCTGGTTAAGTGGAATCTTGAAATTTTGTTATATAAAGATGATTTATTTGGAATAAAAGTTGGAGGAAGTAACTGGAGGTAGCCATTAAGTATTGTCTCGTTAGTCCTTGAAATTTCTAATTTTGAAGAAAGGGGCAAATCTCCAAGAAGATTGGTTTTTAATGAGCACCAAAGAGATAAATCTGCCGATTCTACAAGTGAATCAATGTAAATTGTGTAGTTCAATTCGAGTTCATGATGGATTGGAAGAAGGGTCTTGAATGACATACCCAGCAGGTTATTTTCACATGAGTATGATGAAGATGTTGGGTCAGCCTCCGTAATTTCATCCCAGTAAACTGCCTGCTGGTCAGTAACCAGAGAAGTACTTTTTGTGCCGGACTCAGATTCTGCTGAGATAAATGAATTAGGATTATTCCAAATATAATTAAAAGAGTCTTCAGAGTTTAAAATGAATCCATGGATAGAAGTCGGAAATTTATCAAGATCTGGTGATGAAAATATACGCGAGAATGATGATCTTAACTGTAGCAATAATGCAGGTGAATTTGTGAGGAGAGCTGTAAGTGATTCAGGATCTCTATATAAAAATTGGGATGCTATGTAAGTTGATAACTTAAGTAGAACTGGGTCAGTGCCAATAATAATATACCTGAGAAGAGAAACTCGATAATATTCATTTTTCTTCAGATTAAGTAGCTCAAATTGAGCAGGAGATAAATCCTCCTGAACTGGAAGAGCCAATTGTTCGTGGAAATAAATTAAAGAGCTATCCGAGGACGTGATCGCATCAAGAGCCTCAGTATCCAATAAGACCTCTTGAATATTTATTGGAGCTCCAGTACGAGAAAGCGAACCTGTACAGAGTCTACGAAGAGAGCTTTTATGATAGTTAACCCATGAAAGGAAAAGTTTGTCTCTCTGAAATAATATTCTAATAATTTCAAGCCCAGTTTTAGCCGTTAATAATTTTGGCCTGTTGGAAGTATCCCTGTTTTGGGTTTGAAGAAATGTCAGATAAGGATCTTCAGGGGGTATTACAAGAGCCATTAGTTGGTGAAATGAAGGAGAATCGATTGATAATAGACACCTGAATAGCCAGATCGTTGCATCCGAATCTTCAGTGAAATCTTGCTGGCCTTCAGGTAAAGGATTTGAAAGTGTATATCTAATAAACTTAAGTACCAATGCAGAAATTGTCCATTTTCTTACTGGTGGAATTGAGTTCAATTGATGTAAAATTGGAAGAATTTCCAGCATTACCCACCTTATTAAAGGAAGCTGGGACTTGCTTAGATCCCCATTTGTATCGTCATTAAAAGATTTTGTTTTACCATTCACATCTGCTTTCCCATAAAGCGTGTATTCTGCGTTATTAACTTCGTTTCTATTAGTTTCATTATCAAGATAACAAGTTGAGTTATTAATACTGGAGACTCTGAACTGAAGGGAAATTATCGATGAAAACAACTTTATTAGGAAAATACCTGAATCATTTTGAGTAATTGAATGTTGAAGTACCTTCGATAAAAGAGGAATCTTTGAAGAAAGTATCGCAAGCACTTCCGATGACTGGTTATGAAGAATACCCTGTGAAAACACATCTAGGGAGCCAATAAGTAGTGTATAAAGAAGTTTCGGATCTTCAAACATTTTATTCTCAAAACAATCTTTTAGAAGTAAGATCAGGAAATCTGGAATTGATCTAGAATCATGAATATTTAATGAAGTGCTGAGAAGTGGAGGTGGAGGAGGAGATGAAATGCAAAGCCTAGACGAAAACCCAGCACTCAGAACTCGTAGAACTGCTCTAAAGATTGGCCTAAAAGAGCGAGGATTGTCAAATCCAGCTCCACTCCACACTCCAAGCCTAGGATGCTCCTCTGGCAGATTTAAAATGTCTTCCTTGTGTAATAAAGTTCTAGAAATGAAAATAAGGATTGACGGGAGGTGGAACCAAAAATTTGATGGCTGGTTTTGCAAAAAATGAGCAACTTGTTGTCCAAGAGAGTAATGGCCAACTGCCATAATTGTTGCCGCAAGGTCTAGCAAGTCTACAAAAAGCTCTGAAAGTATTGGTGGTAAAGGTACAGATGTAGATGCCCCATCCTCAGTTTCTCCAAACGATGAATACATGCTTAAAGTTGGAAACATTTCAATACAGCTAGAAAGTACCTTGGAAGCTCCCCAGCTTGCTAAAGGGTATCTTCTACATAGAGAATCCAAACAGCGTACTAAAGGACTGAGGATTGATATCACAGGCTCAGAATTGCTTGTTTGAATAGAGATTTTTGACTGAGATCTCAGGGCATTGGAAGGTGTGTTATCTCGTTCAGATGAATATACTTTGGAGTCTCTTTCCATCAATATTCTCCGCTGCAGCTGGAGAATTCTCGACCATTGAATTGGATCTTGAGTTGGGCTTAGTGCAACTGAACAAATATCATAAATGGCTTGAATGAACACCAGTCCAACTGGATCCTGTGGATCTAGTCTTGGCAAGAGCTCATCTTGAATAAACCGCAATGTACGCCAGTGAGTAAGACCCATAAAACGTTTCTTTGAATTTTGACCAAATGCTCCGTTAATTGAAAATGCAGCGAACCTTCCTAGAGGAGCATCTATATCCCAAAACTCTCCTGATAAAGTTCTACTTTGCTCTTCTTGTATTGACAGAGAACCTGAAATACTTGCTGTTGCGTCCTGGGAAAGTTTTGTTATTAAAGAATGTTTGGTTGAAAAAAAATTATTCTTTGAAGATTTTGGCAATCTGGTGCTAGAACAAAACCAATTATGTGCTTCATGAATAGAATTTGGAGCAATTGGAATGTTTTTTGTTCTCTTCCATCTGTTAGGCATAGTATCAAAGCATATAATTATAATCAACAGAATTTTTGCTGAAAGGCTTAATCTCGTATCAGATCCGATAACAACTTGCTTTGAGTCTTGGCTCTCCGACCCAGAAATTTTACCATTATAATCAGAAAAATGAGTTCCAAATCCATCCCATGAATCAAAGTCTGCAGCAGTTGGTCTATTCGTAAGGAAACTGGGTTGCATCCTTGCAGCATTTGGAATTAGTTCCATCAATGCTTCTACTTCATCCAGGTTCGGAGAAAATCGTGATAACAAAATTGCAACTGTATCTGTAAGTTGAATAATTACGTTTCTATAATGATCTCTCAAGCAGTCAGATGTTTCAGAGTTGCTCGGCTGATCAACCATGGACTGTGAGTCAGATTTAATATTGGCCTGACCAAGTTTGATTACCTCTTGAATACTTTGAAAAATAGAATTCACTGAATTGCGAACAAATCCATATTCTAAGATCATTGAACATCCATATATACAAATCGGTGGGCATTGAGAAGTAAAAACGCTTCCAGCTTTTGATTCATTTGGGGAATCTGAAGAAACTTGCTCTTCTCTATTATCGAATTCTGACTCAGAATCACATAGAACACCCAAAACCACACAAGGATGACTATTATTAGCCAATTCTCTAATTATTAATAGCAAGAATTTGAGTTCTCTGCAATATAATTCTAATACTGTCGAAGACAAATTAACAAGTTCAACTTGTCCAGAATCTGATTGTAAAGAGGGGTCTTTAAGAGCTAAATCAATAAACCCAAAAACTTCTAGTTGGTGCAGAGAAAGCTCAACAGACATGTCCTCACATATCCTCAGAATTTGAGGCTCCGAAAGCAGCTCTGCTGTTTTTGGAAACCTTTCTCTCAAAAATTCCTCCAACTGAGAACCTCCACTACGCACGTCCAACGCAGAATCGCGAGGCAAAGAATATAATGGATTAGATAAATACTGTATATGAGCATCCACAAATTGTACGCACTCTTTATTAAGATCCCACCACTCATCCATCTCTTCCGGACGTGACGACAACACGATTCCAAACACGCCAGTATAGAACTTTTCAAAAGTTCCAGTTCCCCAAACGGGGTTTAAATTTTCCCACATTCTTTAGCACTTGGCTATATTCGCTCACCACTAGCCAACGATTCTTGCTTCTTGGTTTTCTTGCCCCAAATTCCATTTAAGGCTTTTTTTGTCCTTCCACTCTATTTTGCTTCAAAGTATTTGTTCCCGCAAGCGCCGTATTGGCTCGTATTATCGGCCAACCAAGTAAAAAGTTATATTTGCCATTTTTTCCATTCATAAATAATTACATTGTATAATCAACCAGTTTCAACAAAAAACTTACAAGCTCTCTTTTACTCCTTAATTACGTTAGTAGCTACTTTATTATCGATTCCCACTAACAAAATTGCATGTATGTCGTACTTTTTTTAAAACATTTTGAAACATTTTAAGGCTCACATTAAGTTTAGCTAATGAGTCATTAATTTATGCCTAAAATTTAAATTCAACGTTATTTGTTTAATTTGGGCTTTCACAGCGCCACTAAGACCATTTAATTATCTTTAGTTCAGGAGCCATAAATATTAATAAAAACTAGTCATGGAGAGAAATAAGTTTTTTGCTGCAATTGACTTCGAAGATGAATCTCTCAGTAAAAGCATTTTTGAGTCAATTTCTGAAGCTCAACTAAATATTTTTGATGAGGATGAAAGAACACTTTTGCATAATGCTGTATCTAAAAACAAGTTATTCGTAAGTTTGAAAAAAAAAAAAAATTAAAAATGAAATTAACAATAGATGAATTAGATTGTGGAAATACTCATTAATAAAGGCGTTAATGTAAACACATCAGACGAAAATATGTGGTCGCCGCTTCATTCATGCTGTTCAAGTGGGTACTTTGAAATAGCAAAGTTACTTCTTGAAAATGGAGCAGACTGTAAAGCTAGAACAAGCTCAGGTTGTACTCCACTACATTATGCAGCCTCGAAAGGTCACGAAGATATCGTAAAACTCATAATAGCGAAGGAAAAATCGGTGATAGATATCCAAGATATATATGGAAGAACTGCAATTTTCATGAGTGCGTGTTCTGGAAGACAAGAATGTTTTGATATTTTATTTCAAGCAAATGCTGATTTAAATTTGAAAGAAAAAGCTACTGGAGATACAATTCTCCATGCTGCAATCAACGGTTATCACGAAGAAATTGCATATAAAATCGCCTCGAAGAATCCGGAAATGCTCATGATAAAAAATAAAGTAAGTTTACAATTTTATCAAATTCAATTTACCTCTCTCTAGGATGGTAAAATACCATTAGACCTATCATCAAAGGAATTTACTGAGGAACTATTCGAAATTATCAAAAAAAACTTTGACCCAAATAGCATAGAGGAACTACTTTCCAAATAAATCTTATTAAAATTAATTAAATATTTATATAGAAATAAGTCTATTCGCCAATGCAGTCTAAGTTACATTCTGAAAATCTATCCAAGATGTTATCTATGCAAAAGTGATCGTTTATTATGTGCTTACGTTGAGAGCTGCATTCAATTGGAGCAAAATCTTCATTTATTTGAACTGGATCTGGAAGATTTGCGAGCCTTCCTAGATTGTTGCATAATTGTCTATATGAACTATAAAACAATAAGTAGCCATCCTGCTGTTCATATGGAATGTAATAAAGAAGTAATCTTTCAACTAGGGTCTCTACTACTTCGATTTCTACATTTTTTGGTGAGCCTCTTAGGAACATTCCAACTAAAAGAAACATAGAGTCTAGGGTTGTTGGGGAAAGACCACTTTTTGAAAATTCTGAAATGTAATCCAAAATTTCAGGGTTCAGAATTAATTTTGAGCTTGCGGGAATTTCGATATCCTTCAATATTGAAATTACCTTATTGAGTAACTCTACGTGGTCATCATGAAATAACTCTCCTCTGACAGCTTTACCTATCAATACATTGGAATGCAAGCACGTTCTCAACAACTCTTCTGTGATTAAAAATGAAAGCTCAAAAAGAGACTTACTCAAACTTGGTACTTTCATTACTGAGCCCAAAAGTTCAGAACATTTTAAAATAACATTAGGGCCAATTAAGCTATACTTTTTTATTTCCAACCTTGCGCTTGAATTTGAACGGTAAAAGTTTGTGAACATGATTTCTGAAATCATTTCGATTGTTTTTGAATGTAAAGGAGTTGGAATTAGTTTTATGAGGTTTGTAGAATATATTGAAATCAAGTACTTGAGAATTAGAAACAACTGCCAGTTAGACAAATTATTTTGTTTATATATAGACAACAATTCTTCAATCAATAATTTAAAATTGCTAAAAAATGATGAATTGATTAACTTTGTGCAACTAATTAAGCTACTGTTTAGTAGCGAAGTTGAATAGTTAATTATTTGAGGCTCGGGTATCTGGAAAATAGACGATATTTGAGGCACATTAATTAGTAATAGTTTGCAAACTTCCAAGGAACAAACATAGTATTTAAGCACAGATTCTATTTCCAATTCTGTCAATTCATTGTGTGAATTAAAGAAAACTTGGCTTTGAACAAATTTACTGTTGTCAAATGTACTTATAAATGGTTTAAATGAAGAAATTACTTTCAATAATATTATAATTACTCCCATTTCTGTAAAGTCTTTATTATTTTTAAATTCAGAATAATTTTTCAGAATTGTAAAAATAAAATTCATAACGAGAAATCCAAAATCGGAATTTACGAGAAATTTAGAACTATCATTTCCAATAATAATGTTAATAAGTTTCAAATTTTTTAAAAATTTATTAATCGAGTTTTTTTTGGCTTTTTTTGGAGAAAAGTTGATAATAAAAACTTTAACAGAGTTAATTACACCCCTAATAAATAGTTGAATATTGCTCGAGTATAATTTTGAATCATCTGATAATGCTAAACTGAAAAGTTCTAATCCTTGATTGGAAATAAAAACATTATCTTGAAATACAATTAAATGGATGAAGTTACAGAATTCATTAAAAATTTCAAATTTAGGTTCCTTCCCATTAATAGAATTATTTTCTAATTCACTTTTAGAATTAATATTATTGTGGAACATAAACCTTCTAGTATGTATATCACTGAATAAGTATTTGTAAAACTGAAGTCTATTTATTACATTATCGGAAACCGATAATTTTAGCTGTGTAATCAAATTACTCTGAAAAGTTAAAAACTCTTCCAGAATAAAGTTGTTCAAAACTTCCAACCTAATTAATGAAGAAATCAGTTTTGTGGCCGATAACTGAATAAAATACGTTTCATTTTGAAATCCTTTGAAAATTAATGTTAGCAGTTTCTTTAAATCTGATGAAATATTATTTACAATTTGTCTGGATTCAACTAGGGATGAAATGATTGATATTCTCATACAAATCGCTCTTGGTTCAAGTTTTGGCCAATCTTCAATGTTGAAAATACAAACAAACCTTGTATAGTCTATTTTAGACGAAAATAAAACTGCCTTTACTGAATTGAGGGAAAACAATCGTGAAATTACGTCTCCTATTAGTGCGTTTGGATATTCTCTTAAGACTAGCATGCCGGGATAAATAACTTCCTCTAGCAAGAATTCCGACTCCTCAATTGATAAATTTGAAAGCTGATCATTTATTGCATCCTCGATTTCGGGAGGTATTGAGTGGGCTGAATTCAAGTTTATATTTTTCAAGTCATTCAAATATTTAATCAGAGTGATTTTAGTATCATCATATCTAGCTTTCTTGGTCTCCACAATATTGTTGTCCATGTGTAAATTACACATTCACTAAAATTTATTAAACACATTCGCGCCAATACAAAATTTCTGTTTTCACGAGGTTGTAATCCATCAAAATCCAAATTGCCGGTGGATAAGAATCTATCTTTTTTTTAAAAAGAAAAATTTATGTTTTTAAATTTAGTTTTTGCATAGTATCAATTTATTTTACATTTGAAACAGTATTTATGCGATAATCAATGTTTGAAGTCAGTTTTAAAAACAACTCATAAATCATGCATCGGTAATATTTGGTAACTTATTAAAGGTAATGAGACATTAATTTCGCATTCTGCATCTGAAATTATTAAATTATTTCCAAAGTATATACTGCTGAAGCCAGACTAGACTAACTACAATGACACCGACTAACTCCCTATTACTATAAATCGAAAGAGTACTTAATGAATGTGCATATACATTACACTTCTATAATCAGGTAAAATTTTTTTTCTGTTTTCATCGATTCAAAGGCGAACATGTACAAGTTTTAAAAGCTTAACAGGTATCAACAAGAATAACTAGTATTAATTTCGCCTCGTAGTATCGAAAGAAATCAATGACACATATCTGTAGTCATTTAAGACTGTTTGGTAATACGTTGTTACTAGCTCATTTTGGTTTATTTATCTAGACTTAAGATTGAATAACTGTTCAATTATTTGAATCGCGTAGGTTTAAATATTATTAGGCATTAAAATCTCATTGCATAATTGTGAATTTACTTAACTAAAAAAAATGGCCCATGATACTGGACATTTTCAAAAATATAGTATAATTTAACTAAAAATTTTAGATCGTCAAATTATTCTCAAATTTAAATTTTTTTCTGAAAAAAAAATTGAATAATCTAAATACTATTATACTACTTAGGATAACGGCTCAATTTAAACTCGTGTTGTATTTTCATGTTTTATATTTTATCAGTTTGCTAAAAGATATGGGCGCCATCCGATTTTTATAAATGTCTAAAATTAACTTGTTAAATCTAAAATTAATAATATATTAAAGAACGAATATAAATATTATGAGAAAGGAATTTAGATTTCCGCTAATGCTACTAGAATTAGTATGAGGATTCTTTTACTATTTCTATTTGCAATAATATTTTTGATATCCTCAATAAATGGTTCAAGCTTACCAGAATCTCCTATTGATAATAGAGCAAAATACGGACTTATTTCGCACCCTGATGGTCTATCGTGCAAAGAAAAACTACTAAAATCATTTTCTTGTAATAAGTTATATAGTCTTCTTGTTAAAGTCAAATATACTTATGCGAAATTTAGAACCTTACTCATGTACCTATTTACATATTTGAGAGAATCAAATATTAACTTAGAAGGTTTACAAGACATTGTCTTGAATGAAATTAAACAACTTGCATTAGAAAATCGAGCAATAACATGCATGTATCGTAGAAAATCATGTGAAAAGCAGTACCCTGATTTTTCTACACCAATGGTTATGGAATTTGATCCACATGCTGCCAGACATCATGTAGCTCCACTTAATGAAAAGAAATTCGATAAGACGTATGTAACCAAAACTCTTGAGCTCTTGTTTAGAAAAATTAGTAAAATAAAGAAAATCATCAAGAGAACTTATCAACTAACAACTCTGAAATTTTGTCTTACGAGATTAACATACAATTTACATAAGTTTGCCCAATTCTGTGAAACTGCATTTAGAAGCCTGATTAAAGCTATTATTAAATCAAATCCAAGTGCCAGACAGATTGTTCCGTATGCAAGATCAAAATTGCCTCTATCTTCAGGTGGATATGATACTTCTTCCTCATCTTCGGAAGATGAACGTTACGATAAATTTTTTGAGCAAATGAAAGTTTATTTACCTGGTGGCCCATCTGGTGATTCTGGTGGCTCTTCAGGAGGTGCTTCAGGAGGTGCTTCAGGAGGTGCTTCAGGAGGTGCTTCAGAAGATGCTTCAGGAGGTGCTTCAGGAGATGCCTCAGAAGATGCCTCAGGAGGGGCAACCGGAGGGACAACAGGAGGGACAACAGGAGGTGCAACAGGAGGGACAACAGGAGGTGCAACAAGAGTTGCAACAGGAGGTGATCATAGTGATTCCTCATCTCCACAAAGGGTTTTACAGAGAAATTATAAATCTTCTAGAGGAGCCTGTAAAAATAGTGAAGCTATTCTCAGAAGAAATGAATGCGGAAAATCATCAGTGTGTACATGTGCAACTGAATCTACTACGAGAAGTCAAGTATGCAAATCTTGTGCTAAAAATGAGTTAAAATTAAGCAGAGGTTTAAGACAAATAAGTTTAACTCAAATTGAACTACCTAAAAGGCGGAAGAAGGCTACTCCCAAAATCAGTTTACCGCATGACTACATTCCAAATGCTGGAGATTTGTGTCCAATTCCACTTAAGACTCGTGGAGATTTTGAAAAACGAAATAAGGGATTGCAGGTACTTATCAATCTTCCTCTTCAGGTTACATTACAAGAGTTAGATATTGAGGATGTAAGCTCAGATGATGAACTTTTTTGTACTGAAGACTTTGTTCAATTACCTAAAGAAAATGCTCCAAAGAAAAAATTCTATGAAGTTAACCCAGAAACAAAAAGGCGTGTTGGAAAGATTAACCAACATCGCGATAAATCACCTAATAAGCCACAGGAAGCTAGTCTTTCTGACAAGTTTACAAAATCTAGTTCTCCACCTGCTCCAGAATACTCACTTGCAAGTCAATTAGGTCAAACCCAATTTTTTAAAACAAAAGATGAACAAACAAATAGAAGAAATCCAAGAACACGAAATACTGCAAACGTTAGCTCAAGCCCAGGGAAGCACCCTAGGCCCGTACAAATTTCAGAACAAATAAAAAATATAAAAACTGGATCATCCGCTATCCGTTTACATTCAGAAATACAAGAAACTATTCCAAGGCCATTATTCCAAAGCCCCACGCGGGCTGGGACAGAATCAACAGGACAACTCAGACCAGATCCTTCAGTTAGACCAAAGATTCCAAAGCCTCGACTTAAAAATGAAGATCCTAGTAGTAGCGACAATAACGTATCACACCACAGATTAGATATTGGAACTTCTAAACATGAGCACAGCGGGTCTAACAGAAGAACTGATCAACGACGATTAGAATCAGTAAAAACTTCTGTTACTAGTTCTCGTATTAGTAACTCAGCAAAAAAACATAGAGAAGCATCGAATCAAATAGAAGGTGAAAAAAGAGCGATTGTGAAAAGCACTGGAAAAGAGAGGGATTCTAAGGAAACGACTTTGGTTAAAGCCCCTGCATCGATTGGTGGGAGTTCGTCTTCAGGAAGTGCAGCAAGTTTGGACAAATATGATTTGAGTGATATTCTTGAACAAGATGATTAAAACATTATTGAAAATAATCAAAAGTGAGATATTTTATTAAAAACTCGTCCTTAGGTTGTTTATTTATGAACAAATTTCAAAATCTTTTTATTGCAAAGTATTAGCAAGTAAATTTTTAATGATCGGCAGAAAATATTTTTCGAAGTAAAGAAGTAATCGACATAATGCTAAGATTAAATGAATCCTGTAAAGTGTTGTTTGGCGCGCATACAATTCAGATTAATACTTTAGGTTCAAAATACTTCAAATATTTCATTCAATTTAGAGCTATAAAATTTACAAATTGAACGTGAATTTTCTGTCCAGTAATATATATAATTTGAAGTTTATTCATGTCATGCTGGAATACAAAAGATATCTGAAAATATTAAGTTAATAATACCACAAAAAAGAATTACTTTCATGATCCTGGATATTTATTACCAAAAAAAAATTTATTATTAAAATGTAATTTCGCAAATATTATGAATTGAAATTAATATTAGTCATTAAATGGGTAACAAAATAAGGCTAGTGATGCTTTATTATTTCCATATCTCACTGGAATAAACAATTGCATGAAGCAAACTCGTTTTATTTTTTTTTCAAGTCCCATGTTCAAACAATTTTTTATAATCACAGATTGATTGGAATGGAATAATATAAGATTTTGTCATTGAATAATCGTGGAAATATTTTGTAATTGATTTAATGTTGATATATTATTAAAAAAAAAAAATTATATTGTTAAACTGTATTACTGTTCACAAATTCTCAATAAAGGGAATATTTCGATTTACGATATATCATTTAAACTCATTTTTTTGTGGGAAATGAGCTAGTTATTTTAATAAGGGTCGTCATATTCTATTAATCCCGTGCCGTTTCTTAATTTTTCTTTGTATATTTTTTTCTCTCTTCATAAATGCTAGTAAAAACATAACTGTCTTTAAAGTCCAGATTGCTGCTTTGTTATACTTAATAAGGTTGAATCTAGAAATAATAATTTTTGTAAGATGAACCAATTTTTTTGAATTGAGTTGTTCATTGCTACATATTCTTAGAAATTGTTTAAAACATAGAGAAGGCAAATCTCAACAAAAATTTACTAAAAAAAATTTGATACATGAAAATAAAATAAAATTTTGAATACTATTATAAATTCCAACTAATTAGAAGTATGATTATATATCTGTTGATAGTCAATCTAATTTTTCTGGTTCTAAGTTGAACAATATATATATCAATTTCATTTAGCAGTTACCGTAAGATGCTGCTTTGAAAAATTTTTAGGTACAATTATAAAAAAAAACGGGTGAAGATAGACTAAAACCAATAACTATTATTTAGTCATAATATTGTAGCATTCTCAAATAATAAAAAATAATAAATGACTACTTTAGCAATTATAGTTTACAAACAATGTTTGTCAAACCCAATAATAATTAGGGATTGTAAAAATTTAAATAGAGAAATCTCTAAAGTATTCTAGATTTAATAGCAAGATGTAGTGACTTGAAGAATTCTCGTTAGGTGATTATATAATTATTTTTAAAAGAAAACTAATAAATCATTGTTGCGCTTTTTATTAGTACAAATTTGTAGAATTTAAACAATTTAACAAAAAAAGCATGAACAAATTGTTAGCAATTAAAAGCGCACTATTACTATGAATTTTGAAATAATCTTATTTTTTCCGAACAATGTGTTGCCTATTCAATCATTTATTATATATAATAATAATAATAATAATAATAATAAAATAAGGCAAATGTTTCAGTGTAACTTTTTTTTCATTATTAAATGTATTGAAATAATTATAAGTTCTCGTTTAATACAAAAAATAATAATGCTACTTTATTTTAATTTTAAAATGTTAATAAACTGTTAATTTTATGACTGTTTTTATAATGAGATTTATTTATTAACCTACTTCTTTAACTTAGATAATTAAAGAACAAAATTTAATAATGTAATTCACAAATTTTAATTAGTAATTAGCATTAATCAATATGAATACTTTATAAAGTTTAATCGAATAAAAAATAGTTGTATACATCTGTATTATCAACATAATTTTTTCTAATAGTAAATCAAAATCTAATTTGGAAAAATCAACTTGTCATAACTTTGATAGTAATTTCTTTGATTTGTCAAATTAATAATAATGAAATCTTAAACAATACGATTATAAAATGGATTGCCGGTTAATGTTGACTATTTTTACATAGCTCTTAATTATCTGTGGAATAATATGTTAATTATAATTCAAACTTGTAAATATAAATATTTCTACATTTAAAAAATCTAATTAATTTGATATTTCAAACAAAGAATACGTGATAGAGAAAGTTCACAAAAGTCTAATTTATGAATAAATGTTAAACAATTCAAATGATCTATATAATATTTAAATTGGGAAACCGAATCTAGTTAAATTGTGTATCATTTAACTTTGACTTAAAGATTTGAATTTTCTCAGACAATTTTACAGCTTACATTTACAAAAATTTAAAAAGCCAAATATGATAAATCAATAAAGTTATATTTTTGCTGATAACGCTCTAAATTAAGGATTCGATCTTATTTACATTTTAATAATAATTTCGATGCTACGAAATAATTTTACAATGATTGAATAATGAAACGAGAAGAATAATAAAATAGCTAGAAATAGATATTTGAATAAAGTTTCGAGAATAAATCTGTGAAAAATAATCATAAATTCATTCAAAAACTAATTATATAAGTCTAATAGATGTTAGAAAAAATGTCAAACAAATAAATTGTTGATGTTTTGATAAATATTGTTAATTAAACACAACTTGTTGTAACATAATAACTAAATAATAAATTATGTTTTATTTTCCAGATAATTAAACACCTTGATCTAAACCTACGAATAGAATAGAATTTAATAAATAATTTCATTTTTAACAAAAATCGTACCTTAAGCTCTTGATAAAAATCAAGTAAACTTATAAATTAAGGGAATGGAAATTAAACAAATAGTTTTAAATATTATCAAATTTTGTTTATGTTGGAAGTTTAATAACTTGTCTACAAATTTCTATTTCAGAAGAGCTGGCATCGATAGTAATTTAATAAATGATTTATACGGCCCCGACGTTTGAAAATACATATTTGTAATAATAATTCGTGGTATTTATACTAGAATTTTCAATATTGAAGATATTCGTTGTCAATATTATTATGGAAGATTTCAAGAAAATTTGTACAGCTATTAGAAAAGTTTTTCCCCCTTAAAAAGTAGGTTAATAAGACTTAAATTTCCACTTGTTTAAACTTATATTTCCGCAAAAATTGAAT
Organism: Cryptosporidium viatorum; assembly: GCA_004337795.1. Classification (NCBI taxonomy): domain Eukaryota; phylum Apicomplexa; class Conoidasida; order Eucoccidiorida; family Cryptosporidiidae; genus Cryptosporidium; species Cryptosporidium viatorum. The sequence goes on from QZWW01000061.1 coordinate 121,333, forward strand.
TTCTTTGGGAATATGACTTACAAATGCTTAGAGAATTTAATTCATGTTTTTATAATTTGTTTTTATCTTCAATTATGATTTTTATAGGTTGGAAGACTAACACCGGAACTTAATGTTTGTCTCTACTTAAAATCAAGAAATTGTGTATAGACTAAACGGTGGATTTAAATCAGGGAATTACAAAACAGTTGGAGAGGATTTAATTATAGTAGTGTTGGATACTCTGGATCAACACAATAGCACAATCATGATTATCCAAGAGCTAGATAATACCGATCAAGGAGCCTTTCCCACTCTCATCACCTTTGCCAGAGCTATCACTATAATCATTATAAACCAAATCCTAATCGCTGATACCATCCTACTGGTTACCACTACCTTCAGATCAAGGCCAATCAGACAAACAGGATGCCCACAAAGCTTTGCTTCTTAGATCACACAAAAAAGAAAAAGTTTAAAAATAAAGTAATTGTGCTAGATTAATTTGAATTTTTTTTTGGGTTATTGGCACAGAATGTCTGTTTTAACAATACTATATGAGATATTGGTATATAATTTAATTTATATTCATTTGTCTTTTGGATTAATGATGTAATATATGTGGGCAATAATGAATTCTGTTAGTTTGGGCAAGCGAACCAAAACAGAAAGTGATAATTTAAAAAATGCGTTTCTGAAACAAATAGTCCAACCAAAGCAACGAGATTTTCTATTAATGTAACAAGAGATTGCATTTATACGTTATAAATGAATTCTTGTGTTTGTAGTGAACTTTCGATTAGGTATTTGCTATGGACAGTCCAGTAAACTGCTACTAATTGAATGTATGAATTTTTGATAGTGATGAGTTATAATAAATATTAAAATATGAATATAAACCACAGTTATCTATTATTCGTATTAATAAGTTTCAAGTATTGTGTTTGTTTAAAAACAATAATATATTTGTTAGGGTGCTCATGAAATATTATAGTTAATAACTAGAAGTTATTGGGATAAAACACTATTCCGCTGTTTAAGTTGAAGATGATCAATGTAATAGTCTGTCATTAGTTTTTTAATCTTATTTCAAAATTAAATTATATCCGGATTATTTTAATATTTTATTCACGATTTTTTAAATGAATAATATAAATTTAACTAGTATATATCATAATTACCCTAATATCAAGTTATTTTATTGTTCGGAGATGAATTAATGTTTAAAATAATATTGGCAAAATACGCATCCTAATAGGTCATTATCACCTATTTCTATTTTAACAAGATTTCGTCTAAAACTAACATTAATTCGTAATGCAGAGAAAAGAGAATTATAATACTGCCAGAGTATTTTTTTTTTTGAAATAGTAGCCGATTAATTACTGTATGCTCAATCTTTTAGATTTCCACGCAAATTAATAAGTTAATGATCACGAATTAGTAATAAAAAAAAAAAAAAAATAAATAAATAACTAAAACTCATCTTAACTAGAAGATTAGAATTGAAATAACACAAAGAATCAGAATCAGACACATAAGTCAAATGAAAATAAGTGCACTTTCAAGAAAACAAAGGCAAAAGACGAATTTTCAATTATAAGTAATGAAACAATTCCCTGAACAATACTTTGGAATTACTAACTTGAAAATAATTAAAAAAAAAGTGGGCGGTGATGAGAAAATAAAAAAAATATATATATAAAA
>QZWW01000062.1:0-42702 GCA_004337795.1 Cryptosporidium viatorum
ATTTTAATTTAAAAAAAAATTGTGAGAGTACAGTACACACAATTTTTATGAAGCAAATTAACAAATAGCTGGTAATTTAAGATTTGAAAGAATAATATTTAACCATAATTTTAAATTGAATTAGGGTATAAGCCCATCATAACTGTAAGGATAAGTAGTTTTCAATTTCAAGAAAAAGTTGAACTTTTTTTTTCTTCTGGAATAATATAAATAAAGCAATTTTAAATGTGAATTAAGAAAAAAAGTAAGAATAAAGATAGAATGAATTCAAGATTGATATTAATATTATTTAGTATAATATTAATTATAGGATGCGCAGAATCATCAAGTAATAGTGTTCAACTGGAAAATAACAAAAAGTTACAAGGATCGGAAAATGTTGTAGATATTCAGGTAGAGAATAACCAAGTAGGTTCAGGAAATAGAAGAAACTCCGTGGAGTATGCTGATATGAGCTCTGATGATGAATATGAACTTTCGCCAATGGAAACCGAAAACGTTTTAAAGGAACAAGGATCTTCAATTTCAACAAGTGGTGAGGAGGATGAAAAAAAAAGAAAGGATATTCTTTCGGCTGAGAGCTCTGATCAAATTAACGAAAATTCAAACCAGGCTAGGGAAGACTATAAAGGGGACGGCTTTACGTACTATGAGGAGTCTCCTAAAGAATTGATGTCACATGAATACGAAAACTATTCAAAGACACCAATTAGCGTTTTAGTTAAAGACAAAAATACAGTATATGATAAGGAAAGTTATAATCAATTGAACGCCCCAATATTTGCCAAAAAGGAAGAAAATTTAAGGTATGAGTATCATAAAAAAATGCCAAAATTTGATCAGGATCAAAAAACCATGGCAGCTGATGTAATGAACTATGTTCCAAGATCTTTGATTCATTTTGATCCCATTGAAAAATTACCTGTCAAAGAAAGAAATACGTTTCTTCAAATAAGAGAAAGACCAGCAGCAACGATATCACCAAGTGGACTTTATCTAATGACTACCGGCAAAGCAGAAGAAGAATGTCCAGAAAATAAGTATGATATTTTTATTAAAAAAACCAAAAATAAAAGCTTGAATAAATTGAGTAAGCAAAAAAGAAGAAAATTGTTAAGAAAGTTTAAAAAATTGGATTTGGAAAATAAGAAAAATGGACTAAAGGTGGATGCAAATGATCAATCCAAATTAGATAGATATCAACTTTTAACAATGAGTGAATTCTTTTCAAAGCGTCAATGGAAAAGATATGATCACAAAGTTAAAGATGTTGTCTTATATATTGATAGTATGAATAAAGTTCTAGAGTTGTGTTATATGAACTATGTTACCTATTCAAAATATGCATCCACTTCCAGATATTATGAAAAATTACCACGTAGAATTAAAAAAGAAACAAATACAATACAACAAAAATTTAATTCAATACCGTTCACAGCTATGGGAAGTTATTTACCAACTGAACAAGATTTTCAAATTTTAACCAAATCTGTCAATAAAAGTATTAAAAAAGTTAGAAGAAGGTTAAAGTTCACCAGAGGTAAGAGAGTATTATTTATTGGATATCAGAAATCTCCTGTCCCTTCTATTAACTTGCCTATGGATGATGCTGCTATTGAAGAAATGATTAAAGGCCAAGTTTCACAAAAAAAACAATACAAGTATAAAAGTTTTAAAAAAATATTCAAGCAAATGAAGAAAACACAGTATCAAAAAGATGCAAGGTTTAATCTGGTATATGTTGATACAATTCATGTATATTTAACCGTTTTAAAAAATCTATGGATGTGTTTGGTTTCTGGAATATTTAAGATATTAAAGCACAAACAAAGAGTATCTACTTGTATTGTAGGTAATGTTCCAAATTATTCGGTTGCAAATGTCTTAAATAGAGTAGCAATTGCAATGTTAAAGTCTTCTCCCGTCACTAATGTTTCAAAATTCATTCTATTTCCTGTTTCTATAGGAAATGAAAAATATGGATGTGATCAAAAACATAGTGATCATTTATTTGGTCATATGATTGAAAGATGGGACCAACCAATTTTTACTTTGAATGGATATCGTATATTAAAGAGTATTTGGTATGGATCCAGACTATATAAATATAATCTCTCAATTATTAATAATTATGCAAGATCATTTGATGCTTTGAAATATCGTTATCAAAAATCCTTTAATAATACTTCACCTGTAATTATATTGCAACAAGCTTTTCCTTTTGGATTCTTAACCAGAGTGAGTGATTGTAATCGCCTATTGATGGATTTAAAGAAAATTAAGTTAATCCGAATTACTTTGGTTTGTTTAAAGAAAAATGGTGGTATAGAAAGTGTTAATCAAAATGATTTATTATTAAAGGAAAGTGAATTATTAGGATTTACTACGAATAAAAAGCAAAGAAAGCAAGGACAAAAAAGGCTCGTCACTGTTAATAATGTTAATTCTCCAAAAGATATGGATATAGTTAATGAATGGCTAAATGGTTTAAGGACTAAGATACTTAATAATAATATTCAAATGATTATTATTCCAATGATGGTGATTGAAAAGAAGTCCTTTAAAAAGAATTATAAGAGACTTAAGAAAGTATTAAAGTTACAAAGAAAAAAGAAGTCATAATTAAAATCAATTCAAAAAGTTACATTACATTCTCCATCCTTTTAAAAATAAATATATTTTAATTTCAATCTCGACTAAATTAATTATATAAACTTAAAAAATAAAAAACCTATTATGTAAATTCGAAAAATTATATTAATATGATTATTCTTGAACCTTATTTTTATTTTTAATTGTTTCAATCATGTAAGGAGATTCATCCGGTTTTAGAGATAATAATAATGGATTAATCATAGTATTCGGAGGAATATCATCACTAGTCCTTAATATTAAAATTACACCAGGGATTGTTTTAAATTCTTTATTACTTATCATATGTCCATTGTTTGTTGATGAAATTGTGTCTTGAATACTAGTAAATATCTTACTTAATACTCCATCTGATTCTGATCCCGATACTAATCCTGCTCCTGATCCTATTTTTGATCCTGATCCTAAACCCCATCCATGTTGTATTAAGATTTCTTTACTCATTTCATCCTTTAAACTAATAGTATCCAATAATTTAATTGTAAGGGTTTTTGCTAATTCATTGGATAAAAATCCAAAATTCTTTGTAATTCTTTTATTGGTTAAATACTCTATTAAAGAATTTCCCATCCACTCATTTGTGATTGATGAATCAAAAGTCAGCCTTAAAGCTTCTTTCTTCCATTCATTCAAATTTATCTGACTTTCATCTCTTATATTAACCTTTGAAGGATCAGAAGATGTTGGTATTGTGATTAACCTAACCAAAGAGTTATTCTTTGGTTTTGCTCTCCATTCCATATTATTCATTTTTATGAATATTTCTGATAAATACTTTTCACAATACTGAGAAGTACTTTGATTTGATAAATTATATGGTAAATTATCTTCAAAAGTGAATACAAAAAGCTTTTCTTGAGCGTCTTTAATCTTTAATTTGTCTTGTAATTCTCTTTTTTTAATTAATAATCCATTAACTTCTGATATTCTTTGTTTAATCCTCTTAATAATTCGAATACAGGGTTCCTTATCAGGTCTTGGAGATACTTCAATATTCGCTAAAAATATTGGTGGCAAGTTTTTTAATCCTTCTTGATTATAATTTTTGTTTGAAGATGGTGATCTGATTGGTGAAAATATACTAGGACTTGATATACTCTTAGATTTTGTAATATCATCCAAGCTCTTTCCTGATAAAATTTCCTTACAAGTTCTCATATGTTCATGTATCCATTCTGAAGGAAAATTATTAATTACAGTTTCTATAGTATCTTTATTATCTTGATTTGATCCATTTATTGTGTTTCTCAATACTCTATATATTACAGGTGGTATATTACTCAAAATATAACCAGTTCGACTAATATCACCAATCATTAAAGTATCCATAAAATCAGTTAATAATACAAAAACACGTACAAAGACTCCATTTTCAATCATTTTTTCTTGGAAATCCTCAAAAGCAATCATTGTGGAATTATAACATTCATCATATTGCATTCCTGGTAATACAGTTCTTGTCATAACTTCATTTCTATTCTGTGACTTTTCAGAATCAAAAGACTGAGAAAATAGATCCAAATTTCTCTTAATAGTATTAATAATGTTTTCACAAGTTATTCCAGATGATGGAGGTCTTTCATTTTGAACATCATGTAACATGTACAAACAGTCTGAAAAACTATCACCGTTACTATTATTAGTATTTTCCAAAGGATGATTGTGTTGATTTACATTCTTTTCATACTCAGTGTCTCCAACAAGAGTTTTCTTTAAATTTACTTCAGTAAGATCATTTATAATCATCTTTTGAACTGATAATGGAGAACTTACACGCTCCTTTCTACCTAAACTTGATGATACTGATTCAGTTCTTTTCCTTGAAACCTCTTTTTCTTCATTTTCTTTCTTTGGTTGATTACTTTTCTCACCAATTTCTTGAATCTTATTTTTTAATTCTTTCTTAAATTTTAAATCTTCAAAACTTTGACCATTCTCATCCTCGTCTTCTTGAGGATAGAAATCAACTTGTTCTTTAAAGTCACTTGTATCTAATGCTTGTCCTGGCAATGGAGGAGATTCAATTCCAATAGAATCACTTTCTAATATCTTACTCTTCACATTTTCATTATTTTCATCAATATCTTCGACCTTTTCTTCACCTGGCATAATAATATCGTTACTAAGTTCTTCAAATATCTTATTTGATGAGCTTTCATCATTTTCATCATTTTCACCAGATACAACTCTTTCTGCCTCTTTCCCACTGTTATTATCATCATCATATATATGAAGATCAGAAGAAATCCCAATACTTTTCTCTTTTAATTTACCATCCATCGTATTTTGATAATAATTACTCGCCTCACCAGATAATTCTCTTTGGATAATTAACTGTTTATTCAATTCAGAAATAGTATTTTGAGTTTCTTCCAACAAACTCTTCATATTATTTAAAGATTGTTCCTGACCTTCAATTTTCTCTAACAAAATTTCTCCCAGAGAATTCTCAACTTCCATTCTATTCACAGATGAATCAGAAACTTGATTCCATAAGACTTTACTTTTTTCGATTTCATCATTATCCATTACTTTAGAAATTTGGTTATTTAACTCTCCAAATGAAGAAACTACTGACAATTCCATAGTTGCTAATTGTCTTTGACCCAAAATCAATAATTTTTTCTTTTCATCATCTGAAAGTTCATCTAATCCTAAAGTTCTTAGTTTATTCAACTCTTCCAACTCTTTTTTATTTAATGGTTTTATTTCACTACTCATTAAATATTCTCCTTGGTCACCTTCTCCCTGGCCAGACATAACCAGAGCATTTTTGTTTGAATTCAAACGTTTCTCAATCTCAGATTTTAATTTTCTTTCAAACTCCTTCTGACTCTCAGCTCTTGTCTTTATCTTCTCGAGCTTTTCCAATGCTATCTTGACATTATTTTCACTATTACCATAATTCAACTCAGCATTCTTGACAATTTCAGATGCTAATATTCTTTCCTTCTCAGCAACATCCAAAGAATTTTGCAAATGTTTTAATATTTCTTCAGATGGAGCTCCTGATTTCTTAATTTCTTCCAGTTGATCTTTTAGTCGTTTTTCAACCTGAGTAATATCATTGTACTTTTCTCTAGCTAAGATTAGCTCGTCCTGAGCCTTTTCTTTTTGAATCTTCAAATCCTCTACCTTCTTCATTAACTCACCCATGATTTTGCTTTGTTCCTCAACTGTTTGTATCAAATCGTTGTTAATCATCTCCAACTCCTCTCTTGTATGCTGTAATTCTTCCTGTTTCTCTTCCAATTCCAGAATTCTTCCTTTCAAGTCTTTAATTACCTTTCTAGCATCTTCTGATTCTTTTGACTCTAAAATTTGTAATACATAGTTCAAATAGTCAGTATCTCTTTGTTTCTGTTTCTGATATGATAATTCTAATTGTTTTTCTCTATCTTTCAATCTCTGTTCGATTGCTTGCCTAATCTTTTCATCAGTTAATGCACTTTCTTCAATCTTCTCCAAATTCTTTTTTGCCTCAAATTGCAAGTTACTCACCATACTACTCAATCCAGAAATTGTATCGTCTTTGCTCAAATTCTTCCTTAATTCATTCAATTGCTTCTCATAATTCTTTTTCATTTCCTTCAATTCAATTTCCTGTTTCGTCTCCAACTCAATTCTATTCTTCTCCATCTTCTTTATATAATTATCTTTCATATTGATTAATGTTCGAATGTGTTGATTATCTCCCTCTAAACTTTTCAACCTTTCATCTAAAAATCTTTTCTCCTTTTCAATCTCTCCTATAGTTCCTGATGCAGTATCCAATGCTGCTTCAAGCTGATTTACGGAATCATTCATTTCTTTCCTCAACTCCTCCTGCTTTTTCTTATGTTCTTCCTCCATTTTTTCACGTAATTTTTCCTGATTCTTTTTCAGAAGATCTAATATTTTTGCATGCTCTTCCAAATTTTTCTTATATTCCTTTTCTAATTGATCCCTATTCTTCTGTTCATTTTTTACTGAAGACTTCAAAATTTCAACATTCTTTGTTGGAATAGTCATCTTCTCCTTCTTCTCAATCTCATTCACTCTTGCTGTAAGCGCATCCTTTAATATCTTGTGAAGTCTCTTTAGTCTCTCCTTTTTCAGTATATTTTGGAAATCATACTTTTCATTTAATATATCTTGGATAAAAATATCTTTGGGGATTTTTGTAATTTCCTCAGAAGACTCAGATTCAGACTCATTACTAATACTGACAGATTCTTCCTTCTTTCTTGAAGATCCTCCCCCTTTCTTCCTTCCACTCTTAACATTCTTTCCATTTCTTTTTTTTGATTTGGTTCCACGATTTCTTTTATTTCTTCCTTTACTCTTACCTTTTTTACCCTTAGATTTTAATATTCCTGTTGGCATTTGTTTCTCCTTATAAATACCATAATAATTGTCGTCTATTCCTGATCTATTCTTTCTTGCTGCTAAAATATTTTGAAAGTTTTTATCCTTAGATCTACCAATTCTTAGTATTTGCCTGACAATGTAATCATCACCCCTATTCATCAGCTCATTATAATGATCTGGATCAACATGTTCTATAAATGAGAACAACTTCTTTATTATTCTTCTATCTTTACCTGTTAGACGATTATCTCCTTCATTATCATCATCTATATACCATTTTACAATTGCATTTCTTGCAGTATCTCTAAAATTGGAATATGAAATTGAATCATCATCTTCCTGTGAAGAATCTTTATCTTGAATGGATTCATCTTCTTCAAAATTCAAAAATGGTTGTTTATTTACTCTTTTTCCTGTCATTCCTTGAAAATCTACTTTTAATTGAGGATCCCTATAATTAAGTGGATCGTCTCCTTGTTTTTGAAGATAAAATGGAAAGAATTTATCCGGAATATCATCTACTAAAGTTCTCTCATCTTCAGGTAGTTCATTAGTATCAAAATATGCAAGCCTCTGAATTTGTGGATCATTTTCAGACGATCCATACTCATATGAATCTGCAAGTTCAAAGCTCTGAAATGGCTGAATTAATGGTTCTTCGCCTCCAATATACTGACTTTCCAAATTTCTCCCTAATCTTGGATTAATCATAAGTTGTGGATCTGGTTCAACTTGGTAATATTCGACATTGTTTTGGAGATAAGGTTTAACAAAATTTTCATTTTCAAACTCCAAATAATCATTTGAAGTCTCAGGCCAATATAAATTGACTTTTCCAACCAAATTGTCATAAAGAGAATCAAAATCTCTATATTTATTCACATAATTTGGCCTCTTCCAGAAGTTCCTATACTCATGCAGATTTATATTGACTCTATCATCTGGTTGAATTGCTGTATATTTTGGTCTTTCCACTATTCTATTTGGAGGAACAATAACTGAGGAAAATCCATGATTATTGGAATTTGATATTGGAAATTGTTTGTATTTAGATAATCCTGGAATCTCTTTTGTTCCTACCTCTTGACATATTTCTGAAGTAACAGAACTTGGGATCTCATAAACTGGAAACTTTTCCGGATAATATTCCATCCCATTACGATTTGGAGGCTTAATCACCTCAATATCAACCACATTATTTTGTGGCACACGAGCAAAAGAATTTTTATTTATTTTGTCTGCATCTATTGGAACATCAAAATCTATAACTTTACGTCCTTGTGTGTTGGTACCCTCATCCACAGCAGGAGTTGACTTTATTGTACTTTTAACTTTATCATCCATATTAAGTATGATTTCTTCTTTATTCTTTTGGCCATACCTATCCTTCCAAGCATTCTGGTAATCTCCAAAAATACTGTCATTGACCATTTGTTCTGTTGAAACAAGAAGCATTATAATGTATCCATTTGAAGACTGATATGTATGTTGAACACAAGTTGACAATAATTCGCTTACACGATAAATCCAGACTTTTTGAAAGCCTAGAATATTCGAAATATATGGATGGTATCTTGCCCCTGATAGTGGCCATCTCATTCTTGGTTTCTGAGAGAGTAATTGTTTGCATGCTATTTCCAGAAATTCGGGTATTTCTGCTAAATCTCTGGGCTCCTTTTCAATCTGTTTTGGAGACATACCCAATAATAACAACCTAACTGGAATTATATCCTCATAATTAACAATACTCTTATCACTCTTGATCAATTCCACTTTTTCATAATGCCATAATATGATTCTTTTAAAGCATGCTCCAGAATCATCAACGGGAATTGGTCTAAGTATTGTATATACTATTAAGTTTTCTTTTGCATTTGAAGTTGATCTTCTTACGTCATTCTCTAACTTATCTATTATCAGCTGGCATCTTTTCTCTGGAGTGAACTTAATCCAATCAATGTCAAGTACTTTATCATATTCGTTTTCTTCTATCCCTATTTTGTAGAGCTTTTCCTGCTCAATAAGGGTAGTCTGAGCGTCACCACCCAGAGTAACTTGGATATTTAGATATATTAAAGTACAAATTAAAGAAATTAATCCAATCTGCTTCATTACTTAGGAAAGATTTTCCCACAATTCTTATTGATTTTGCGTTCGATCTTTCTTTCAAGTATTTGAGGCTCAAATTTATTATTTCTTATTTTTTTCCCACGTAAATTTTCTCAATTCATTCCCAATTTATAGCTTTAGTTAATAATTTTTTTATATCTGATAATTCTATTTTCAATTTGATAATATTAACTTCTTTTATTTATTTGCTCATATACTATATATGTATTTATTTATTTATTTACATATATATCGAATCGTTAAGCATGACTCTAACTCCATCATTTGTACGACATGACGTCAGCCTTAAATATACGTCAAAATTAGCCTCTGAATTATGTAGACCATACAGAATTATTATAAAAAAATTAATTGATTTTGATTACTCACAAGCCAGTAATGAATAGATATACAAATCCAAGAACTAATAAACCATTCTCCATTTGCATCCGTTTTTTAATAACCTCTACTCGAAATACTGAGTTCAAATACATTTCTAGATTTTTTTCCCACACTTTTTCCATATGCACACATTCTAATTTGTTATTTAATTCCCCAAAATTTATTCTCTGAAATAATCTACTTGTTTCCCCCTTATTAATCTGCTCTTAAGTGCAATAGGAACTCCAATATGCATGCAAATACAACAAAAATATGTCCACATGCAATTTGCAAAAATAAAAATGTGTGCATGTAGTAATTCAAGTACCGGTGTAATAAATTATGGCGGGTCAGCTAAAAGATGATGAAAAAGGATAGCACAAATAGGGAGAATAAATTACTTAGAGGAAAGAATTTTAGAAAAACAGTGTGGGGCGAATGAGTATTAGAATAATTTTATGTCAAATATTGATAGATAAAGGTTTTGCAAATGTGTGAGCATGTAAGCGAAACTGAAGATGAAGGACGAATTTTTGCATTATTTGGAAACAAGTTAGATGTATTAGAGTCTGAAGATTTTACATTGGATAGCTATATCAATGAATGTTTTCCTAATGAACAGAGTTTGTCCTGCTTACCTGAGAAAATTGAAGAAACTACCAAAATCCTAGAAGAAATAGACTTAGAAATTGGGAAAGAATTAAGAAATTTGGTTTCAAGTAATTTAATTGCTAGGTTTGAGGAAAACTTGAACATATTTGAAAGTGAGCTTATTCCAAAGATTAAAGAGAAGGAAGTACAACATGAATTGTTTAAGAAAGATGTTGAGTTTATTTTGGGAAATATTTGCGAATTAGATCAAGTCCATAATAATTTAATTAATATTGTGAATTTGCTGGAAAGTTTGAGTATTAGTAATATTATCAGAGCTGAGATTAAAAGGCTTATGAATTCCAGAGCATATAGTGAATTGGTTCCAATACTCATTCTAGGTTATGATTTATCAACTTTTTTGAAAAGCCAACAAGAAAATAGCATAGCTATTAATGAGGTTTTGGGTCAAGACAGACAAGATAAAGTTCATCAAGAAATTCAAAATAGCTTATCTGAAACAGAAAAGCTCATTGCTCTACTTAAACAGCAAATTACAGAAGATTTTCTAGCACTAATAGATCCATATATTTTATTTCTAGGAGGAATAGATCATCAAGACAACATTAATTCTCAAATTACTCCCCTTCAGCATTTAGAAGCACCAGAAGAATTCAGAAAACAAATGAAATCATGTTGTTATTGTGTGGAATTAATTGGAGATGACTTCCGTACCGAAATAGTCGACATGTTCACCACAAAATTGCTTGAGCCTTATTGTAGGTTATTTAGTTATAGCCAAACTGAAAATTTCTTTGGAGCCCAAAACAAAATGATTGGACAAAACAAAGAAAAGGTTACTTTATCAGCTACTGGAGTAGAATTCATTGAAAGAAGGTTTGGATGGTATAGAAGGTGTATGAAAGAATATGAACAGCAATTTGGAGAGATTTTTCTCACAAAATGGGAACTCCAGGCAATACTAACAGAAAAATTCTTTGCATATACTAGGAAAGACTTACTCCAAAGTTTGGGAGATATCGGACATTTATTGCATCATCAAGTCATTTTTGAATACAGCTTGAAATGCAATCAATTTGAGGAGTATATAAACTCACGATTTGCTCAGTTATATGATCAACAAATGTTGTTTGCAGAACTGGAGAAGGAAAATCTTCAAGAAGTTCTTAATATTAAAATCAATAATAAAGCTATCAGGGAATTTGGTAGGAAATTTAAAACAGATTATGAATATTTCTCACATTTGAATGCTTCCAAACCAACCAGCTCAGAATCCTCTAAAAACAAGCTTAGGCAAGAAATGCTCGAGTATAACTTCTTAATTCATGACGGAAAAGTAAGATACCCTCAAACTAAAAAGTTACTAACTGAATGCTTTGTTCCATATTTGACATCATTCTTTGAGTTAGAGAAGGAATCCATATTAAAGAAAGTTACCAAAGAACTGGCCCCTGACGAGAAAATGACTGAAAATATACAAATAACGCGTGAGACAGACTTTCTAGGACAATATGAAACCATTCCTCTCATATGGACTTCTTCCAAAGGTCTTTCCCACCTTATCAACTCAGTATTCCAACAAATCGAACATCTAATTGACTACGACGATATATATCTACAATTCAATGCTTTGATACTACAGATTGTACAAACATATATAGACCAAAAAGTAATCTCATGTAACATACAAAGAGCACTAGACAAAATTACAAATAATAACATCTATTCAGGAGGGTCTTCATTTGAAAACATTGTCGAAGCCGTGGTTACGACAGTCTCCACTCAAACCAGCAAAGTTGCCGCAACTACAGGAGGAATTCTTTTCACTTCAACGTCCCATGATCACATAAACTCTGAGTTAAAATATAATGCTCGGAGGCTAGCTGCAACCCTTGGTTCGATAGATTACCTTGAATGGATACATGCAAGACTGGAATATATGACTAAAGGAAGCCGACTCGACAATACTTTAGAATTTAGCGAGGTCAATGCGGACGCTAGAAGTCGAGATCTAAGGCCCAGAGGCCAAAACGTCATGTTTAGTAATTACATGTGGGTCTCGAAACGAAAAATTCTAGGCTGTGTAGTCAAAGAACTATCACGACCAATAACACTGAGCATGTCAGAATGGTACACAAAAAAAACACAAAAGCTCAACGAGACGATGATGGCAAAAGGCATTTTGGAGTCTGAGTTGCCGACTTTAAGTAATAACTTCACAGGCGGCATTTCGAGTTTGGCTCAGGTTTTAAATGAATCCTTGGTGAAACAATATGTCCAATACTCGCAGTACATGCCAACCATTTACAAATACAGCATAATAAGCCAGGTCATGATGCATAGTTTGAGAAATAACTGGAAATTTGTGGTATCTCTCAAAGGCCCACTACACTATGGCACACTAGAGGTGGTGGTCAATGAGCAACAGAAGTTATCCTCTCTTTTTCTGGAACTTCCGTCATACTTTCCAGCGATATACGTTCCTAGGGCATACATTGAGAATGTGAAAATCATTTTGAGCAAAAGCATCGTCTTTCTTCGCATTGCACAAAAAAAAGCAGCTCAAATAAACGATTCACAGATTGACCAAGCTTCCATACAGCATTTTACGACACAGCTGTACAGAAATCTTGAAATCGAGCCTAAAGGGGACAAACTCTCAGCCTTCCATGTGAACCTGGCTCTAAGACTTGGAAATAACACTGGCCAACGCCAGTAACTTCGACCAACATAATCCAGAAAAAGTCAAAAACAATAAAAACTTAAAACCAATATAACATTAATTATCATCAAATTCAATAAACAAAAAATAAATAAATATTGCAAACATTTGCATCTTTTACACTTCCAACAAAAAACTTTCCATTCTGTTTCATTCGGCACTTCTTCAAAGATGACACAAATGGAAATCAATTTAGAACGAGTGGATTTCTATCATGTCAGAGGATGTTCAGTTAACTTAGATGGGAATATTAGTGGTTCTTTTCAAATACAAACTTTAAATTCTATTCAGCGAGATTTGGATACATAATTTCGGCAAATTATGAAAACTTCTGGTGGAAGAGGCCCTTTAAATCTTTAAATGTCTATACAAATCTAAATTATTATAAGGCGTTTGGATATTGGAAAATCAAGTCTGGAATAACTGGAATAGTCAAAATAATACTCCTCTTTATGAGTCCTGTAATAATTAGGGTAAACCAAACTATGTATTATAATAATGTGAGACATCAACCAAATTGAATGTTCATTCTTTCTCTGCCAACTATAAATATATATTGCTCATGTTTGAAAAGAGGAGACGAACAAAAATTTATGGAGATAAAGAGATAATATATCATCCGACCAAGCAAAATATTGTGGGAGCCCGCCTCAAGGTTTTACCATTTTTGGTTTGCATTGCATGCAGGCCATTTATAGGTGACGTGGATTTCCCGCAATATTCCCAATTGAAAACTCCAAATAATTTTCTATCTTGACCATTCCATCAGAGCGGTTTGTTTCATCTCAGAATATTCGTTAAAAATATCCCAGAATCAAGTAAACGTTCCACAGGTCCTCTTAATGCGTTATCAGAAAGAAGTGGGTAATGTCCAAAGTTATTAATATATTGCTTCTCTAAAAAAAAAGCAGAAAAAAGGTAAGTTTTATACAAAGAAGAGTGGCGTAGGATATAATATAAATACAATATTCACAACTGAAGGAAGATCGGGTCGGAACTTTATCATCTTACATCATTAACATCACAGTGTTAAGATCTGGCAGCCATTTTTTAAAAATCAGAGTTTTATGAAATCAGGATCAAGTCTTACTATTACTTGGGGTTTCTGTTTGTTCTTGCTTCTATAGTGAATCATTTACAGAACATTCAGTTAAAGAGGTATTTCTTTATGAGGATGGTCCAGAACTGGAGTTGTGGTTGTTATTATTGCAACTATCATTATTATTAATATTAATATTAATATTATTATTATTATTATTACTATTATTATTATTTACATGACGATTATTATCATTATTATCAATATTACTTTCAATATTACCATTAACATTATCATTATTACAATTCTGGGAAATGGTGATAGAAATTGAATCATTCTGATTATTATTATTTGGAGGGTTCTCCATATAGCCCATTTGGCCGCATCCTCCCTGAGGCAAGTTATTTTTTAATAAATGCTGGACGAAGTGTTCTTGGCCTTGCTTAATGGAAACTTTAAGTTTTCTTCCTTGCTCCGTGACGAACCCATTCATATGGTTAACAGCCTCAGCTGCAGAGTGGATATTGTCATATGATACAAAGGCTACTCCCTTATTTCGGCCACTGGTCTTATCAACCATAAGATGAGCAGATAGGATATTTCCAAAACGGCAAAAGAGTCCAACAAGACTCTTTTTATCCCACTCATATGGTACGTTGAAGATAAAGATATTAGCTCCGGGCGGACCGACAACTTCTCTTGAGAAGTTTGGACGGAAACTTAAAAATTCTGGAGGAACCTCCCATTGTGTTACCTGTGTTAATTCATTATGGTAATATGGCTTACCATCAGAAGTAAAGTATTCCTTCCACATACCAATACACCTTGGCATCAAATTAGCAGTAATTGCAGCTGCAGCTGTGGCGCTCGTTGAAGCCGGCATCGGAAGACCAACTGGACGTGAACGAGAAAACATTGCAGCTGCTGAAGTGGTTGTGGCTACAGCCATTCCATTGTGATCAAATAGCGTGATAGCTCTTCCGCATGGAGGATGATGGCCAGCTTGTACGGCATTGGCTCCAGTTGCACTCACCCCAGTAAATGAGCCAATTTGGAGCTGCTCAGTTAAAGAATGATGGCTTGAACTTTGCGATAAACCTTTAGAGTTGCATCCAATAAAGTGTTGTCCTGGCTGATGGTTATGGAATTGGTAGGCTGATCCTCCAATTCCAACTGAAGGCTTTGAGCTACCAGGGGCTTGTTGAGATATTGGCGGGGTCGAAGAATTTAACGTGCTAGCATTATACAAAATGTTGTTAACGTTACTACTGGTTCCAACAATTCTGGGAGAATGGAGTTTTTGAATTGAGTGATGGCCAAAGTTGAAATGCCCGTTAAAGTTAAGAGCTGCTGCTCCAAAAGGTAAATGTGTTCCTTGGGCTATTAAGGAGTTACTAGAAGATGATTGGTGGCTCTTGGACGCAAAACGGACTTCAATTGGTCTGTTGACGTCTGCAAGAGTTAAAGCTCCATGCAAAGACTTGATGGCAAAAAGTCCCTGTTCTTTAAAGGCATATTTAACAAAAGCACAACCTTTGCCTATTCCAGAATGAGGCTCCCTCATAATAAATATTTCGTTGATTTGCCCATATGGAGAAAACAACTCCTTGATCTCGTCTTCTGTGATATTTTTTGGGAGAGCTCCAACAAAAAGTTTGACCTGATCAACTCCTGGAATGCAAGATTCACTCTCGAAACCCAGCCTTTCGGGCTCTCCAGTAGAGTATTGGACCTTAAGAGGCCCTCTAAGTTCGTCCAAGACCTTGATAGAATTAAGCTCGCGAAGAGCAAAGTCCGCTTGCGCAACAGACTCCATGGTAACTAAAGCCGCTCCCCTATGGATTCCAGTACTTTTTTCTCGGATTACGGACACATTTACAACTCGACCATATAACTTAAATAAATCACGGAGATCATCTTCCTCGATATTTCTTGGAACCCTACCCACAAACAGCTTTATCTCGACGTTAGGGGCAGGATAAGCGTTAGGAATAGTAAAATAACCCGTTCCAAAGTTATGTGAAGTACAAAAGACCATTGGATCAACATTAGAATTACTTCCAGTGTGGGGTGTAGCGTTTCCATCATTATAGAGACGGCTGTCAAGCCGATCAGATTCTGATACTCGGGTAACTCCCTTGAGTGTACTTGAGTTATCATGAATAGTGTTGCGCCCAGATCCCTCATGCGTGATTTTAGAGCAGTTTATAGATCCATTATCGACTAAGGGTGAGCCATCAGCACCTCCATTTAGCGATGATGATAACTTATCTACCTGATTCTTCGTATTTTCAAAGGTTTTATGCCTTTGGCCTTCACCTTCAAGACCTTCTGAAGCGTGATAGTGCCGGAGATCTTGATGATGAAATTGGAATTGACAATTGGCCTGGTTAGCAATTTTGTTAGAATTGCAATCAGAGTTGGATAGCTCCAAGGTATCATTCGGTTCGCCAAATGCTGACCTGTTGTAATAAGAACAATCGTCATTTAGGTCATTCTTCTTGATCTTTCTATCTTCTGCAACATTACGTTGGCAATTATCTTCACCTTTATTATTATTACTCTTATTCCTACCAGGCTTATTCTTAGTCGATTTGTTATTGCTTTTAGATGCACAAGTATTCTTCTCCTTCATTTGATCTTGTTTTTCAGAAACAAAATTCTGAGCTACCTGAGTCTTGAGTCCATTTAGACACATTGGTCCCTCGGACCCCTTCTCATCTATATGCTTGGATGCTTCTTCGTCATCTTCCTCATCATCATCTTCTTCCTCCTCCCCTTGACGTTCCAGATTAATCTCTTTAACCGTTAATTTTTCTAATTCTGGCCTAACCCCAGATTCACTATCCGGACTTAATTTGTGTTCCATCTTTTCCCCTGTTACTATTCAGTAATGAGATTCGAGAAAAGTTGTGATGCTCCCTTCGGAAAAGTGGTAAATTCTTCTTGTCCGTAATATGCTCTGTTATGGCAGCTATTCTCTATAATCTCTTCCCCTGTACTAATCTTCAAGGAACATTTTACTTAAAGTTTGAGCTTATGTCCCAAATAAAAGCAGACGCTTTTTCAGCGGTCAATCTGGAACTTCCTATATTACCCCGTTACTCAGAGTACGAAGTACCTCCTAACCTTAAAAGATCTACTTTCCCAGATCCACGCCTATTTCGTTTTTTTTTCTATTTCTAAAGGAACAGGCCCACTCTATTACAACCTTTAGAGTTTCCTGAGCTATTCTATTCTAGCCTATTCCCCTTTTTTTCTAAGTATTATAAGCTCTTATATAGCTAGTCCTTTCTATTTTTTTTAATTTTTTATATATATGTTTTTTTAATAATACTTAGCCGCTCCCTATATTGATTACTTTTATATTATTAATATTATTATTATATATTATTATTATTATTATTATATTATTATTATTAATATATTAATATTACAATTATTTTTTTTAGTAATTAAAGACTAGACCTTATATTAACGAAGGTAAAAGCTTGAATATTATATATTTATCATAGAAAAGAAAAAATTTAAACCATATGAAAAAACTATCCCGCTGATTTCTTGTTAACCTTGGTCAACTTTTTTTTAATCCAAATTCTTAAATTTGCCAAAATATCTATTTATTAATCTATTTATTTCTCCTTTTACCATTTATTTCTTATTTGCTTTTTTACTCTTCTTTCTTCTTTATTATTTTTTTAATATATTCGCGATACCCAGTTTCCCGCGAAATAGACAACATGCACATACTACCGCCGGTTGTAGACGTGGACGCGGGCGCCTGTAATCTGATAAATAATAATATTTGATAGAAAGTAAATAAGGTAAATTAAATAATCTGAATGAATAATTTATAGATTATCGTAGAAAAAAAGTAAAGTTTGAAGAAATTGTAAAATATAATTTGATATATAATATTATATTCCCCGCCTTATTTGGTTTAGAAGTCTTTAGAAAGTTATGTCCGGTCTGTGCGGGCTATTTCTAATTTATAGATGTATTAATAGTGGTAATTAATAGTATTATTAAGGCTTATTGCATATGTATAACTGTTCTTTGTCGAGTTTAAATAGGATTATACGTTGGATTTGTTTTCTAATTTTGCAAAATGTAAACATTGTTACGAAAATTATTCTTCTCGGGTTTTGTTCGAGCCAGTTTAGCTTATCCTATAGTTTTAATATTAGATATAACATTTAAATAGTAAATATATTCCAGGTTAGGATTGTGGGGGTGGGGGTTGGGGTGGAAAGATTTCCGCCTTATTTAGTTTAAGTAAAATAAACAATAACGGTAAATGTACTGGCAAACAAGGTGGGAGTGGGGGAGATACTGTAACATATGTGATTTGTTAGTTTAGTATGAATAGGTAGTAAGAGTATTTACTATATACTTTAGAACATATAAAATCTCAATATTGGATTTTACGCAAATGCATGACAAAAATATAATTTCAAAATAGGATT
The DNA here is from genome assembly GCA_004337795.1 of Cryptosporidium viatorum. Classification (NCBI taxonomy): domain Eukaryota; phylum Apicomplexa; class Conoidasida; order Eucoccidiorida; family Cryptosporidiidae; genus Cryptosporidium; species Cryptosporidium viatorum. The sequence goes on from QZWW01000062.1 coordinate 18,332, forward strand.
TTTAGACTACTAGAATTTCAAAATTTGAAGAGTATCTAGAAATAAGAGCGAGTAAAACTTAGATGGAATTTATTCCTGGTTTGGCTCAATGTTTTGTTGAATTAGGGGGTTGCCGGGGTAAATGGTAAAAATTTCAAATGAGTTCCAACTCAATTTGTAAATTAAGCAGTGCATTTTTTGGCGGTATTTAGTTAAAATAGGTCTATAGGTCTACCGGTATAGCGTACAAGTATTTAAATATAAAAATTAATAGTAAAACAATAACGTATCAATGAATAATGGATTTTAGTAGGCAAAATAGGAAACTATGTTATCCCTATAATAATTATAATTAGTGCGTAACATACAAATTATTAATAATTTAAACTAGATATTTGAGTAATATTTAATATAAATTACTAAAATATATTATTATTATTATTAGTAATAACAATTTGCAAGTAGTGAAGTCGTTTACACACTTCAATTGAAGCTAGAGGATTTAAGAAAAGTTGTTGAGTACTTTAAGAACGGATTTTAAATTCTTCAATTAACTTTTACTTGTAGTTAAAGACTAAAGACTTGAAGTTTATTTAATTAAACATTAATTAACTACGGTGATATTGATAATACAAATATCAAAATTAAATACAGATATGAAGATTCTAAGATTAGCATTATTGGTTTTTACATTTATGATGTCAATAAACTTGATAGGAAGTATGAAGAGTAAGTATTATCTTGGGAGATGGAAGAACGTAGTCCACTCCGTAGCAGTTGAAGGTACTGACGATCATCCATTGATGAGTGCAATTTACAGACATAGAGAACACAAAACTGAGTTGATTGCCAACTTTGAGGAATCAGTATCAAATTTGATAGATGTAATAAAACGTGGAATGGTAACAAGTATGGATGGATATTTGTATGGTAGAAGACAAGTAAAGAAGGCATTGGACTATGATCCAATTTCAAAATTGGCAGAGAGTGATGATGCAAAGATAGCGAAGAAGAAGAAGAAAAAGGGGATTCCTTTGATGGAGTGGTTTAGATACTCGTCGGTTTTGAAATTGGCTGCTGAATTTGGTTCAGGTTTATTATCATTGAAAGACTCAACTCCTTACGTGGACCATTCACCAGATATTAAGAAACCTATAAAAACACTATCTATTTTATCTAAGAACAGACTGGAGTGGAGTTTGACAGAAATAGCTTGTTCTACTTACGGAATAGTATTGAGTCCAATGTACGACGCTTTAGGTCCAGACGGAGTAGCTCATAGCATTAATTTGATAGGCTCTTCAACAGTTGTAGTTTCTATGGAGGCTTTGAGTACTATTTTGAGCGTTCTTTCAAAGCTCCCAAGAATTCGATATATTGTTTTACTTAGACCAGAAGATGGAGGTGACGAAAATTATCCGCTAGATAAAGTGGAACTTTCAAAGGATACCCTCAAAGCTTATGGTGTCCAGGTTTCACTTTCAAAGTACGAGATTCCGATTAACGTGAATTTTGTAACATTTGAGGCAGTGATGAGGCTTGGTGAATTGAATTTGAAGGAACCAACTCCCTCAGGTTATAATGATGTTAATTCAATTTATTTCACATCAGGTACAACCGGAGTTCCAAAGGGTGCGATTCATACAAACGGAAATTGGATTGCAGGAGCATCTGCTTCTATTAGATCGTTTTTGAATAGATCAGATTGTACCCTTGGACCAAAAGACAGGTATCTAAGTTTTCTGCCACTAGCTCACATTTTTGAGCGTGAGGTGCACCATATATTAACTTACTCAGGAGGCACAATTTGTTTCTACGGAGGGGATATTTTGAAACTGGGAGATGATATGAAGGCCGCAAAACCAACAGTTTTTGTGGCAGTTCCAAGGCTGTTTACAAGAATTTACAAGGGCAAGGTGCTACAAGAAGTAAGGAAAAAGAGTGATGGGGTCCAAAAGTTTTTCTTTAAGATCTTAAAAAGGAAGGTAAAGAGCAAGCATCCGGTCAAGCACTGGCTCTACGATACTATATCATTCAAAAAGATCAGTAACGTTATTGGAGGGAAAATTAAGTTTACATTGAGTGGAGCAGCTCCATTGGATGAGCATACTCAGAGGGATATGAGGGCTTTACTGAGAACTCATGTAGTGCAGGGGTATGGTACAACAGAGGCTCTGGCTGCGTTTTGCCCAGAATTCACAGATTTGAGTGTAAATAATGTTGGAGGACCAATTCCTTGCATAGAATTTAGATTCTTGAGTATTCCAGAAATGGGTTATGACGCTAAAAGTTATCCCATAAGGGGAGAACTTATAATTAGAGGTAATACGATCTTTAAAGGATACCTTAAGCAACCAGAAGAAACAGCTGAGGCCATTGACAAGGATGGGTGGTTACATACTGGAGATGTTGCTGAATTGACTGAAAACGGTACAATTAGAATTATTGACAGGAGAAAACACCTGTTCAAGCTTTCTCAAGGTGAGTACATTTCACCTGAAGCTCTCGAGAATATTTATATTGCTCACTCTCAAATAGTTGGACAGATTTTCATCACTGCCAAGACTACAGAGTCTGTGATAGTTGCAATAATTGTTCCAGACTCCGAATTCGTTAAGGATTGGTCAAGGAAAAATGGGGTACCCATTTCCTCAGATTGGCCATCTCAATTTAAACAGATATGCAGTGAGGCCAACACGAAATACTTTGATGAGAATGTTAATACTCCTCTCCGTAAAGAAATTATTGCTTCTCTTAAGCAAGTGGAAGATCAGCAAGGAATAAAGGGATTCAAGAAGGTTAACGATTTTTATCTTGAATGTGATGGGTTTACTATTGAAAATGGCCTTTTAACCCCAACTAACAAGCTCATGAGACACAAGGCTAACAAGGCCTACTTGGACAAGGTCGAGCAGCTTTACGTATTAATCAACAATAAGTTGGGAAATAAGCCATAAATGAGAAGATTCTTCTCCAAGATTGGCCCCCTTTGAAATTCTGTCAGTGTGAGATCCCTTTGCTTTTATGATTTATTACTAGTAATATTTCCTCCAGTTCATTTTCCTTTCCAGAAAAAAAAATTGCCTCCAATCAATAACCTTTGACTTTATTCAGCTGGACAATCTTTGGCCAATATATTTTATTTGGGCGCCATATCCACACACGTAATCTTCCTTAGGTGCCGTTATAAAACACTTGCAAGGAAATTACATGCAGAGATTTATATCATCTGCATGTAATTGCGGGGTTTGTGTGTAAGCGTATGTTTACTTTAAAATAGTAAATATGCGATAAGTGTTGAGCGAGAGTAAAGCGAGAGTTAGACTAAGCTTATTTCTACTATTCAAAAGTATTGCTTTGAGTGGCTCATCTGAGGTTCTCGATTGTTTGGTTTTTTTTGGAAACTTTAAAGACGAGAAATGCTAAATATGAGCTCAGTATTATGAGTTTTTCTGTGCATGTTATGGTAGGACGTCTAGAATCTGGCGAACTGTGGTCAAAAGAAGATGTTCTCCATGTGTTCATATTTATCAGTAGCTCAAATGAACTTTTAAGTGTTAGTATTTGCAATGTATTGTTGTTTTTGGAGGTCCAATGTCTTTCTTGGAGAAAGTATATGCTTCCTCCCTCATTTTTGGTATTTGGATTTGGGCTAGTTTTATCCTCCGTTTGCAATTGAGACTTTGGGTATGTGTTCGATGTTTGATGCCCCAGAATTAAAAGGCCTTTTCTGTATTTATCCCAGCAGACTGAGTCTGTTAGTAGATTAGGGATGAAGATGACCTTGTGAACTTTAGCTTCTTCTTTTTTGTGGATATCCCAAAACACCAATATCGTCAGATTCTCAGGTCTATTAAATCCAACATAGAGCACGAGACTCCTTTCTTTAAGAAATATCCACTCCACCTTTTGGGAATCTTCAATATCTTTCAGTCCAAAGCTTTGAGGATTGCCGGAACCACTCTCTATAATGATGGCATCATTATTAAGGTTGTTCACATTCTTTCCATTTTCCTTTCGATTACCTCCTTGAACTGAGAAAACGCTGTTCAACATTCCAATTAAATCCAAAGAAAGTAATTTGTCTTGCCCACCAAAACTCCAAAGTCTTTGCTTCTTACCACCCAAGTCAGACAATATACATGAGAAGCAAAAACCACTAGAATCAATATCTTTCGTAATTTTTCCAAATCTGGAAGTGTTTCTATTGGAGTTTCTCTGATCCTTGTAGCTCTCTGGTTTATCCACTGACGAAATTTGTAAGTCAGGATTCACCAAATCCATTTGAATAATGGAAGTAACTTTCTCATATCGAAGGGGGATATCCACGATGGGAAACCAACTCGACTTCCGGAAATCCTGGCGATTATCGATTGAATGTCTGCTTACCAACATAATACCTCCCTGAGAAACTGCTACTATATAGCAATCGCTTTGATGGAATTCCATGCTCAATAGTAGACTTACATTTCCCATATTGAATTGTTTCAGAACCTTTTCTTTCTGAGCCATTACAAACATGTGATTAAAGCTATCATATTCTGAGTTAGTCAAGTTATATGATGAAGCCTTACTAGAGAGTTTAAACCTGAGATAAATCAAATCTCCTGACAAAGTCCCAATTGTTACATAGGTTGACCCTTCATTACATACTAATAAATCAATGCATATTGCCTTGTTCTCAAAAAGATCTTGTTTATTTGAATATATACACTTGAACCCAAGTTCTTCAAATCCATACACTGAAATGTAAAATAACAACCTCTCTTCAAACTGATCTAGTAGTGCTAAAAGTACAAATTCTCCAGGTCTTTCATATATGGATGTCAAATAAGAGATTTGATTCTTACTTGTAGCAGTCTCTTTTAACTGACTAATTTTTGATAAATCCAGCTTCTGAAAATTACTACTGAAATAATAGTATTCTTCTGCAAATATTAACATGAATCCATTATTATCATCCAAAGTAAAATTCTCCTTGTTATCATCAAAGTCTTCTTTTCCTAGTTTGTAATTTGATCTTAATATATTCTCTTGAGAAACCAGGTCTCTCTTTAACGCATCCATTTTATTTGTAGTATTAGAAAATTCGCTATTTAAAGCCTTAACTGGTTTAAGGTGATTTTGTAAATCCAACAAAGAGCCAGAAATAATACTCTTTTCTAAGTGGTTCTCTTCATGTTTTTGTTGGTCTATTTTCTGATTAAAGTCATATTTGGCTTCTAAAAGCTGGGGATTACTTTTGAATAAGATAAACCAAGGCATATTAGCACATTCGTGATTTAAGTGTTGCATAATGGTCGACTCTTCTAAAGATGTTATATCTCTTTTAGGATGAGGATCGTTAAAAAGCATTATAGGCACTTGACCAAACTCTTCAACTTGGGCTTTCAAGGCAATATCCTCATTCTCATCAGATGTTTTTCTTGAATAAATTTCCTGTTGGATGTTATTCAATCCTTCATTTGTGTATTCCTGAATTGCATATACAGGAGATTTGTCACTCATCATAGCTATAGAGGAGTTAATATATGTAATTGGATGAAAAAGATTATCAGAGCTGTAAGCCTGTGGTCCTCTTTGTTTGTACCCAAAAATTAAGTCTATCCATTCGTGAATATGCTGACTCACTACTTGTCCCTCGAGTGCATATCTCATGGTTCTTAGAAATGTCTCGGCTTGGCTCAGATTTGCTGTATTCAATTGCATTGCATTTGACTGGTTTTGACCAGTTTCAAACTCCCACTTTGGGATTTGAACATTAAGTAAAGATCCAGAGTTTGTTCGAATATTAAGCTTATTATTTAAAAGGAAATCAGGATTTTGCTCATAGAATTGAGGTATTAACTCCATATACGTAGTTCTGCCTTCAAGAATAGTTCTCCAAGTGTCACTCATAGAGTGAAACATTCTGTTCCATACATCAAAATCACCCCCGTGTAACTTAAGCTGGTATTCTGGGAACTGTCTAACTAGAAAATAAGAAATATACCCTGGGGTAGAATAGTGGGATCCGTATAGAAATTGTTCCGAGGCTGGGAGATCCTTCATCCTGCTTTTAAGAACCTCTAGGTTATTTGTATTAATAGATCCCAAAGGCTTAGATAAGTCTCTGTAATTGAACGACTGAGAAAGATCATATTTTGAATTCAATTCTGAATTAAAGCTTACTATAGTCCATGGGAAGATAGGGTATTGTGTTAAATCTCCCTTTGATCTTCCACTAATACTATTCAAGTAGTCTAAATAGTGATAAGTGGAGATTGAACCATGTATCCAAAGATTCTGGATATGATTTTTAAAGCACTGGCTTTGACTGGCATATAATGGATCTACAAAAAGCATAGGGAGGCAAGATGAGGTATTGAGAGATGAACACTGGCATGATGCATATTGAGGTACCTGACTGTTCCATTGATATCCTTTGCTGTTCAAGCTCATCAAGTATGACTGAAGAAAAGCCACAATATGTTCTCTATCTTGGGTGGACTGAAACTCAAGAAAAAGGCTTCTCCAGTGCGCTCGTCCTTTACCAGTCACAATATGAGGCTTGAGTTCTTTTCCATATATAATTTCTACAGAGTTTGGCTTCATAGAGTATATCCTTTTGAATATAAACCAAATATTCTTCAGTGGAATTCTCTTGTATGGCTTGTTTGAAAAGTTTGGAAGAGGTTTAAAACATATTCCTGATGAAACAATATGTAGAATCCCTCTATGCTTTGTAAAAGGTTTGATTCTATTCACTATTAAAGGCTTTGAGATTAGAAATTGGTCTCTGTGGTCCAAAAGAAACTCGTATTCAACATTCAATATCTCCTTATTGTATAGGAAACTAATCCATTTCCCTACTAAATCTTCGAGTTTATTAGAAGAACCGTGCTTTTTAGAGTGTTCCATCCAAAGCTCACTGGATAAATTAATTAAGTGTTTTGCTATTTCATTTGTAATTGTGATTTCAAGCTCAAAACAGTCTCTATTAGATTCTAAACCTCGACAGTCTTTGGATGATAAGACTTGGTTAGGAGTAACACTTCTTGACTTACCATCAATTACCTGGACATTCACAAGTCGGACCACTTTTGTAAATATAATCATCTTCGAATTGGTAATATCTAGCTTCATGTCTGTTATTTGGCCAAAGAGAATCTTGATCATACTAATGGTTGAATCATCAGGCTCTATGATTATGCTTTTACTCCCAATCCTGAATCTTCCTTTAAATGTACTACCAAAGGTCTTTATTTGAATTCCTGTGGCCTTACAAATACATGAAACGTCGGTCACATACTCCTCATTCTCCTCCAATGTTAAATGTGAAAACTGCCTCACTCCTTTTAGTGCCATTTCAAATAAGTCCTTCGTACCTTTTGATGAGTTCTCACCCTAACCTTGCTTTCCACCTTTACCCTCCAATTCTTCTCACCTTAAAAACTTATGAAAACTACTATTTACCACAAATACTCAAAAATTGAATGACCAACTCCACTCCATTACTTGTCCATCTTAGTGAACTTTCCCACCTTATAGATAATTCCCGCCAAAATCATTAATGGACTAAAAAGGTAACTGTGTGTAGTATGATTTGCACAATACACCCAATTTTGGCGGCAAATGTGTAAAATTATATTATGCATGAAAAATGGTGGTAAGTTAGAATTGTCAGGCAGGACGTATTTAATTTTAAGTTGGAGAAAGTTGATTAATTAAGACAACATAATTGTTAGGTCTGTAGAAATGAACAACAAAATTAGGGATAATGTTAACAGTAGATCAGTAAAGATTACAGTTCCAGATTCTAGTTTGAGAAGAACAGATGCGGAAGTGAGGGAGCTTGTAATAACTTTAAAGGAGAGAATATTCTTGGACCATGAGCTTGTAAGCAGACTTAGGTATTTTTGGCCAACAAATGAGCTTCAAGACCAATTACTATTTTCAATTTGCAAGGATGTCCCAAGAAATGATAGCCCAGTAGAGGATGCATCTCACTTTAAGCTTCAGTTTATGATGGACCCTTCAAAGTACGGAGGAGCATTTAATGACTGTTGCGAATGGCTAGGGCCTATTAATAAGTTCAACTACTGTCCGGCAATTAAAGTGCATTTACCTAATACCTATGAGCCTTGGATAACATATACATCTAACATACTAGCATATTTATTTGGAAAGATTCCTGGATGTGACTCTCCAAACAATTTTCTCAAAATGTCGACTATTAAACCAAATGAGCCTTTTCAGATGTCTTGTGGTAATAGAAAATGTATCCGTATTTCTCATATAGTTTATAAAGAAGGAATGAAAGGATATTCGGTCTCGGAAAAAGTTAATCCATACCCAGACTATGTTGATATAGACGAGGCAATAAAGCCAAGTTTGGAAGCGATTGATGTCAATGGTATGAATGAAAGCTATACTCAAAATAATCAGAATGTATATCAAGGTAGTTCTCCTCAAGAAAGTGTAGTGGCTCAGTTACACTACTGAAAGGTCAAAAACACTATCTGCTTATTATAAAAGAAAAGAGAACTATAAATACCTAGAATATAGAATCTTGTTTTTTTAATAATTTTGAACATATAAAAGAAATTTAATGAGTTTAGTAAGAATAAGTTTTAATTAGTATATATATACACATACATTCTAGCTTAAAGTTAAACTATAAATACTTATTTTAGCTAAATAGTGATTAGTGTATGTAATTAATGACTATACTTATGCCATGTTTTAAAGCCAAATCGATCATCAACCTTTTGGTCTTTATGATAATTTTTGAACTGGAGTCCACTCTCATTATACTTATAGATATACAGATGAGACATTAGGGAGTTTACTGTAGGCTTACTTTCTGAAGGAGTTTCTGCCAATAGAATCTCATCTCCTCTTGGGAGCTGAAAGTTCAGAATTAAACATTCTTCTAAACCGGTCTTTTTGTTTCTAATTTTGATTTTGATAGGAAATTCTAGCTTGGATGAATCTCCAGACCATTCAAAAACATTATTCAAAATTTCTTCTATTACCTTTTTGTGCTCAGTTTGAATACTACTGTCAATCATGACCCTTATCCATCGCGATACTCCATCAGATCCGTCGACTTGAAATTCTCCGTTTTCCAAAGGCTTGATTGCCTTTTTATCATCTGCTACTAGCTTTAATCCGAAAACTTCTCTTGAATTATATATATACTCCACGTCTTCTTCATCTTCCCAGCTTCCTTCTGAGAAATTCTCCTCCTCAGATGTCAAACTTCTCTCCGAATCCTCAGAATAATATGATGAACCATCTGAAACCATATCTAATAAAAACCCGGATACTTGTTCAATTTAAATAGTTATTAAATTAACTACCTTAATGGTCCTTTCCTATTGCCAATTAATAGCTCAAATTTTTATTTTTAACAAATAATACATAAAATATTTCCCGCCTGAATGTCAGTCGGTCACTACAAGACCATAATTTAATATATGGGGGGAGAAATACATTTTTTTTTAATGCAAAAATATTGAATTGAAAAGATTGAAATAAAAGAGAGGAAAGGGAATAAATGAGTAAAAAGGAAAAATTAAAAGGTTTTATTGAGGACAGACTAGTATATTGTAATTATAAATTGCTTGGAATAAACACGTTAAATGAGTCTTGAGCAGTTGAAATGGTTAAGCTTGGGATTTGTTTGTGCCATTTTGCCTCAGCAATGTGTTCCTGACCCATATGTAAGAACAGAAGCTTCTTTGGGATGTTTGGGGTGGCACTGAGAGAGGTATTAGTCTTGGAATCAGAAATGTCTTCAATAATTTCATCATCAATTGCAATATCCCAAAAACTGATAGAGTTATCTAAAGAAGCTGCAAGGAAAACGTCTTGATCTTGGTGATGCCAGTCAACTGATAGAATAGGTTCTCTGTGGAATATGAATGTTTCAAGCGGATCTTTAGTGGAACGAATATCCCATAACTTAATGGTAGCATCATCACTTCCGCTAAGCAAAAGGTTTTCGGAAAATGGATTCCATGAAATACAATTAACATCACCGTTATGGGAGTTTTCAATGGTAAGTTGATCTGACTCAATTCTAAGGTCTACAATGCATATATTCGAATTAACAAGTCCGGCTGCAAAGATATTGCTACTATTACTGTCACGCTTCCATTGTATAGCTTCAACACTGGATTGGAAGTTTCCATGGATTGAATTTACACTCCAAGTTCCTCCTTCAATGGGCTGCCAAAAACATATATTTCCTTTTCTATCCCCAGAGGCAAATTGAGCAATCTGATTAGGATTCCAATCCATCGAAAATCCTTCATCCAAATGGCCATCATATGAAAACTTTGGTTTAACTGTGGATTTCTTTGCGAGATTTGATGGTTTCAATGTTTTAGAGTTAGTATGGTCAGTATCTAAGTTATTAATGGATTCTGTTATATCCCACATACAAACTTTTCCAAGCTCAGACCATGTTGACACCAAATTTGGAAGTTGAGGGCATACTCTAATACGATTAACAGTTCCTTTATGTGGAATTGCCCCCACATTTACAATAGGGTCTTCATCAACGAATTCATCGTCATCTGAGTCATCAGAATCACTGAAATCAGAATCGCTATTATCATTTTCGTCTCTATCTCTTCTGGTTTTGTGCATTCTGGACCATTTCATTAAAAGTATATGATTATTATCCTCCATATTTGCTTGAGTTCCTGCAATAACATAACATGTATGTGGAAATTGAGTTCTGTTGTCACCAAGCTTATCAGGTAAAATATCTAGTGTTAGGCAACTCCATTCAACCAAGCATTTATGATACATTTTATATGCTTTGGGCTCATAAACCAATTCTTGATTTTCGTCACCTTGACCTGGAAGCCAATAGTGCTCTTCAATTTCTACATCTTCATCAATTCCCTCCATATTTTCAGACCCATCTTCAGTTTCATCCCTGATGACTTCTTCTTCAATTTCTATTTCATCATCCATCTCTTCTGCAAATTCTCCCTCGACATTCATCATTGCTTCTTGTTTCTCGTACATTTCGGATTTAGGTTTGCTGGGAGTAAACTTGCTAGGAAGCTCGTCTTCCTCTACCTCAAGATGCTTTCTACCCTATAATTTCAAAAATTAATGGTTAATAAAAATGTTATATATTTTTTTGAATCAAAGTATCATTTTTTTTTAAATTGATAACTATGACACTTATCATTTCATTAATTATGCAGTGTAATTGAATCAACTTACCTTGGACTTAGACTTAGTCGCCATTTTCTCTCTCAATACTTGTAACTTCAAATATCTTAATATTCTATTTTTTGGCAAATGATCCAAAAATGTAAAAATAAAACCAGTCAAGTTCCGCCACTTTGTTTTATTAATTTTTTTTTGGAAAATGTCAAACTATAAATTTAAGATAACTGGCTGAACATCGTGGCGCCATTTACCATTTATTTTATTTTCTTTTTTAGTATTACAAATTTTTATCCACTAAATAAAAAATACTTTTACATACCTTTATATTCAGAATGAAGAATTGCCTTAAATTAAGCACATAATATTTAAAATATGGAATCTAATAAGTTTTAGTTTTTTATCCTTCATTTTCGTTTAAATATATTTTTATTCCCCTCACTTTCCTAACGAATTTCTTTTTGCAAGTTTACAATGTGGATGCAATGCATGCATGCACTAGTACATGCAGAATAATAAATTTGTTCTGTAGAATACTAAATTATATTATAGGTAAACAAAAGGTGTAAAATTCTGAAAAATTGAATTATAAGAATTTTATTAAAAAAATTGGTAAATTGAAAATGAACTAGGCGAGGATAATATTTAAGAATGCAAACATATAATTGAAATAGAAGGCAAATATAAATATATATATATATATATATTTATATATTTTATATATAAATTAAAATATTAATAACTGGTTGAAATGGTTAAGGCTGATATTAATAGAAATTAACTATTGAAAATAACTATTATGAAGAAATATCGTTTTACCATTAATTATAATAAGACTGAGAACGAAAATGGCTACAAATAACAAACAACCAATGGACACAGTAATAAAAGCACCAGTTTCCTGTGATATTCTAAGTCAAACTTTTGATACATCCATACTTTACGAGGCAGTTAAGAATCCAGAAGGTGTAAATAGTGATGAATGGGCAGCACACAAAGGTAAGTTTGAAAATAAGAAAGATAAAGCAAACAAAAGAAATGCTCTTGCTTTTTTTTTTAAAATAATATCTTTGCTTTATTATTCTTGTACATCCTTTACTCATTTTGTGATTCTTAGTTATGGATCTGTTCAAAGACGCTCAAATGGCATGGGGATTTGTTAGTAGTGTTTGCCATTGCCCTCTTATGAGAGCTCATTTCATGGTATTTAAATGGCAAGAAGATCCAAAGAAGGCTGCATTGCCTTTGCCTGCGACTGTTTATATAAAGTCTCTGTTTCTATGGGTGGATTCCCAGATCTCAGATACCAGAATCTTCCCTTTAAAGCCTGGTAAGTTCAAGCCAAATTTGGTAAATTAATTTTTATTTAATCTTTCGATTTTTAGGGGTGCCTTTTACTGATGATTTTCAATTAATTGTCAAAAACATACTAAGAAGATTATTCAGAGTTTATAGTCATATCTACTGTCATCACTGGACACATGTAGAATCAATCACAGCAGCAGCTCATATAAATTATTGCCTTAAACATTTTGTATATACAGTTATGCTTAACAACTTGTTGGAATGTAATGAACTCAAACCTTTGGAGGAGCTGGCTAATCATATTATGGAAGAAGGGGCGAATTTTGGACAAAATTCAGTCAGCCTTGTGAATAGAATCCAAGAAAAAGATTCTAATAAAGAATACCAAAAAACTCAAATAAATTCAATTCTGGTTAAAACTGATATCAGTTCTCCTGACACTCATATCCCTTCAACCAACAGTTTAACTGCAGATTCACCCATTTCTGAAGATAGAATTGAAATTTCACACACTATTCCTAACTCTGGAGAAGAATCCACTATTACAAAACCTATCAAAGCCAACATTTCATCTTATCCACAAGATATTTCTAAGATTCAGAATGCTGGAAGAGTTCAGTCCACATGCAGCGATAGTATGTTAATTACTACAAGCAAATCTCGCGCTGATAAAAAAGATAATTCTATCCATTCTAGAAAGATCAAAACTTATCCCTGGACAGAGTTGGCAAAAAAGTTGATTCTATGCACAAAAAGAAAGAAGAAAGATGGCAAATTGTTTAGTAGTGGCTTCTCAACACCAAAAGCTACTTCAGAAAACCTTTGATATAATGGAAAAATTATTTTTATACAACTTTCCATCTGCTTCCATTTTAATTGCATTAAATTCACACAAGTATCTTTCCAAGAATTTGGCCTTTTATGATTGTGACTAAGTCTTCTAAACTCTTCGAATTTTTGCTCTAATCATATTCATACAGTGAGAATTTAGTGACAATTCTGTGAATAACTTACGAGAAGATTAAATAAGGCAAATCTTAATTACTTCAGCAAGTTAGAGGGCATATACACTTCTTACCACTTATTCCAAATACATATATATGTATAATATAAAATCAAATTACCAGACTTTCCTAGTATTAGAACTAAAGTCCCCAAATTTAAATTCATAAAAAAATGATCATCAAGCTAAATATCAAGACTTGATATTCTGAAAAAAACTACTTTGTTAATATTATTACTTGAGTTTTTCTCGTTTAAATAACTAAAGATTCATTTCAAATCGATATTCAAGACATAAAATTGATTATTAAGGGAAAACTAATATATATTATTTTTAAATTTCACTATCTTTCATCCTTTTTCTTGACAGATTTAACACAACAATTAACAGATTACTCAGAAATTCTGACATCAATTAAAACTTTAAACCAAAGGAAAATTTTGTCGATCATACCTTTAAGAGCTACTAATTATAACTTTGCAACTAAGAATTTGATTAAATGATACTTTACTAATTTCATTATTAACTTTAAAAAACCCTAATTAACACAAAGACTGGACCATAGACAGTGAATATCCGCTTGAATATTACTATTTAATTCTCTAGTCCAAGTAGTTCGAGCTTTATAGAATAACAATGGAATCTCCTAAGTAAAAACATTGATTTTGACTCGTATCCTCCTTCCATATCTTAAATAGAACGTAAAATCCTAATTGAAAATCTCTTTAAGCCAAGGGCTTGTTATATGTTTTCCTCCATGGAGGAAAAATATAGCCTTAAAACTAATTCAATAAATCCCATTGGAGCAAAAAATATTTGCCTTTTAAGATATACTTCCCATTCAAACCCTCTTGTTTACTCCTTTCCTCTTCCACACCTCGTCCTAAAGAAGTTTCAGTAAATGCGGACCCTAATGAATAGAAAAGTGCATTTTAAACTGCCAAGTGAGATTAAAATCATCTGTGCAGAGCAAAGCTTGATATATTTCTCCTGTAATTAGTCAAATGGTAGCCATGACTGGTTCTTGCACTACTACTAGCTGTAGTTGTCAATGTTGGACAGGAATCAAAACAATGGTAATTAGAGCCCTTGGCGCATGCGTCATCTGCATGCATGCATTTACCTCTTCCACATGAATTTCTATTTTCGTGCTGACAAGTTTTTTTGGCGGCCTCTTCATATGAGTTATCAGCCATCTTGGATTTTCTAGCCACTAAAAGCGAATACCTCCAAGCTTTGGCATCTCTCCAGGATCTGGTACAAAATTCGAGAGTAATTGGTCCCTTTTCGGTAGACTGAGTAAAGTTCGTACCAATCAAGGATGGTATATTCGACGGAGAGTCGTTGTTGAACTCTAGATCAGAAGCAATATAATCCTCAATTACAGACGCACCAAGATATGAAACTGTGAAGCTAAAGCCATTAATACTTTCAGATATAGTTCCAACAGAAAGAATAAGTCCAGGATCAAGCATATGGACGGGGTTCTTTGACTCATTTCTGGGATAGTAGAGATATAATGTGTCAAGAAGGAATCCATATGGGTCCATTGTTTGATTATTAATCCCAATATGCACACCTCCATTACCGATGTCGAAATTTAAGTTGTTCAGGAAATTATTTCCCAATGGAGAAAATAATGTGTTATCGATTTGGGTTTTATGATCAACGAATTTTACTTCAGTTTTAAGTCCAGATTCGTTCGCATTAATAGTTCCATCCATCGAGGATTTTGATACATGAGATTTTTTAATAACTCCAATTACAGGGATAGAATCTCTATTACTTTGGCTTTGAGTTCGACTATGATTGCAACTATACTTGGAACCGGATGTGATGCTATTTTTAGAGGATGAAATTCTGACCTCTCTATATAAACTAAGACAATCACCGAGGATGGTCTTCTCACTTAGTAGTGGAGATGGATAAATCTGGTGAGAGTCTGAGAGTGATCTGGAACTGATCATGAGCCCCCAAAATATGTCATTACTTCGTAAAGAGGGTATTATTGGATTACTTCTTTTAATATAAATAAGTCCAAAAATACAGTTATCCAGAAATGCCTCCTTTGAAAGATTTGAGAGTTGGTTAAGCATAAGTTCTGATAATTGCAAGCTGTATTTATGCTGCTTGAGTCTGACATATTCTTCATCTTCCTCTACTGTAGGAGGACAATTATGGTCATATATACATAAAGCACTATCAAAAGGTATCAGAATTTCATCAGCTTCACATCCCATTGAAACGTCCTCAATCTCAGTAAGAGAACAAAATACCTCGGAATCTTGACTATTTTCCGAGCTCTCCATGCTTAAAGTAGGAGAAGTTACTCCAAATCTAGGGTGACTTTGAGTCATATTCCCAAAAGGAGTATCTTCGCATAATTGCTGGACTTGATTGGAATCGTGATAACGACAATCATCGAGCTCCTTTTGCATTAATATCTCATTAAATTGATACTCCTTATCAATTGACAGAGCAGAGACAGCTCTTGTTTCGAGACCGTCTCTAAGATAATTCAAGTTTCCTTTCCTCTTTGAACTGGCTCTATTTCCCTTTAATTCTCTAGAAACCATCCAAGCCTTATATATCACATTATACAATCCACGATCTTTTAGAAACTTTTTCTTATTAGAGTTAGATAATGTCTCAGGGCCAACCTCTATAGCTCTTGTCGCAGATTTCTTGAATGGCTTCAGAAAACTCTCCACTATATAATGCAGACATGACTGAGTTGCTTCTATTAGCATATTACTAAATCGGAAATTTTTTGAGTCTTCAGCTTTCGATCGGTATTTTCTACTTTTAAGGGTCCAAAGTATGATGGCATCCATCCACTTATCCTTTTCAGTTGGGGTCGCCGCTCTAAGTTGATAGTCTCTATGTGGTGTGCTTAGGGTTATTCCAAGTGGACCATCAGCAAATACATTTTCTACTATCTTAAGATTAATTGATCCGCGAGGTTGTTCGTCTTTAAAACTTGGTTTTTTCGCCCAATATACCAACGTCCTATCTTGTTCTAAAAGAGCAAAGTATCTACTTTGCCAACCTCTACCTATTACTGGACTCCATTTCTTAAGATATCCAGAAACGTACTCATGCTCAATTAATTCCTGAACCATTGAAGCCGATCTCTCAAAATAATCCGCCTTCAAATTTGACGAATAACTTAACTCGCCCATCTTGAATATATCAAGGAGCTGGAAAGGGTTACTAAATCTGCATATACCTTGATTTTATATTCTTGGATCAGAAACTAATTGAACGGACAAATATTTGTTGAATACTTTCTAACCTTTTAACTCCACGTCTCAAAAACTCCTTTTCTCAACAAGCTTTATGCTCATTAAGCTTAGACTTTGCTGTGTTATAAGGCGGACGGGAGCCTGTTTTAGCGGATAAGTAGAGAAAATCTATCTCTAAATCTTACTTTGTTATTCTTTCAGGTTCTTCAATTTCTATTTCACTGACTTGGAATTTCCTCTATTTTGCATCCAGGCGCCACACATGGCGCCATTTGCCACGTCGAATACTTTAAAAAAATTAAATAGCAGAGTATATTAATGTATATAATATTAAATAGTAGTTTGAGATAAATGGAGGGAATTTTTTTTTTTTTTTTAATTATTTGTAATTTTTGTTAGTTGAAATACATTTATTAATTTGCAGTTAAATTAACGTATTAATTTTATACGTAAGCGGAATTTTTCCTTAATTTGTATTGGCAGTGTTAGTTTAACTTGTAAATCAAAAAAATATATATATACCATCGGGTATATGAGATGAAGCTAAATAAATGAATTAAATAAAAATTCTTAGTTGATACATTTTGAGACTTAAAAAAAAAAGATAGTGTTTTTTGATGCTCCCGTGGGAAAATTCTCCATTAAACTTACATTTCATACTCCCTTGTTTTGTAGTTACCTTGCACACCTAAGTTTTTTTTCCTCATTACATCGTCTTATTACTTAACCGAAACAAACTATTACAGATTTAAAATCATAAAACAGGTTTAGAACACATATCACAAAAAAACGGAAACCAGTAATTTGGTAAACGAAACATCCATTCTCAAACACAAGTATCTCTCCAAATAACTATCCCTTTTCCCCTCCCCCTTTCAATGCACGTTGATCTGCATTGCATAATTCTCCCAACAATACAGGCTTCTACCTTCATAATTTCATTTCGTTATACGGACCAAAAAACCCACAAATAGGCAAATCAAAGGTTCGGACATAGGTCTCTGGAAATTTAAATTTCATCAATGCGACAAAGTTGTCTCAATGGTAAATAAACAAATATATTAGAGCTGTCAAGCTTAAAATAGACATATACAACCTTAATAAATTGAAGTGCAATTAAGTCCATCGAATATACTAACACTCTATTGAATATTACTCACTAATGAACTTAAACTGACTTATTCCCCCATAATCAATGAAGAAGGTTGATATCCTCACAACAAATTTTCACAATAAACAATAAATCTTCCACTATATCTCTCCCTTCCCCCCTTTTGTATTATTCCTGTAAATTTAGGCGGCAACATGCCAATTTCAAAGGTTTGACATGGTTAGGCGGGAAATCAAAGAAATTAAAGAAATTGCATGTAATAAATATACAAGCATAAAAAAATAGTAAAAAATAGACGGAAAAGAAAAAGCATAAAATTAAATAATAAAGAATTTGAAGTTATATATAAATATATATGTGTATGAGATTAAAGATTTTGAGGAGTTTTTGATGGTTTTATGAGCACATAGATAACGTTACACACGTACTTTTAGATTCAGCTCATGTTGCTTAAAAAATAACTCACGAGACTTAAATAATATCACGAATTAAAAGAATCAGCTCTATTTAATTGCCGAAAATAGGGAGATAAATATCTGATTAATTAACTATTTAAATACACAAAGCCAATTTCTGTATTTTGATTAAAAAAAAGTGCTTGGGTTAGAGGCAGATTAAGGAAAATTCATATAAAACCTTCTTTTTTTATGTGAAAGTATTTCTTTTAAAAATTCAATACAGAAAACACCATAATAAACTATAAGTAGTTAAAATAAGCTTAAAAATGAATAATGAATACGCAGAGGATGGATTTATGGAAAATGAATATGATAAATATGCAGAATATGCAAATGCAGAACAGTTTGAAGACCCAAACCAAGAGCAATACTATGAGTATGGTACAGATGACCAGGATCAGTATCAAGAGCAAGAACAAAATAACTTAGAGACAATTCGGGCTCGTTTGGCAATGGCTTTATCAAGTAAAAGCACGTTTCTTCAGAGTGCAAAGTCTTCATTTGTTCAATTTGACGAAGAGAAAAGAGGTAAATTAAATTATACGGAAACTAAACGTTTGCTTGAGAGGCTAGCAATAAACTTGGAGCTTCCTCCAATAGATAATAAAATGCTTAAAACAATATTTGCAAAGTATGATCTCGGAAAAACGGGATTTTTAAATTTTGAACAATTTGCAAAATTCTTTTGGCATTTATTGAATAGTATAAGAGAAAAATACTATCCAGAAAAATCGATTTTGGTTACCCGTGATCAATTTGTACGTAGAACTTCTTTAAAGAAAGCTGATGATATTGAAAGCATATTTAGTTTTGATAAGAAAATTGGAGAAGGTTCATTCGGAAAGGTTTTTTTGGTCAGAGAGCGTTGTAGTGGATTAACAAGAGTATGCAAGACAATTGATAGATCTTTATCAAATATGAGTCTAGAACAAATAGAAGCAGAAGTTGCAGTTTTGAAAAGTTTAGACCATCCAAACATTATAAAAATCTTTGAGGTATACGAAGACAAGGAACACATGTACATTATTATGGAGAATTGTGGAGGAGGAGAGCTCTTCGAACGTATACATGAAGCAGTATCTAAAGGTTTTAGGCTAAGCGAAAGATATGTGTCACACGTAATGAGACAGATAATGGCAGCATTAGCATATTTTCACTCTAGAAACATTGTACACAAAGACTTAAAGCCAGAGAATATTTTGATGCAAGAAAAGTCACACCACTCTTCAATAAAAATTATTGATTTTGGGTTAGCAGAAATCTTCAAATCTGTGGATGACCACAGTAGCCATGCAGCTGGTACCGTTTTGTATATGGCACCAGAAGTCTTTTTACGTGATATCACAACGGAGTGCGATGTTTGGAGTGCAGGAGTTGTAATGTACTTTCTTTTAGCAGGAACACTTCCATTCACAGGCAAGAGCATAAAGGAGGTGAGAAACAATGTTTTGAATACTGAGCCAAAATATGAAGAGGATTGTGTACATATTACTCCAGAAGGAATAAATTTACTGCAATTAATGCTTCAAAAAGATCCAGCCCAAAGGCCAACAGCTAAGGAAGTACTTTCACATCCTTGGTTCAGATATTCAAAATCTAATAATGAGCCGATTTGCATCAACAATAGGTTACTTCATAATTTGAAGAATTACATGAAGCAAAATCAGCTCAAACATGCGTTGGTGAATATGATGGCACACCAATTAAACGTAACAGGCCCCCAAATTAAGCAGATAACTAAGACATTCAAGTCACTAGATCAAGATGGAAATGGTGTTCTTACTCCGGAAGAGCTTGTTTCAGGCCTTCAATCAGCTGGAGTTCCGCAATGGGACATTAATCGAATTGTACAGTCAATGGATGTCGACGATACGGGATTTATTAGCTATACAGAATTTTTGGCAGCCTGCTATGAATGGAGGGATAGCGAGCTTGGTGTTATAAGAGCAGCCTTCAATAAGATGGATATTGATGGGGATGGAAAGCTATCAGTGGATGAATTTGAAAAGGTACTTTGTAGTGGCGATCAGAAGCTTCTTGCTCACAAAGACTGGGATAGTATTATTAAGGCCGCTGATACAAATGGCGACGGAGTTGTTGATTGGAACGAATTTTTGGATTATATGATTAACTAAAAACTTACTGATTTACTATTGAATAATCTGTCTAGTATGTTTGTATAAAAAACTTTTAGAGCATAGGTACTCGTAGCAAAAATATAATAATTATCGGTTATTTCTTTAGATATAATTGCAACATCAATTTCTCATTATTATTTGATTTCTATAATATTGCAGAATGGAGAAGCAAAAGAAAATAAAGTCTACAATCTGTCCAAATATTATGTAATACTTTTGATTATCCTCAATTTTCAGCTCCGTAACTTCACTTGAGGAATAAGTCCACATTAAAGTTCGTTCCCAGTATCAATTAAAAATTTATAATTTCATTTAATCGTCAAATTTAAATGAGTGAGCAAATACTAAATACTATGTGTGTATGTATACATGCATGTATGCATACATGAATATATGCATTTTAGGAACTCATTAACTTTTCAATTCTAGACGAAAATTTAACTTAAAACATCATGTGGCGAATTTAGTATCAAAAAAGTGGACTTAGTGATGAGAAATCTTCGTGTTCTTCCCATCCTGGAAACTTATCCAAATTGGCAATGAACGAATTGAAAAATCATAAAAATTAATTTTCTCTCAGGTCTATCGAAAATTTGAATTTTGCATTGAATTATCCAATGCAAATTTTTCAATAATAAAACATTGGCGCCAAATGAATTTGATTATTATAAGAATTCAATATTATATTACTCTCTGAGTTGACGCGCCCTTTCTGTAATAATTGTAAAGGTTGACAAGTCTGAATTTACATTAGGAAAAAAGTTGAGCAAGAGTTCAATATTAGAAATTGTAATTGTTGATTTTCAAGTGAAAATTAGATTTCTTGTGAGTTTTATGTTCTACTGGCATATTAAATAAGCACATGGCTGATAGCTGCGAGATTATTAAATCAACTTTACGTGAACATATAAGACTAATAATAATAAATCTTTTTTTTTAATGACAATATTGAAATTGTTATTTTGATAAGCAAGTATGGAAATTGAAGAGAAGTATGAAAGAGCAAGAAGAATTACTCAGTTTGCAAAATGGTCGGACAATGCAGACTCTTTAACAGGATTGCCTGTTTTAGATAAGAAGAGAAAAGGGTGGCATATTCCTACAAACACTACTAAGAAGAAGGCAAAACAGGATTTAGAGGTGGACAATACAGAAAAAGGTCAGGAAAATGAACAAATTTTTTCAAAAACTGAGTTGAGACGTTTAAAAGATTTAAAAAAGAAGGAGGCTGCTAAGTTAAAGAAAAGTAAACAAAGTAGCAAAGTCAATAACGAGGATAATAACTTTAATAGTGAAATAAAGATATCAATAAAAAGGCCAAAAGATGTTGCAAAAATTTGTGACCTGGTAATGTCTGACCCAGAAAAGAATATTGAATTACTCACAGTACTTTTGGAGTATTGCGAACAAAATTGGAATTTGAGTAAAAATAAAATGCAAGTAAATAATTTGGATAGCAGTGCTGTGAACTTCCCGGTTGAGCTTTGCATTATTTCTCTTGTGATAGTCGTGAAAGATCTTGTTCCTGGATATAAGATTTCAAGCCAAATAATAGGACTAGAAAGTGCAGGCTCAGAAACATCAAATGATAAAGTTAGTCTCAAAAAAGAGACTCAAAAAATCCATTTATTTGAGAGAAAGATTCTCAATATTTATAAGAGAACATGCCTCTTACTAAAGAAAATACTTGGATTTGGTGGTAAAAATAGTACCATTATCACTAGAAATAAATCCTCCATTTTAAGGTCAACTATGGATTTACTAGATGCAACTTATCATTTCAATCACCATACGATATTACTGAGAATGATCATATTGTTTTTAATGTCAGGAAATGATGAGGACCTTCAAACAAGATCTTGTCTTGCATACTGTTGTGAAGGATTGACGAACATATTAACCAATGACACGTCTCTTGAAACTGGAGTAGAGTCGGTAAATATGATCCATGAAACTTTGTTTAACAGAAAGAGTAAGAAGAATGTTGTAAATTTGTTCACACTTTCAAAATGGGTCCTTGTACCTTTCACTAAATATGCCCCTTGGCATAGAATAGAGGAATCAAGGAGTGAATTTAGGAGGATTTTTGGCCCAAATACCAACACCATTAGCAAAGAAATTATCGATGAGATTCAGCAGACAAGTACAACTAGAGTAAAGGTAGAAATACTCATAGAAAGAGAAGAGCAAATCTTAAAGCATCTTTTCACGTTTTACTCAAAAGTTTTACTTTTGGATTTTGACGAACTTGAGCACGTTTATCTAGGAATATCTCAGTATAGTAACAGGATAAGTTTGAAAATAAGATCTGAACTGATTGAAATTATTAAAGGAAAGCTCTATAATAGTGATACTCTAAAATGGCAAAGCTTTGTAATGGTACTTAAGTGTTGTTTTTCTTTACTTCAAAGAGGAAACCAACTTAACGAGCAACAACTTGAAGACAATTCTTGGATTTTGAGATATCTTGTTTTAAGACTTGAAAAAGAACATGTTAAAATGAAGAATATTCTCAATTCTTCTAAAAACGCTGATTATAGTTACTTGAGAGAAATGGGAATTTCTTTCCAGGATAAAGAGCTACCAACTGTTATTCTGAATACAAGTATTTTTTCAAGTTCTAATTCAAGCTATCTTTATCGTCTAATATTTGTTATCGCAGAAATTTCACTTTTATTATGCAAATCTGGTGAAGTTGATTCAAGCACTTTTTTAATTAAGCTCTGTGGACAATTAATTATCAAATACCCAAAACTCAGAGTTCTTTTAGATCCAGATGGCATTCCATGTAATGACTTCCCAATTGATGCAAATTGTATATTGTCCACATGGCAATACCAAGAAGTCTCTTTGTATTATATATTTAATGAAATAATTGAAAACAATAATTCCAATTCGACACTTAAATTGGCTTGTAACATGCTTCTATCTGAATCAGCTGACAATACTGTTCGAAAAAATGCGGTAATTTCAATTAAGAAATGTTTTGGAAGAAAGGAAGCCTCTTTTGATAACGATGGCGAATCTTCAAAAAGTGCGATTGAAGAGCTCAAACCATTATATTATATTTTGAAATTAGTGAATATGTAATTCACCTTCTGCTTAATTATCTCTTTCTATTCACTTCTTTCTATTGATTATTGACTTTTGTAGAAATGGTAATATATTATCAATATCTTCCTGAATGTCTAAACATAAATCAATAGGGTAGTCTCTTTCTATTCCATTTGATCTGTATAACTCATAACTCAACATTTCGTAAAAATTGTTTGGGTTAATTTTTTCATTATAAATTCCCTAAAATTTCATTATATTTAGATATTTTTAGTTAAATGAATGGTTCAAAGGATCATTTAGATATATTCAGCAAACCCGTATTTTAAAACTTACATTTTCATTTCTTACTTTAACATATAATTTTTCATTACTAGCATTTGCTTCTATCATACTTGAGATTTTGCTTTTCTGAATTGAAGATTCCAAATCTAATAGCTCAATTGACTTTTTATCTTTTTGAAAATACTCAGACTCTGTATTGTTTTCCTCATTCAATTCTAAATTGTTAACTTCTTGTGTACAATTGAATTCGCTTGTCTCATCTTCAAGCTCCTCCTCAATTATAGCTTGTTGTAATGGTTGGTCTTCCATTATTTTTTATTGCTGCTTTGAACAAATCCAAATAATTCTAATTACAAAAAAAAAAAAAAAGGTTTTTGGGTTCACCCTAAAATAATGTGGATAATCTCAGTAATTGAGTAATTTACAGTTTGCTTTACAAGCTCATCAATGGAATGAATTTTATTACTTTCAACTTTAATTATACTCTGACTCGTAATATCAAGAGCGTCTCCTCCTCAGCCTTTTTTTAACTCATACACGTAATTATGTCCACAAAGATTTTGCATGCGTTTTTATAGTTTTTATACCGGTATTTACATGCGCGTTTGGGGGGGGGGG
>QZWW01000066.1:0-53509 GCA_004337795.1 Cryptosporidium viatorum
GGGGGAGGCGGTGGTGGAGGAAACCCACTACTGGTTGATTGGTATGGACTTGGAATTTGCATCTGTGGGTAATTTAGTGGACCAGACATTAATGTTGGCTTCGGGGGTATTGTTGGTGGATTACCCATTCTTTGCATTAACTTTCTAGCAAGATCAAGAGATGAAGAGTGGCCAGATTTCCTTTGAGTTTTCGTTTGACTACTATCTCTCTCTCTCTCTCTCTTTCTCTTTCTCTTTCTCTTTCCACTCTTTCCCTTTCTCTCTCTCTCTCTCTCTCTCTTTCTTTCTCTCTATTTCTTTCATTTTCATCATCATCATCATCATCGCTATCATCTTGTTCGCCTTCACTACGTTTTTCATTTTCCTTTTGTTGCAAGTATCTTAAAAGCTGTGGAGAAAGCCCAGATTTATCAACTAAAAAATATTATAAATGTTTCACATAACAATATAATGATTAAACTTACATCCAGAGCCTCCTCTTCTTCTTCTTCTTCTCCTATTATTTTCTTCAACTTTTCTCAATGTAGGATGGGAAGGGCTTCTGCTACTCCCCAAATCAGAATCAGAATCAGAATCACCCAGGCCTGGAGCTCTAGCTTTAAGGCTTAAAGCATTGGTTGAGCTAAAATAGTTGAAATAAAAGAACAAATTA
Organism: Cryptosporidium viatorum; assembly: GCA_004337795.1. Lineage (NCBI taxonomy): Eukaryota > Apicomplexa > Conoidasida > Eucoccidiorida > Cryptosporidiidae > Cryptosporidium > Cryptosporidium viatorum. The sequence goes on from QZWW01000066.1 coordinate 653, forward strand.
ACATATTTAAAGGTAATTTTGTACCATTTAACTTACTCTGAAAAAATTACAAAAATAAGAATATGTACCAATGGAATTAAAAGTGATCGCCTCATATTAATTAATCCTGAATCCCTTATAATATAGAATTCTAGACTGGATTATTATATCTCACTTTATTTCAAAAAAAAAAAAAAGATTTGTTCTCAATTTGAATTAATGTACAACTTTTTTTTCTGACTTAGTTTGAATTAAAAGAAATGATGGGTAAATCATTTTTATTAATCACCAATTTTCGTATTTCACGCAATTATTACATTTTATCACACTTTTGTGTAATTTACTTGCAAAAGTATTCAATTTTCTTGATTAAATTTGTGCGCCTTGACATTAAGTCAATTAATTTTGCACCCTCCGGCAACACACAAATCACATACCGGCGCCACGTAATTACATGCAGTAAATTCAATTAAACCAAGTACCTAGTTCTCAGAATTGTTATTTGTTGCTTCTACTTCAAAAATATAACAATAAAACAGATTTATTTGTCAATTAGAACTCAAATATTCTAATTACCCAATTATCAAGTAACTCTGATCCAATTTTTCTTTTATTGCTCTTGAAAAAATAATTTCATTTTTACATGTTGGCGCCCAATTAATAATTAGGTATTTTTATTTAGAAAAAAAAATTAATAGGAAATATAGTTATAAGAGTAAGTGTGAGTTAGAATAACTTGATTGGTCATTTTAAGAAACCTTATGGTCAAGTATTGCCATTGACCGAACTGTTTGACTATTCTTCTGTTTTAAATCCCACAGTTCTCTCAATATATACTTTTGAAGAACATATAATGTAGAATTGAAGATCATTTTGAATAAGATTAATTCAACCATAAAAGAAGCTACAATTTTATATTTAACAAGAGATGGAAGGGCTTAAAAGTAAAATTAAGGCTATTCAAGTAAAAAGCTTGTTTAATGGTCCTTTTGATGAAATTAAACAAAACATCATTGATAAAGTTAATACCATAGGTTTTGACAAAAACAATAAATACGAGTCCAGTAACTACCATTTTGATGATGAATCTCAGTATGTAATTGATAACTATCTGTCAGAAAATGGAGAATTGATTAAAGAATTTTTTGCTAGAAATGACTTCAGTAGTGGAAACTACATTCAAAACAAGTTAACTATATCTAATGAGAGTGAATACAGCTCAAACAAAGGTCAAGAAGAGACTATTAGTATTGATTCAATATTTGAAGAAACAATTTTGAGGAAGAAACAAGTCGATTCAAAGTTATACTATCATTTAAACGAAATGTTTCAACCATTCTTTTCTACATTGGACCAGTTTGAGCAGATTAAAGCAAATGTTGATGAAATTGTCGCTTTCCTTGGTGAAAGACCAAGCTCTGATGGTTATTGTAGAAATATAAACTCATGTTTTGAAGAATTCAAGTCTTTGAATAAAATTCTACTTTATTTATATAAAAGAAAGAGAGTCTGTTCTGTTATTGGAAAACTTCAAAAGCTGGATAATTTAAAACCAGTTCAATCAAATTTACAGTTTCTATTAAATGAAAAAGAGTATGATCAAGCTATTGATATTTTAGAAGAATCAATTGAAATTTTAGGAACTGAAATGAAAGGAGTCAAGGCAGTTAGCACATTATCTGTCCAATTGTACGAGATGCAAAGTGTCATAGAAAAGTTGGTATGTCAGGAATTCATTAATTTCATTCTTTCATGGTTAAGATTTGAAGAAATTCCTTCAGAAGAGAAAACCTCATATTGTGGACTGACTCAAAATGACTCAGAAATTGAACTATTCTTTGAATTTCTCAACAACATAGACTCTATTAAGGACTCTACAAACTTTAAACATTGTGTATTCCAAGAATTTAATAGACTTTGTCTTTCTCTTTACAAAGAATATAGTGTTGAATTCTCATTAGTATTTAACATTAACTCAGTTATGAATCCAATTTTTACTTTAATTAAAAAAGAGAGAATTAACTTGGCAATTGATGAACTTGAAATACACCTTAATAACTTTATCGACAAATCAAATCAGGATCTAATTAATCATTTGATAAGAGAAGAAACTTTATCGGGAAAGAATTGTAATACATTAATCTGTTCAAATATTCAAATTACTTATCAAAGTCTTGGAAAACTTTTACATTACAATATCTTAAATATCTTTTACAAATTAATAATCGTATTTTCAATAATAATCCACTCAAATAAATGGTTACAGGATCATTCTAAAGATCGTAACTCAGAAACAACAAATAAAAGCTTGAAACATATTTATCTTCCAATCATACAACTTTTTGAACAAGTTCTAATACGGATCTTTTCTAAATTGTTAATTTCAAATGACAATGAAAATTACTCTAAGAATATCTCTCAAGAAGATGAATTCAAAGACTCAAGGATGTATTATATAGTATTTTTAAAATATGTAATAATTATTGCAAAGCTCCAAAACTGTTTGAATGAACAGATCAAATCCACATATAATAAATCAGAAGTAATCCCTATTAGTAAGACAATCAATTTCTTTGACAAAACCGCAGTAGATTTAAGGCTTTCCCTATATAATTATTATAAAGTTATATTTGAGAATGAACTTATACAAAAATTCTGGATTAATCTATCTATCATGATTGATAATGAAAAGTGGGAAAAAAAGGATTTACATTTAGAATATAAGCAGGTTTTTAAATTATTTGTAACAGGTGAATTGGGTAAAGAAGAGTCAATTGGAATTCAAAACTATTTTGTTTCATATAACAAGAATGAGTTAAACTTACCAGAATGTTGCTTAAGATGTATTGAATTTACAAGTAGAATGTTTGCATTTATTCAAAAAGTTCCAATAATATCATATTTGGGGTTCAGTCAGATTTTGAAATTCATTTTAAATTACTGTAAGAGATGTTTTGAAAACATAATGAATGGAGACTCGGTAAATAGAAAGTTGATTGAAAATATTACAGCATATAACATGGTTTTATGTGCTCAAAATACATACTTTTGGATAATTTCACTAGAAAGAATAATAAATTACCAGTTAAAATTACTTGAGAAGAGAGATTTGATAGATGATCAATTTGTGAATAATAACATTGAATTACTTAATGATGAAAACAACTTGGAAGTTTTGCTGGGGATTAAACTTCCAATTGATTATATAAACAATATAAAAATGGAATTAGGAAAGATATTAATTCAACTAGAACATATTATGGATTCTTCCCTAAGAAAGATATCAGATGTTATAATTGACAGATTCAAGAATTGTATAGGGAATTGGATAGCAAATAACACAATAGTTGGCAAGGACTTATATCCGATAGAAAACAATGAACTAAACAAACACTCAGTTGACATAAATCTAAATAACTTTATCAGAGATTTTAGTAACTTAGAGAAAACCCTGAGGAAATACTTGAAATTAGACGCTGTAATTTGGAAAATCATTGACAGAATTGAAATTGAATGTCTTAATTCATGGAAGAATTTTCTAAATGATGATAATAAATTATTATCTACTTCAAGTAAAAAATTAAATTATTTAAACTTAATGTTTGATTTATTTTACTTTCATGTGGACATAACAATTCCAATTTTTTACAGAGAAGAAACTAATTTAGAAAAAAAGACAAATTTGTCAATATCTTTATTAGAGGCGTTATTTGATCATTTTAAAAGCAATTTCTCAAAGTTTGATGAGAAAAAAATCTCTCAAATTAACGAAACATTTTTGTTGATTAGAAATAAATTAGACACGTAATTACATGCAAAATCCGGTATATGCAAGTAAACTTGCAAATTTTGACCATATGAATGTTTGAGCATTGCATGCGCCGGCATACATGCAAGTAAAATATTTAATAAGGATGACGTGTTCGAGCGGCATACAGTATATATATTAACAGTCAAAAAGAAAAAAAAATTAATTATAGTAAATTAATAAATTGTTTGAATTAATTTAGTAAATTTCTTGAGAAAGGCTATTTAATAAAGTGATTTTTATATTTTAAGGACTGAGCTACTCAGTTTCTGGCCTTTGTTATTTTAAGTTAAGGTTGTTTTTATAGAAAATTAACTATGACTACTCGATCAAGATAAGGAGAAAAAAAAATGTGCAAAAATATCAGAAATGTGTGTATAATTGCCCATGTTGACCACGGGAAAACAACCTTAGCAGACTATCTTCTAGCTAGTAACAATATTCTTTCAAACAAGTCAGCAGGAACAATACGATATTTGGACTCGAGAGAAGATGAGCAATACAGATTAATCACAATGAAATCATCAGCGGTTGCATTGAACTTCAAGTACGAAGAAGAGATTAAACTTGAGGCAGAAGAAGGGGACTATTTGATCAATTTGATCGATTCACCTGGTCATGTTGATTTTACTTATGAAGTAATTTCATCCTTAAGGATTTCTGATGGTGCGTTATTGTTGGTGGATGTGGCTGAAGGGATTGGAGATCAAACAAGGAAGGTTCTTCAGCATGCATTTAAGGAGAGATTAAAGATTATTTTGGTTTTAAATAAGATGGACAGACTCATTTTGGAGTTAGGATTTGATGTTAAAGAGGCATATATTCATATTACTAAATTAATTGAACAAATCAATGTTATTGTTCACCAGTTAATTCAAGAGGAAATACATGAGTTAATGTTGGAGGATATTGAGATTGATGAGCAATATCAAGATGAACGAGAGAAGAATTTGGTGTTCTCATTTTCGAATGGGAATATAATCTTTACTTCATGCTTACATGGTTGGTGCTTGGACATTACAGGAGGAAATATTATTAAAAGTATATCAGCAAAGTTAGATTTACCTTGGAATTTAAAAACTAGAAATAATCTCCAGAAAGCCATTAGTTGTAATTTTTACTATAATAGCAAAACAAAAAAAGTTTCGAGTACAGGAACAAAAAAAAGCCAACCAACAATGATGGAACAGTTTATTTTGGATCCAATTTGGAACATTTATCAAAACATATTTATTAACTTTAACCACGAAAAAATCAGAAAAATTATTCAAGTTTTGGGAGTAAATTCTGCTGAAATTGAATGTCATATTAGTGAATACTTAAAAATACATGATGATTTCAATAATGTAAAGAGCACAAATTTATTGGCATTTATTTGCAGAAACATTATGACAAACTGGCTTCCTTTGTCGAAAAGTATTTTTGAAAGAATAATTAATTATATACCAGATCCACGTAAATCTAACCAATTAAGATTTCCATCCATATATACAGAATTAATCACCTCAAAAATCGAATACGAAAAGCTGGAAGACCTTAATATAATTTTTATTTCAAAATTCTCAGCATGCGATTTGACCAACAATAGGCTGACTAAAGACAGATTAAAAGGTAATGAAGAGTTAAATGGTTTTGTTGGTATTTCTAGAGTTTTTAATGGAAAGATTAGAGTTGGAGATTTACTATATGTTTCAAATCACTTCAATAATAACAGCAATAATAAAGTCCAAGTTGTATCGTTATTCTATCTTCTTGGTAGTGATCTAATTCCTGTAAATCAAGTACAAAATGGTCACATCTTTGCATTATGTATTAAAGAAGTAGAAGATCAAGCGAATTTACAAAATAATGACGGAATTGTTGGAAAAATATCATCATTGGACAGAACTTTGACACTCTCCAATTACCCCAATTTTCCTGCATTCAACTCCTTGTACAAATCAAATACCAATTCCTCGCTATCTTCCATTATCAAAGTTTCAATTGAACCAAAAAGAATTCAAGATCTTCCTTTAATGCTGAGAGGGCTTGAATTATTATCAAGATCAGATCCTTGTATTGAAATTGACACTTTAGATACTGGTGAATATATCCTTGGATGCCATGGAGAAGTTCATTTAGAAAGATGTATTTCAGATCTACAATTTGTGTTTGCTCAAATACCTTTAACTATTTCAAAGCCATTGATTGCTATTAGAGAAGGCTTGGTAAATCATATCAATTCTAACCAGGTTCAAAACTTTTGCCCTCATATACCTTTTCCACCTTGGAGTGGAAGTACAATTAATCAAAACAAAGAAGAAGATAATGATGAAAATAATGAATCCGATCATCCAGTTGATAAAGACCAAGATGAAAATACTGCAAAGATACCATGTGAATTAGCCAGTATACAAATTAAGGCAATTCCGATGAACAATGATTTGATTGAATATATCGAAAAAAACCTATCTTTAATTCTTGAAGTGATTAATCCGTCAAATATTACAAATGAGTCTTTTAAATATATTGACAAATTGGATGAGATCAGCAAAATACTGTTAGCAAAATGTACTCTAAATTCTAATTTTGGTTCTCTTGAACCTGATTACTATCAAGATTCTGTCTTGATTGGGATTTGTGTTAAAAAAGGAAGTATTACTTTATTGACGAGTAATGAAAAGAACCTAAAAGCTCTAAATTGGTCTTTAAAATGTACTTATTACTCTAATTATTATCCAGAATTAACCATTGCAATTCAAAAAGATGTTATTGATCTTTATAGAAAAGTTATCAATGGAATCATTACAGGATTCGAAATTGCAAGCATATCAGGTCCTCTTTGTGAAGAGCCAATAAGAGGTGTCAACTTTATATTAAACGAATTGGTTCTAGATAATTTTAATATGGAACAATTATTCCAAGATGAACATGTTGAAAACCAAGACTTTACTTTATCCCTTAATAATATTCAAAAATCAATTAGCTTAATTTCAAACCAATTAACTACAACGACTAAAGAGTTATGTAGAAGAGCATTCCTTCAAAGAGGAAATGTCCGAATTTATGAGATTCATTTGAATCTTGCTATTTACTGCGAGCAAAATGTATTAGGAAAGGTTTACAGTGTTATTAATAAAAGAAGAGGAAACGTATTTAATGAAGAACTTAAAGAAGGTACTTCTACTTTTAAAATTGAAGCACACATACCAATCATTGAATCACTAGGAATAAGTCAAGAATTGAGAAGTAAGGCAAGTGGTAATATTTCATTCAATTTATCGTTTTCACATTGGGAATTGTTGGATGAAGACCCTTTCCCAGAATCAAGTATGACTATGGAGGAATTTGAAGATGAAGGATTTTCAAAAGTTAATCTTTTGATTTCAAACAGTAATAGATATGACTACAATTTACAATTTGGAATTGATAAAGATATTTCAAATATGAATGAAAATAATTGTAATTCTATTGGAAAAGCTTCCTTTGGATTGAATTCCAACAATGATGATGAACCTATTAATAACAAAAATAACAATTATTTTGGTAATAACACAAATGTTGCGAGAATGATTATCAATTCAATAAGGCAAAGAAAAGGGCTTTCTACTCAACACAAAATAGTCATGGCAGCTGAGAAACAAAGAACATTAAATAAAAAAAAATAGATACTACTTTATTTATTAACATTTGTAATTATTTTTTAAAAAAATTTGATATTATTAATAAGATAAAGATTTCTATGAACCCAGATTAAAATGCATCTTTTGGTATTTCATTAACTAATTCACCATTGGAATTCATTTCATTCAAGATATCTAATCCTCCTATGAATTCTCCATTAATACAAATTTGAGGAAAAGTTGGCCAATTATGATATTCTTTGAGACCTTGTCTAGTCTCTTCATTCTCAAATATATTGTAATGCCCATAATTCTTTACATTAATACTGTCAAATAATGAAACAAGGCCTTTTGCAAATCTACAATATGGCTCCTCTTTGATACCTTTCATAAAAACCATTAAACTCTTAAAGTTTGTTAAAATCTTAAATTTTTCATTTTGGCTTGGGATACTTAAATTTTGGATCTTTATTAGTTCTTCAAGACTCGTATGTAATTCTGATGGATTATATCCTGAAATCACTTTATAAGGTTTCAAACTTTGACAAGTAAATAATAATATTGATGGTAACTCCTTAACATCGAATTGTTTGATTGCAGAAATCTCATTCACTCCAGATGGTATTATCTTTCCAAATTTCACATTATTAAAGCTTTCTTGAAGGATATTTTCTAATTCAAGAAGGCTTCCATCTATTTCCTCCTTTCCAGAAAGAATTATGATTGCACTTAAACAATTCCCAAGAACAAAGTCTGTGATTCCCACAAAAGAATTTAAAGTTGTTGACATTTTTTGTAACACCCCCAAGTATTTATTTATAAACACTATCAAAATTAACAAATGTTTTCAACTTTATACTGCAAATTGTTCTCAAAGCACAATATTGAAATATATTTATTATTTATTCTTGGCTTTACTATTTATACACGTAAAAAATTACTATTCACAGCAGAACCCGCCCAAAATATTTGAGCGGGCATTGCCTTTATTATAACAAAAGCTAAACAGCAATCAAACTGTGACTAAAAATAAATGTAAGGTTACTTTTAAAAAGAATGGCAGAAAATTTGGGGAAGCCATTATCTAGAGGACAGAGGAAAAGAAGGCTGGTATTGGAGAGAGTGAAAAGAAAACAAGATTTGACCAGCTTTTTATTAAGAGAGAAACAACTCGAAAATGCTAAAAATATAAAGAAAAGAAGTTACAATATGAGTAATTTAAAACATGAGATCATGAATGTTTCGAAAGTTGATACGGAGGAATTGCATAGCCAACAACAAAGCAAGATAAATAAGCTTTCAAGGAAGAAGGTTCAAAAAATTAAAAAATCATCTATGGAATTTTACAAGGATATTCTCCAACACTCTGATTTTAATGAACTTGATAGTATTAAGTCAAAGCTCATGGAGAAGTTTGAGAGCAATGATCATAAAGATGATCAGATTATGGAAATAGTCAATAAGTCAAAGAAAACCAAATCAAAGGTTAACAAGTCTGTTAAAGTTGCTAAGAACATTCAAAAAAGATGATGTACTTTCCACTCGCATATATATATATATATATGTATATAAATATATTATAGAAAACATAATACTTTTTATAATTCCACGTAGCCTTTGTTCTAGTTTTACATGTATCTATAAACTGTACAACCTATTTTACTAACTGAATAAGTTTTCTCTTCAATCCTTAATGCCCCTTTCCAGAACGCGTGCGTCCGAGAAGATATCTAACATACCGAAATCCGGCCCAACTTTAACCAAACTAAAAAAATGACACTCGCAATCACAAACGAAAGAAAAATAATTCATGCATACAAATTACTCTCAAAAATACCTAAAATATCATTCTTAAACACTAAAAGTCAAATAGTGAAAACCCGTCCACATTAACCCAACTACATGCATGCATGCAAGAAGTTAGGCGGCAACCCTAAAAGGGTCATTAGCGGAGAGAGGTATTCTCGCTAGTAAGTTGTGCTGTGAATAAGTGTCATGAGTCTGTCAAATTACAATTCCAATTTTGATAGGAAATTATAAACAGTCGTTTGAATTAAGTCTCAAGTCAAAACCTCTAAAAGTGAGATTAGAAATGTTTACTTCTTCTTGGAGGTAGCCTCCTTCTTGGTAACAGACTTAATAACACCGACAGCAACGGTTTGCTTCATGTCACGGACAGCGAAACGACCTAGAGGTGGGTAGTCAGTGAAAGCCTCAACGCAGAGTGGCTTTAATGGTTGCATAACAACCAAAGCGGCATCACCAGACTTGATAAGCTTTGGGTTCTCTTCCAAAACCTTACCAGATCTCTTGTCCATCTTAGCGGTGATGGTTTGGAATTTGCAGGAAATGTGGGCAGTGTGACAGTCAACGACTGGAGAGTAACCGTTCTTGATTTCACCTGGGTGGTTGAGGACGATAACTTGAGCAGTGAAGTCTTCGCAACCCTTAGCTGGGTCGTTCTTAGCATCAGAAGCAACGAAACCTCTCTTGATATCCTTGATGGAAACGTTCTTAACGTTGAAACCAACGTTGTCACCTGGGACGGCTTCTGGCATCTGCTCATGGTGCATTTCTACTGACTTAACTTCAGTGGTAACACCGGCTGGGGCAAAGGTAACATTCATACCTGGTCTGATGATACCAGTCTCAACACGACCGACTGGGACAGTACCAACACCACCTATCTTGTAAACATCTTGTAATGGGAGACGGAGTGGCTTGTCAGTTGGTCTCTTTGGTGGTTCCATAGTGTCGAGGGCTTCGACCAAGGTCTTACCCTTGTACCATGGCATCTTGTCAGATCTCTCAACCATATTATCACCAACGAAACCAGAAATGGCAACGAATGGGATCTTTTCGGTGTTGTAACCGACCTTCTTGAGGTAACCATCAACTTCGTTGAAGATTTCATCAAAACGAGATTGCTTGTATTCACAGGTATCCATCTTGTTAATACCGACAATCATTTGTCTGACACCCAAAGTGAAAGCCAATAAGGCGTGCTCTCTGGTCTGACCTTCCTTGGAGAAAGCACCTTCGAAACGATCAGCTGGGACAACCAATAAAGCAACATCAGCTTGAGAGGTACCAGTAATCATATTCTTGATGAAATCTCTGTGACCTGGGGCATCAATGACAGTGTAGTGGTATTTTGGAGTTTCGAATTGCCATAAAGCAATATCGATGGTAATACCTCTTTCTCTCTCAGCCTTGAGCTTATCTAAAACCCAGGCGTATTTGAAGGAACCTTTACCCATTTCGGAAGATTCCTTCTCAAATTTTTCGATGGTTCTCTTATCAATACCACCGAGCTTGTAGATCAAGTGACCAGTAGTGGTTGATTTACCAGAGTCGACGTGACCAATAACGACCAAGTTAATGTGAGTCTTTTCCTTACCCATGTTTACGCGATTTCTTTAAAAAAATACAAATTACGACTTTTTCGAAAAAAAAGCAAAGATATATTATATCTGTAGTTTCCCTGGACGAGCTTAAATCAGTAATCCTGGGGAAATTATAGTTTTTTAAAGTTTTGACAAAATCCCCTCACTGAGTTCAATTATATTTGGTGTCTCCAATATTACCTTATGTTCTAATAAATATTTTTTTAAATTTAGGATACTAATATGCCATTTTCTGTCTCTTTTTGAAATTACAATATTAGTTCCTGTCGCTTTCTTCAAATGTCTCCTAATAAGACAGCCGCCTATTCGTTATCAAATTGGCGCCTAATCCAGAGATTTTAATAATATTTTTATTCTTCAAAAAACTTTTTCTTGTTTGTTTTTTTTACATTGCCACTCTCCAGTTATTTCAGTCATTTTCTAGTTATTTTCTTCTATATGAAAAATGCCTCCTTTTTTCTATCTGAAACTGTGATTTTTAATATTTTTACTCTAAATGTCTTATTCCTCGAACAATTTTGTCAACCCCCACAGAGGGCTCTCATAACCGCGCGCGCCAAATTGGCATTTATAAATTTGTGTTTCTGTGAGAAATATTTGAACAAAGCAAAGAGAGGGAAAGAGAGAAGTTAAGAAAGACAGAAAGAATATGAGAATAATAAGAATGCGAAGTAATTAACAACATGAAAGAGGCGAATAATCAATTCTGTAGAATATTGAAACTCATCGATTTCCTGTCATAGCGCCCATCCTTCGTATCACTTTATAATAAAAAAGAAAATGATTAATAAATATGATTTGAAAGAATGAAATAAACTTTTTTCCTTGTTATTTTATTTCTACCGCTTAACATTTAAAAAAAAATTGAATCTAACTATTACTAGTATTTTTCTAAACGGTACCGTGATGGCGCCATAACCTCAATGTACCAGGTTAATACTATAATACATTTGATTATTAAATAACAATTGTCTATCATACTCATTCTTTAGTTGTATTTCTTACTTTGACTTTTTATTTATAACCAGCTATATTAATTTGTTTTACCTTTGCTAAAACTTGTTTAGACTAATTAACAACTTACTCTTTTCCGGCAACTAAAAATATGACGCATGGTTGCCGCGCGCGGTAATCTCGCTAAAATGCATGTTTCATGCAAAAAAAGTACAAGGTAAAAATAAAATAAAAGGAGCTAAATCAAATTGGGAAATAATTAGATTTAGAAAAGAGGGGAAGAAAATAATCACAGTTATATTTTAAACTGGAACTGGAACTTGTAAATAGAAAAGTTAATTAACTAATTTCCAAAGATCTAAATTGTATTATCAATTGTAAACCTAAAAATAGCTGTTTCCAAGTATAAGTCGGAAAATTATTGAAAAAATCAAAATTGTTTTTTGTGATCAGAAATATTCCCACAAAGTTTGCCTTAAATCTATGTGTGCAATTTAGATGACAGTCAGGAGAATACAATTAATAGAAAAAGTTCTATTATTGATAGTTATCTTGATATTATCTTATAATGGAATTTCAGGCCTAAATATCTATTCTGCATTACCTGATCATATTCTGGAATGGCTTAAGAGACATGTTCTTCTGGAAATCAATAACATAAGTAGCAATATAACTCATGATTATTTTAAAAATGATCATCCAGAGTATGCTCAAACATGTAACTCAATTAATGGTCCATTTTGTAAATACCTTAATATAATTTCTAATGCTTCTGAATTTGATCTTGATACAAAAAAATATATCTATGATCACGAAGGAGGTATCGGATATTATAATAAGGATTTCTTTATTGGTAAAAGTATATTTAATTTGCTCTCAATTCCAGAAATCACATATCTCAACGGGAGAAATGAGTATAAACCAGAAATTAAAAGTGTATCTAGAACAAGGTCTGATGATACTACTACTATACAAAAACATTGTAAGTTAACAAGGAAGAGCTTATTCTATTGTATTAGAGTTATTTTAAACAGTTATTACAAAAATTCTATTCGACAATTCACTGGGATTAGTCATATTTCTAGATTTATCAACAATTGGAAGGTATTTTTAAACCTTATAAGAAATAACAAGCTATTCAAATTTATTAGAAAGAAAACAAATAAGAGATCTTCCAAAGTGAGATACGAAAAGAGAGCTCAGATATATACAATCATTAATGATTATGACCTTCCTCCATTACATTCGGATTTCTTGGACCAAGGAGACAAATATTTAAAAACAAGTAGAATTAAAGAAGATCAAAATCAACCAAAATATATTAGTGAATTCCATACTCAAAGTAGATATTACCAGACCAAATCTAATCTACTTTTTGACGAAACTTTGAGCCAATTTCTGAAAAGCAGATATGTTAGGATTAATTTAATCAATAGTTTGACTTGGATTTTACAACAGAAAAATCCATATTTGAATATATGGCAAAACTGGAGAAATGAGAAGCTTGGTAAACACTATATAATTACAGATCATCATGAAAATCATAATTGTAGTCAATTCTCTATTTCTCCTTATAATGGTGCTAAAATTTGCTCAAATCTACTGTTTGGTGACTTTTATAGTCAATTTAGAGTCATTAGAAAAACATGGAATGGTGTTTCTTCTATTATGAATTTCTCAATCTTAAAGCCAAATGTTCGTATTTTACCAAGACAATTCTCTAGTGATGAAAAACTTTCTTGTAACTGGGAAGGATTATGGGAGACTTACTATGATCAAGTTTTGAATATTAAATTACTTTCTAAGTTTGGAAAACTCGAGATAATTAACGAAAAGATTGTCATTTCTCGTTTACCTATTTCTTTAAGCAAAAGCTTTAGAGAAAGTCAAGCCAATAGAAAAATGGATGAATTAAAAACTATTACTATTTCTGGATATAATCATTCAAGATTGGTATGGAAAGCGACAATTCCTATAAGTGAATTCATATCAGAAAAAGGTAATAAAGTTAAATGGATCAATGCTTTAGATTACTCAGATAATATCCCATATTCACTTATTAATATTATTCAGTTCGAGATAGACCTTACAGTGGATTCTGTAGAACAAAGTATTATAGTGGGTCAATTTGAATACAATCTATTGAATCCTGTTTTTAATTATATTCCAAGAAGTGGAAAAATCTATGAGAATTTAAATGTAGAAATAGGCCAAGTAGCTGAACTTAGCTTAGTGACTTACATTAATAATAAAGAACAGAGAAGAAATAATACAATTTCTTCAATATCCATGACTACAATGTATGTCAGTAAAGCATCTCCTTTAGTTTCAATATATAATATAGAGAATAACAGGCTTCAATTAAAAGAAAGAGTTAGCGAAAATACTCTTTGTGTAATTAAAAGAAACATGGCAGAGATAACTAAAGACCAATGATAATACCAAAAGTCGTTCTTCTTTGAGGACTTATTGGTGATAATAGAATGATAATATTGTTTATAGAGCAAAATGATTATATGAACTAAATTATTTAGATGTGTAGACTATCTATTTCTCTCTTAGTTGATGGAGGAATAATTTAATAGTTAATACATTCATTTATAGCTAGAAATTTAAAGTCTTTTGGCAAGATTGCAATTCCTTTTTCACTGAACTCACCAAATATATCAATGCTAGTACTTGTACAGAGGTTAAGTAACTTTTTTTGGGAATATGGAAAAGCATACAAAGTACCCAGGGAGTCAGTGAAACTGATCAAAAACTTTTTGCGATCGTTTAAAGCCTTCTTATTTGGAATCCAAATGACATTATGCATTTTAGTAATGCATTCCCAAGAAATTCTCATAGTTTTTTCATTCCTTAACTTAGTGTGACATTTAAATATATCTGTTTCCAATTTTGTAGTTTCTCCGGGCTTAATTGATTTCACATGTGGAAAGTGAGAATTCCAGTAGTTGTTTTGAATGAGTTGGTGTGAGCTTGAGCTTAAGTTTAAACTTGACCACACATTTTTCAATTCAAGCAAAAACAAGAATAAAAAAAATGAAAGTCTATTCATTTCAATTCTTTTTTTTCTTTGTATTTCTACTTAGCAGTTGAGATGATGTTTCCAAAAGATTATTTATTTGTGTAGCAATAATTGACAAGGTAGTGTTGTTGAATTACCTTTTTAACTTTTCTTGCTCAATATAGAAGCAATACTTTTATAATTTGGATTAATTTACGAATAAGCTACTGCCCAGAAATAAAAACTTAAAGATCCAAATCCTTTTCTTTCTCTGTTAATTTTTCTCAAGTTTCAATCTTTCTGGAAAACTTTCGTAATAATTTACTCAACGGTATTTGAAAAAAAAAACACGTGTTTTTCGCGCCAATTGCATGCAAGTAAAAAAGTGGCAAATTGCATGCAGTGACATGCAAGGGAGTGATGTGGGGAAATAGTGGCAGTAATTTACGTGTGTGTGATTCCGTGGGAATAAATTTGGAAGAAATAATAATTAAATAAGAAGAAGAGATAATAGAGAAAAGTTAGTGGTTGGGATGAGTTGGCTGTTGCTTTACAAGACAATTGAGTGGCCAAAATAAGAAAGTTTGATAAAAAGGAGAATTAAGGGAATAATTTAAGAGTGTGGAGATTTGAGAAATGTTTTTGAGAGGGAGAATATCGAAATTAAACAACAATGAGAAGAAGTATAGTACAGAAGAAATAATAAATGGTATAACATATGGAAGAATAGGGAAGTTTTCTCTAGGGTGGAACTTATGGTTGGGGATTTCAATATCTTGTGTTATATTTATTTGGATAGCAATATACGCTTCAAGATTGTTAATTATTGCACATAAATTAAAGAATGATGATAAATTGATGAATGAGATAAAGTTTAATAAGCAACTAACAATCTATGGACACAACTTAGGAAGCTTAAATTTATCTATATTAGCTTTTTGTAAAATGGAAAGCAGTCCTACTTTGCATAATATTGGAATAAGACTAGGTTTATCGAATCAGATTTTGAAGCAAAGATATATGGTTAGAAATTCAATAGAAAAATTGAATGAAATAAAGTATCCGAAAAATCAGTTAGATAAGAAGCCAATAATAGAGGAGATAATTGAAAATACCATTAAGCTTCTAAAAGAACTAGTTCCTTTGAATTTTGCTCTTGAAGATCAGCCAAGTCCAATTTCTCCAGCTCCTCCTCCATTCTATGTTCCTTACAGAACAAATATTACAGAGGAGGAAATAAGAAATTCCACAGAAAGTGAGTCAACTACATTTTTGGCAGCCAAGTATTTGTGTAACAACACGGAATATATTTCAGAAACATCAGATTCACTTAAGTATAAAGCATTGAATATAAGTAACCCAGCTAAAATGTTTGATTTACACTATCTTAATGCATACTTCAAGCAAAATGACGTAATCAAATTTCATTCCACTAACAGAATGTTGATTTTCCACTTTGTGGTTGTTATATTTGTGGTAATCATGACTTTTATAGTTTTCTACTTTGGCTCAAATGACTACTTTCAAAAGAAAAAGCGTCTTAAAATGATGAATATTTGTAAGAAACAAATTATTGATATCTTTAATCAAATACTCAATGTGGATAAAGCTAACAATTCATTAATTAGAAACAAGTTCAGGCCTGTTTCGGAGATATTTGAGAATTTAAAGCAAGTATGTGATGGAATTGTGATGGATTATAGTAAAGATGCTCAGAACGATATCATATTTTCGTTTGAAAAATTATCAAAGGTTATTCAAGAGTTTCAAAATTGTGTTATATTGGCTCAAAATTTCTGTAATATACTGGATAATGAAATTAATTTGAGCAAAAAAAACGCGAACGAGCCCATTAGAATGCATGAAATTATTGAACAGGATATCCAAAATAACAATATTACCAATAATAGTCATTATTTCTCGGAAAATGTTCCAAATGAAATTTATCTAAACTCTGGTAAACAAGAGTTTAATGAAGTGATTAATTCAATGCTCAGTGTTTTAAATCCAAATCTCGATAAGACCATTTTCTGGGATATTATACATGTTGGTGATCAATCGCTAATTCCAGCTTCCATGCTTAATTCTATTGGAGAAGTTAGTAAAGGTGTCAAGCAAGTTATTGAAGATAACTGGAATATGATATCTTCTCATAAAGAAGAAATCAGAGAACACTCGTTTCTGACAATCGATATTTCTCCTTGTGTGACCTTCAATAATATTCAGGATGAAAAAAAAGGTGAGGAGCTCAAAGTTAATGACAATAAAGAACGATATGAAATTAATTATCTTCTAGAGGCATTGAATTGTGTTACTAGAGGCTTTCATTTACTGATTGCTAAAAGGATGGCGAGCTGTGTTTTTGGAGGGACTTTAATTAGTCATGGAAATTTTGGTGATCAAGTAGGAGAATTTCAAGTCAACGAACTTAATTACGTTAGAGATATTACTGGAAATACTTTGATTATTCCAATAAAGAATCGAAAGAACTTTTCAAAAAACAATTCATTTATAAAAAGTTTAAGTAGCATTAATCAAGATGTGAAAATATATACAAGTGGCTTAGATTTCAAAGTCTCGACAATCATAAAAAATATTTGCAAAATCTTAAATGTTCCATGTTTGGAGATCGAATGTTGGGAATTACAAGAAAAAGACAACTTAGTTGATTATTTGTTGGATAAACCAGGATATTGGTTGATTGATACTTCAATAATTCATTTAATTGGGAGTCAGTCCAAATATATCATTAAGTTATATAGCCAAAATTACTATTTGGACAATAATATTGATGTAATACTTTTAGACACATTCGACAAGGTTGAAGTTGTCTCAGAGTATAATAATGACATAAATTTGAATCAGTTTTATTATTCATTAAAGTATTTTCTAAGTGGTAAAACAATTCCAATTAAACAAAGCCCATCAAAAACTTATTTTGAACATGAAAACAAGATAAATTATGATTATAAGCAAATAATTAGATTATTGAACAGACCAATTTCTGAAATTAATGAGAATTTGTTTAAGGATATTGGAAGTGTAGGGCAAATATCTGGAAATGATGACTCATTGATTGGAAGCAGCTCTGTTAAGTTGGTTGATATTAGAGAATTATATTTAAAACAAAAAAATAATAAGAACAGTGGGAAAATTAAGAGCATTAAAGATGAGAGGTGGGACATTAAAAGACCAGAAATACTTTCTAAGGAGTGGTATAATATCGATTTGCTTGAGCTGAGTATCGATGAAGTTAAAGAAATTGCAGTATTTTTGATATATTACCGATTTAGAGAAGTAATTCGTGATAAAGACGAATATGAAGAGGATGTTTTGTCTTGGCCAATCAACCAAGGAAAAATTAAAAACTTTGTATCAGAGTTAATAAAGTATTACCATGAAGAAAATCCTTTCCATAACTTTTATCATGTTGTAAGTATTTCCATTACACTTAATAATTGGCTAGACAAACCTTCAGTGAGACACTATGTGAATTCTTTGGAAGCTTACTGCTTAATCATTTCATCTTTATCACATGATTTGGATCATCCAGGATTAACTAATGATATGATTAAGGAATTGAGAATCGTCTCAAGAAAAGTATTAAAAGACTTTGCAACAGAAGAAGAGTTCTTTGAATTTCTACAAAATAATACCCTCTCAACATTGAATATATATAATGGATTTTCAGCATTGGAGAATCATCATTCTTCTCTGCTATTTGTAATATTAAATGATGAATCTTCCAATATAATGCCTCCATCTAATTCCAAGTACTATTCAGAACTACGAAAAATGATGATTAATTCAATACTATTAACTGATATGTTCCATCACAAATATTTGAGAAACTTAATTTCAAGCTTTAATAAAAGCCAACTCTCAAATTTAAGCAGTATTGAGGTGGAAAAAAACAAGAAAAGATTGTATTTATCCATCCTATTACACTCAGCTGATATTTCAAATCCCTTAATGAATACTAATATTTATCTAAAGTGGTCGAGGCTAGTTTATGAAGAATTACAAAACCAGAAGAAACTAAAACTAATGCTAAATATTCCACTAAATGACACAAATGACACGTATGATTACACTAAATTGCAGACAGGCTTCATCAGTTCGATATGTATTCCTTATTTCCAAGCTCTATTGAAATTTGACCCAGAAATAGTTCGAGAATGCATCCAAAATTTATACTTTAACAGCGAATATTTTGCAAAAACCAGTTAGAAAGACAAGAAAAATCAAGGAAAAAACAATATTAATATTCTGTTCAAAATTAATATTTATTTAATTGAATGCATGCATACAATTATTTAATCAACTCCACGTATGGCGCCAAATTTGGGTGCATGCAATTAATTATTCAAGGGAATGAATAACGGGTATATAAATAAATACACCCTGTTAAAAATTGACTATTTGGGTCTTTTTTTCCTTTAAAGAGGTTATTTATATTATAATAAGGAACTATTTTTGTCAATAAATTGATGATGGTAAGTACCTGGTAATTAAGAATAAGTTTTGTGATCAAGACGTATAAGAGAAAAAAAAGTCTTAATAATAATAATAATAGTAATTATTAAAGTTAAAATAGGGGTTTCTAAAGCCATTGGAATTTAATTAAAATATAATATTAAGTTTAAATGCAAGGTTTAAGGAAATTAAAATAGCAAAGTTTGAGATAAAAGGCGAGATTTCTTCTTTACAGTTTTTAAGACTTGAGTTAAACTTATAATTGCTAGTATATTGGTAATTAGTTTTAACTTAAGAGATGTCCAGTGAAAACGTAAGGATTGAGGGTGAGAATATTGGAAAATCTATTCTATCACCACAAAATCGTAACAGAACTTTATTATTGAAGAAAAATGTTCAAGATGAAGAAGTTGAGGAGAAAGATGCAGAAGATATTTCTCCAACCATCAAGGTAACCCCAACGAAGTCTATAAATAAGTTACAAATGACTTCAAAAAAGGGAGATAATCTTGGCAAAAGCATGAGCAAGGGTGAAATTTTAAATTCTGAATCTAAAAAAGATCTTTCATTGGGAAAAAAGACTGTTGTAGATATTACCAGTTCTGGATTACTTGGACTTTCAGGAAAGTTAAGGGATAAGAAACAGTCAGCTTCAACCAACTTTTTAAAGAGAACAACAAATCTAGAGGTGGGTAAACCTGATATAAACAAAAGCATCAAGCCTCCTTCAAACTTGCAAGCATCAGTATTGCCAGCCCAGAAAAATACACAGAATTCTGCAAAAATTATGAATCTACTCAACAAAATTGGTGTTAAAAAAGAATTAAGCCCCAATATTGGTGATTTGGATCTATCAAAGTCGAGGCTTGTAAAGACTAATAAGAATAATATCAATAACAGGTCTCATTTGTTTGGCCATGAACCAACTACCTACACCACAAATCCTCTCATAATTGAGGATTTGATAGACGAACTGGAGGAGAAGGCCAAGAACTATTTTATTATGTTTTCAAAAGAACGAAAAGAAAGGGAAAAATTGGAAAGACAATGTTACTGGATGCAAGAGGAAAACAAAACCCTACAAAATACTTTAAAGAATCAAATAACTACGATTCAAGGACTTCAGAACAAAATTATCGATTTGAGAGGAAATCCAAACGTTATAACAGAAACTATTGAAAGAATAGATATGCTTTATACTCAATTAGATACTTTGATTCAAGCTTTTGCAGGTATATGTAGTTATATTACATTCAACGAACCAACTGACAGACGTGAGATTATTGAGTTGGTTCTAGAGTACCTACATCCATGTAGAGGACTTGATCTGAGACTCAATTCTTTGTATGGATCAATCTATTACTTCAAGCTTGGAATCATTAAAGATTTACCTCCTCCTATACAACCACCAGAGAAGATTCCAGGATATGATGTTTGGCAACCTCCTCCACCAAAGAAAGCTGATGCAAAAGATTCCGATGATTCAAAGCTTCAACCACACATGCAGCAAGGTAACTCATTATCAAAGGTTGCTGATAATTATATGAATGATGGTACAAAAGGAGGAGCCGCAAAAGCTTCAATTTCTGATAAAGCTAACAAAGACGAACAAACTATGCCAAAGATTTCAACACCTGTTGCATCAACAAAACAGTCAGTTGTACCAACAAGCTCATCACAATTGACTGGAGATATTAATATACCGTTGTCAGGATTTGAAATCAAAATTAAATCAGTACAGGGAATTGATCCAATCGGAGACGGTAAGAGTAAGTTATATTTTGTGGCTAGAATAGATAACGAGTCTTCATTGCAATGTAAGAATAATCCAAAGAGAAAGTCTTCCGAGCTTGAATATACAATTAGTTCGGTTGATAACAAAGGATCCATTAATAAGGAGATGAGCCTAGAGATAGATACTTTGCCTCCTAAATCTCCAGGATTAATACCAAGATTTACTATTGATATGTGGGATTCATCAATAACTTCTGGCCCAATTGGCCACGCTTCAAAGACATTCATCGATCCATTCACATTACTTCCAGAGCAACCGTGGGAAGTAGTTAAAGAAGATGGAGATAAGCCTTTAGCTACTTTGATAATTACTGTGGTTCCAAAGCCAGGAGATTCAATGCTCCCAGCTGGTCGCTTTATTGTTGCAAAAGAGTCAAAGAATAAACAAGATCTAACAACCAAGAAAGAGAGTAAGCTGTCTAGACTAAGCTTTAGAGGAGACAAAGAGAGCAAAGGATTAGATAAGATTAACTCAATGCTCAGACCAGCATTGAATATTGGAAAAAAGACAAAGAGTGCCAGTAGTTTGGATGAAAAGGATGAAAAGAATGAAAAACCAAAAGAAGGAGCAGACTTAACAAAGTCCAGTGTAAAGCCATTATCTATTAAGGAGTCAACATCGATTCCTCCTGCTCCTACTCCTGCTGTTAATAAGTCAGAAGCTCCAGAGAGCTCAAATGTATCAAAATCACCACAAATAACAGTTAAGGAACCATCTAAAGCATCAGAAGCTGATGTCAATTCATTAAAGAAATCCATGATTAATCAACTGCCTCCAAAAGTAGATTTAAAATCTTCTGTTAAGGTTCCTCCAGCCCCAGAACCAAGTCCAGGCGCTGAAAAGGTTGAAGAAAAACCAAAGAGCTCAGAGCCAATTGTAAAGGAGAATGTATCAAAATCTAATTTGTTACCTCCAAAATCAGATTTGGTCAAGTCTGATACATTAAATAAGTCAGTAGAGTTAGGAAAGAGTCAAATCGACTCAAAGTTTATGACTCTTAAAAAGATTGGATCTGGAGAATTGAGCACAAGTAAGAAGTCAATAACAACTTCAAAAGTTGATTTAAAGTCGTCAAAATCAGGAGTTCCTGAATCTACAGAGAGCAAAGCTCCTGCACCAATTAAGATTGTTCCAAAGATTATTCCAAAGATTGCTATTACTAAGGAACAGCCCACAGGAAATGCTCCAAAAGCTGTACAGGCTAATAACTTAATTCCTGGAAAACCAGGACAAATTGCTCCCCCTGCAATTATTAAGAAGATTGACGTCAAACCAGCAGCTATTAAACCAAAGATAGTCACAGCTGCTCCTGTTATTAATATTAAGAAACCTGGAAGCCCTATACAAATTAAACCTAAAGGAATCGAATTTGCAAAGCCCGCAGTGACTATTACTCCAAAGTTTGCAGCAAGTCCTCCAAAGCCTGCTTTGGGAGGAGCAGCTGGGAACTCACCAGGTCAACCAAAAGAAGATTTAAAAATTGTCGTAACCAAAGGAGCAGCAAATATATCTCCAAAAATTGTACCAAAAGTCAAAATCACGCCGAAAGTGAAAATATAATAATTAATGTCCAGCTAAAGTATTAATAAAGAACAAACGTATGGTATTCTGAAGTCTAAGGTATATAGTTATAGAATTGTTCATTTTCTGAATCAATCTCTATCAAATCTCTTTGTATTAAAGAGTTCAAAATCTTCAAGATCTCTCCGTTGATTATCTTATTATTCTGATGAATACTATCAACATCAAAACCTTTACTCAAAGAAAACTCCTTCATTACTACTTGTATTATATTAAGAAGTGGTGACTTTTGTTTGTTTTTTAAGAATTTCATTATTATTGCCTCTATACGGTACTTATTATTTTTAAACAAGGAAATGTAGTTACTACTTTTTAAGCTATCATGCTCAAAGCTATATTGCTCCTCTCCTTCACTACCTCCTTTCTCATTTCTATTCATATTCTCATCCAAATAATCCTTTTCTTTATAAATATAGTCTAAACAAAAGTCACAACTAAAGTCCATTGTATTTAAACCTGAAGCATAGTTCACCAAACACTTGCTTAATTGATCAAACTCCCCAGAATTTACATAATTTCTTATTACAGCATCGAAATCCACATTATACTCGATCTTTACATTGTCCTTGTCCTTATTGTGCTCATGCAAATTTAAAATTGGCGGCAATTCCAGTTCCTTCTCTTCCACCACTTCTCCCTCCAAACCCAACCGAGCCACCAACAATTTAATTGGGTCAAATAACCTGCCAATATTGTCTTTAAAAACCAAATATTGATCCCTTCTTAATTCCACTAAGCTATTCCCCTTGTTAAAACATAATAATAGTACGCCCTGCTGTAAAGTTAAAATCATTTTAATATTTTGGCGCCCAAATGCATGCATGCAATAGTCCATTACACAGGTACCCAAAGAATAAGACCAAGTCAAAGTTCTTGAATAAATCTTGGTATAAAATTGTTGGTAAAGTTGCATTTCATTGTGAATATCCTGAATATCTGTATTGTTATTATACTTGGAAAACAATTCACATTCCAAAAAGTTTAATGATAAGCAACTTTGTTCTTTTGTAATACCGGCACTTTTGGCGCCATCTATTCCACTGTTATAATTTCTAAAGGGCCAGTTTGTCGAAGATAGCACAATTAGGGAAAATGGAACGTCATATTGGATCTTTCTAAGGATTGTTTCTTTCTCAACCTCCTCAATCTCTTGAGTTTTTTGGATCTCAGAAGGAACACCATTAGAAATGATGAATTCACCAACTTCATCATTTTCAGCCAGTCCTACACCATCCAGGGATGAACACTCATACCTAATTTTAAGATCTTCTGATTTAAGCCAAGAGTGGATTTCTTCACAAACTGTTGTAGATAAAGTTTTAGTGATTCTCTTTTTTCTCTGAGTAAAACTACCAAATTCTACTACAAAATTCTCATCTTTTTTCAAGCAACAAGATTCAGAATGAACATTTTCTTCAATCTTACCATTTGGCGCCATACCATGTCCAATAGACTCCAACAAATAGAATTTAAAAATAGACTGACAAGCAAATAAGTCCTTTATTACAAAGTTGGACTTACTAATAAAGTTATAACCGCATTCTGTGTAAAGTAACTTCATAAGATAAATCTCATAAATATCAACCTTGCTCATTAGCATCTCCATGTTGTTTCTCAAAGCTGGAGATTCACTCCAGCCAAGGTAGTATTTGAAGATTTCTCCATGATTACCTCCAAAACCAATTTTGTTGCTTGTAAAGTAGTAAACTATTCTTTGAGATAATAGCTGATGATAGTATTTCTGAAAATAATCCTTGTAGTTACTGCATTTAAATAAGTAGATAATGCTCTCAAAATACTCTCTAGTTTTTGTGTCACTACCATTACTAGCTCCCTCCAAGGAATTCCCACCAGAGGAAGGATTCACATTCCAACTGATTATATCTAAATTAACTCTAGAAAGTCTTTTTTGGGTACCACCAGATCTTAAATCTATGTTTTCTCCTTGATGGAAATTATAGCTTTTAACCAATATGTGGTGTATCAATAATGAAAATCCTCGCATTATCTCTTTAGCCAAAGTATCGTCACAATTCAAGATCTGTACCCAAGCCTCATTTATACACAAGTTACGAATTTTCTCATCTTCCATAAAAGATTTCTTCCAAATTCTCTCAATCTTTAAATATAACTCCAATAAGCTTTTCAGATTCTGCAAGTAAGTCTCGAATATAGAGTTTGTCTTTTTGTGATCCTTCATTTCACTTGAATTTAAGAATCGGTACTTGGGTAATTGTTTGATCAAATCGAGTCCTTGCTCAATAATACACTTTTCTAGCTCCTTTCTAAACAGTTGCTCTCTGTTCTTCCTCTTAAATACATTGAAAAGAAATGTCAAGATCTCAAACTCTTCATTTGCTACAAGCTTCGTAAGACAACTTTGTCCTTGATTAATTTTGGAGTAGTGATGAATAATATCATCAGAAACCAGAACATCCAAGATGTTCAGCTCTACACTAAAGACAAATAAGTCCCAGCTCGTTTCATCAGCCTCAATGTATTGATTAAAACTGGATATATCTGTTGTCAAACTGTCCCTAAATATATTCAGAAGGTTCTTCTGATCTTGGTGAATCAGAGATAAGAGAGATGTATTAAGCTTTGAACTTGAGCCTCCAAGACTAATGCTATTCAGTAAATCTCTATTATTATAAGTAACCAATAGACTCTTCTCTAATTCCAAAGCTTCTCTGACAAAGTTGACAAATTCCTTAAAGCCTAGAGACTTCTTATCTTCAAATATCTTCAAGTAATACCTTCTCAGAATCTCCAAATAAAGTTTCTTCAAATCCTGATTAATGATTTGTAGCTCAATGAACATCTCAAAAATCTTCTTGAGCATGAAGAAAGGCTTTTCATATTTGCCTCCAACAGCCTCCTTCAGTCCTTCAATAACAGAAATACTACTAGAATAGCTGAAGTCTCTGACTTCATTTAAAGACATGAAAACAGATAATAGTAATCCCACTATTGAAATGGGTACTGATCCTATCATATAGGAGTGATTAGTTGCAGGATGCATACATAGAATAATGGACTTCAAGAAGGAGTTAGCATTTTGAACAAAACCAAGATACTCACTTTCCTTATTAGAAGCACTTATGATTGCTCTATAACGCTTGTACATGCAATCAAAACTCAAATATACGTTGCATATGATTTGAGTGGATCTCTTATGATGACACCAAAATCTTGTGAAGATGTTCAAGTAGTCATCGAGGATTCCATTTTGGATCCACATTCTGGAGTTTTCTTGGCCAAATAGAGTATTATATATGAACTCAGAGAGTTCCATACCTGTAAAGTCTTTTTGAATCCTGTTCTGAATCGTTGAAACCAACTCGTGGTGTTGGATTATTTGGATGTTACTGGTCCATAAATCGAAATAATTTTTTTTAAAGGTATCATAAAGAAATTGATATTTTCCATGGTTACAAAGATGAGTGACCAAACGGCGAGTCCTTTCCAGATTGATTCTCTTGGATTCGCTATCTTTAGTTAGCTTCATCCTCTTAAACGTGTTGACCTTGCAAGACATAGCTTCATCTTCATGGTTGATTTCATATAGTTTTGCTAGAAAGAACTCTATTTCATTTTCAAATTTCTCCTCCCCCCTCTGTATAATGCTTGAATTTTCAATATGCATTGAATTTCAGTAAAATGACCAGTTTTGAAAAAAAAAATCCCTCAAAGGTCCCAGTACAGATTAATTCCGTTGAACAGCTTAAATTTTAGAAGTTCCAAAGCATATTCATCCTTTTAAAGCTCCCGAGGTTTCCAGTTTTGACAGAAATGGAACTTTCTGTCAAAAATTGAAAATTCTGATAAAACTTTTTGAACACGTGTATTTAAAAAAATGACAATGTCAGGCGCCAAAATTTCCCCACATACTAAAAAAAGCAATGCAGTACTCAAAAGGAAAAGATTGCGAATATTAATAATAAACGTGAAGGAGAAGATATTAAAATGTGGAGGAGAAGGTGTTTGAGATAAGAAAGTCAGGGATATAGTAGTTTCTATTAGGTTGAATACAGCCAAGAAGAGTGATAGGCGAGATTCTCGAATAAATAGTAGCAAATCTCAAAGAAAGAATAAAAGTTGAATGCAAGATAAGTACATTGAGTAGAAGTAAACAGCATTTAAGTAAGAATGGAGCAATTGGAGGTGGTAATTAAGAATAATACTCGACTAACTTTTTTCAGGTATGTACAAATACTGGATAAAGGAGAATGGATTTACCATCCAATAGAAAAGATAAGCTCAGGGATGATGACGTCATTTGTATGTTCAAGTGCAACTTATCAAAGTATTTTGGGATGCAACGTTGTTTATTCCGTTATAGTGAACGGGTTGGAATATTTCTTTAGTTATAAATATGAATCCCGTATTTTAGGAGATTGTGAGGCCAATGTTTGGACTGGGATGATTGAAGAGGATAACAAATTTACAGTATGTCGAAGTAAGGCCGATGAAAAGAGCAGTGAGATCTTTTACTTGGATAATACAAATGGACTGCAACGATCTTGTAAGAGGTTAATGACTCATATTAATATAAGAGAGACGGAATTTGGTAACAAGTTGTTGGATAGATTGGACTCAAAAGATTATGAGGAGAGATATTCCGATCTGAATGATTTTGAATTGAATAAAGGGTTGAATTCAAATTATTATGAGTGGGTGAAGAGATTAAGGACATATCCTCGCTCTCTTTATATTAGGATTGTGAACTTAACAGATTTTGATTTAACTTTACAGCTTCCTGCGGCAAATAAGAGCGATAATGAAAAGTTCAAGAATAGGAATTTGGCAAACTCGACAATTTCGTCAGCAGTTACTCCCAGTATGCATATTGAAAGTCACAATGAGAGTTTAATAACGAGAGGTCCATATTCTCCTTATTCTATGGTGAACTTAGTTTCGGGAGGACAATGGATAGAGTTTCCTCCGGAAATTATTTATGCAAATAGTGTAGTGGAATTCGGAGCATTTTGTGAATCTCTTTTTTCAGCAGATTTCAAAGCAAATATAGTTTATAGGGTTTCTGGATATGCTGGTAAGGTTTTGTTAGGATGGGACTTCCCTGCTGGATTTACCCCAAATCTTTCATGTAGAGGGTTTCATGATCTTCATAATTTATCAATATCATCTCATTATGAGAACTTTAACGACGGAAACATAATATTTCATATAATAGATGAGTCAAAACCTCCAAAGATACGTTTGATGTCTGTTAAGGCCATTTTCTCAGAGAAGTTTTTGAATGTAATTTCTGGAAGCAGCACTGGTGAAGAAAAGCTGACTTTGAACGAGAATATTCTGGACCAAATTTTTGGCAAGAGTAATGAAACCTTGGTAGGAAAAAGTGGTCTGAATCAAGAAAGGAGTTCTACCATACAAAATGATGACAGAAATACTGATTTGAGAATATGCAATAACTGTGATTCTGATTTAAATAATGTTATAGGAAAAGATGAACAGTTTGATGCAGATGGAGACTTGGCTAGAGATATTTTGCCTTACTTTATTGAATATGTTAAGCCAGAAAGAGTGATATCTTGCAAAGAAGGGAATTTATTTCTTTATAACAACATTATTTTAGATAGTCCAAGAGTATTATTTTCCTCTCTTCTTGCAAGCAGCAACATAAATATGCATCAAAAGTATTGCGGGAATATTGATTCAATTTCTCTTTTTATTGAATGGTCAATTGGATGTGAAATATTTAGGAGAATTTGGGGTCCAGATGAAAAACCAATTCTAGTCTCCAGCAGTGCTGGAGGACTGAATGATTGGAATTCAATATTGAATTCAATATATCCTCGAATTTGCAGAAGAAGCAGATCAAAGAATAGGATTTACTTTTATGATGATAGACAAGAGTCAAGAGAAAATAACCCTTGTTCAAAAAAATGGTCAAGCTGTCAGATGAATTGCTTTTTTATAGAGGATAAGTCTGGTATAATTGAAGAAGATCATTCTTATTTTGAAATTGCTTTAATTGGACAACAATTAATCGCTCAGATCCTTGCACCATACTTGGTTAAATATTTGAAATCTTCAACTATATCCAAAAGCGAAATGTCCTCGAATATTTCAAACTCTTCAAGATTCTCGAATGCTTCCACGGTTCTTCAAGGTATTGTTGATAATGATCATATATGGAAATATTCTAAGATTAGAAATATTAAAGGAACCAATAACTTTGAAGGGAAAGATAAACAAGGTATTCTTGACTTTCAAGGCACCATAAGCTTTTTAATTTTACACTGGAATGACTTATTCTGTGAACTCTTTGAAAAAAAACTAAATAAGCTTTCTTCATATTTCCAACACCAGTTCAATTCAGATACTCTTTTGTGTATTATTCAGAGAGTAAGTTTACTTTGGGAAAATAAAGACTTCGAGTTTTTTGAAGATCCCAATTTTCTTCTAGAATTTATAGATGCTGCAGCAGTCATTTGCAGAATTATTGAAAATGATGAAAACAGCCACGCATTGAACTGCTTGATTAAACTCCGTAATTCAATTAAAGTAACGAATCTTTAATGGATTGTTAAATTACAACTCCATTCTTTCAATACTTAAACTCCAACAAGTCTTTGTAACTTAAATAATTATATATTCGCCATTGTAACATTTAATTTTATGATTTATTTCTCTTTGTTCTACTATTGTCCACATAATTATTTGAATTACGTGTCATATTGCTATACCGGTTATATTGTCCACATGCACTTGCAAAAATTTGCATCTGAATAATAAATGCATGTGCATGTAGGTAGTCTAGAGAGTCAAAAAAAAAACTAAATTTAAGAATTAATGACGAATATAAATAAAGAGGTCAATAACATTAAATTTTGATTAAAATGGTATTTTAAAGTGAATTTAATGGATAAAAGATTAAATCAATTAATTTTAATTAATCTAGAATTAATGGTACTTATGCTTTGAAGCCTTTTGTTTTTGGGGAATTTGAATTTCCTATCAAATCAAAAAAAAAAAAAAATTATGGTAATATTAAGGTTTTAATATTTAAAATATTAAAATAATTATTAGAGAATATATTCAATCAATGTTAAATTATATTCACTAATTAATTTGTAAACTTACAGGTTCAGGGGTAAATACCCAATTAATTATTAATTTCCCAATTTTGTAAATAATATAAATTGGGATTAGCAAAAAAATATACCAAAAATAGTTTGATACAATAGATAATATTGCAACCAGAGAGTTTAATATATATACATCTTGGTACATTGAATATCCAACTCCAACTTCTAAACGGGACTTAATACTGGAGTACGTAAATAAGTAAATGAAAGAAATTATTGCAAATCCAAAGCCTGTTTTCCCAAATATTTTTGATGGATTATACAGTCCTTTAAATATAAAATGAACTGAAATGCAAGAAACCATTATATAAAGGTAAATTGATGTGTATTTGGCAGCTTCTTTAGCTATTCTTTTTGCTGATTGGCCTGCCATGTTTTAACTGCAAAAACGACTAAAATGTAATATTGAAAAAAAGACAATAAAACTTAATCTATAGGCAAGTGTTGTAATAATATTTAAATATTTTTATTACAATTGCTATTATTACAATTTTTACTCTTAAGATTATTTAAAATAATTGCTGTTAAAGATCCAAACTGAGCGCTGAAAATTTTACCTTGAAGTTTTTATATGAATTTTGGGATTAAAAATTAAATTTATATAAAAAAATCAAAAAAGTACAAAACCTGAAGCTTTGGAAGATGAGACTGGTTAGGGCAGTGAAACATATTGGCCAAAATGCAGAGAAGTTCAGGTTTGATTTGAAAGTTGAGAATCTTCATATACTTCTACACGAGGAGTGTGATATTACAATTGATTGGATAAGAGGTCCAAAGAGGATTTCTGGGAAAGAGACTGTATCATGCGTAAATGGAAGTATTATACATCCTTTTTACCAGCCAATGGTCTTGATTGCAACACTTTTCCAAAAATCATCTCAGAAACAAGGAAAAGCTCAAGCAAGCTCTGAAACATTTTTACCAAAAGATTCTAGACTTGTTATATACGGTAAATTCAAAGACAATCCTATGGTTTCATTGATTGGAGAGGTCCCTTTGGAGCTTTCAAGTTTTGCAAACAGCTATAGACTAGCAGGTTATGAAACTTCTGAGCCAGTGAAAGTTGAAATTCCATTAATTAAATGTTCGGACCCAAATTCATATATTGAGATTTATATCACATGTTCTTCTTTAGGCCAAGTTTCTGAGGGATTTGATGATACAGCTTCTATGATGTCTGGGTTTACTACAGTTTACAGTGACATTTCTGAAAATCCGATACAAAACTCGAGTGAATTTAAAAATAATTTCACAAGCGTTAATAATTTATCTTTTATTACAAGCAATGGAACTACTCAAAGAGAACTTCTTGGGGAAAATTTTGATAAAAAAAAGGAAAACAAGTTATCTTGTGAAAGTACATTAGGAATTCCAATGTTTTCAATCAAAGAGGATATCGAGGTTAGTAATGAAACAATTAGAGAAACAGAAGAGTTAACCGAAACCGCTACTATTATTGACTTTGAAGTTAATAATGAGAAGTTAAAATCTCAAAGCCGTGAGATTCGTCAGAGTAAAGATGAGTTAGAGGTAGGTACTAGCGGATTAAACCAAATTAATAATGAGGATAGTCAAAGAGTTACTCCGAGTTATTACCCGAATCCAATGATTAAGATCTCAAGCCAATCAATGGAAAACTTTAAGGCATTTGACGTTAATTCAGAACAGGAAATTGCAAAAGTTTCTTCTCCTCAGTCATCAACGTCTTATGAGATACTTACACAAAGGTTATATATGGAGCAGGAAGAAAATAAAAGAAGGATCCATGAATACAACATGGAGATTAATTCTTTAAAACAACAACTACAAATATACTCAGAGCAAGAAAAGAACTGGAAGCAGAGAGAGGCAGATTTAATGAATGAAATCATGATTTTGAGAAATACCGAGGATTTGAGTGATAAACCTGACGACAAAAATAGTATTGAAGCCAATAAATCCACCAAGGTTGTAGGCTTGGATGATTATTGTTTATTACAACAGGAAGTTAGTGAGCTTACTGGAATTAGAGATGAGTTGAGACGTCTAAGAGAATCCGACCGATTTAAATATGAAAAATATATTGCTCAATTAGAAAATCAAGTTCAAGATATTACTAAGCAGCTTGAACTATATAAAAAAAATAGACGAATTCAAGATGAAGTTGAGGAGGAAATCTTTTCTATTCCAAAGCATCCAAGCTCTTTTGCTACTGCCAATAGCCATGTTTCAGAATATACTACAGTTCACAAGATTAATAAGTTTACTGCCTCTATTGGTGATGATATTGGAACTGGAAGTCAAACTGCAAATAGACCTGTAGATCATAACCAGAATTTGGAAGGAGCCTCATCGAACAACAATCTTTCTTACGGATTTGAAGAAATTGAGAGAGAGTTAATATCTACTAAACTTGCATTGGCACAAACAGAAACTAATTATCAAGTTGAGGTCAATAATTTGAGGAGTAGGATTGAAAAGCAGAGAAAACAGTTACTTTCTTATAGTTCTTATGTTGGTAATTTGGAGGTTATTAATGCAGATTTGAAATACGGTGCAAGAAAACACAAGGATTTAAAGCCTCTAGATGCAGATTTGGACGAAGTTGCTGTTGAAAATCAGAATAAACAGACTTTTGTTAACCCCCAACGAGGTGGTGATGGCAGTAGTAAGTCAAAGAGTGGAGGAAATATGAACACAATAAACTCTTATTGGAAGACTTTCAAGCAAAGAATAAGATAATTTAAGATTTTATTTTTCTTTTGTTGGTTTTATATGGTTTTATATTAATTTAAATTTAATTTAATTGAAATATATCATTTATTCCATATTATATGATAAAAGATACTTAGAACATCAATCATTTAGAATTTAATTACAAATTTAAAAAAGTAAAAATTTATAAACTATTTTCCCTATTATCTTTAATAAATGATTTATATAATACTTTTGTAATTTCAGGTATCAATTAGATACCTGAATATTTTTATTGTTTGGATTTTGTTTAAAAAATGCATTATTTTTCATTGATTTGAAAAGTTGGTGATTGTTCAAGTTTTTTTCCGATCTTTTCATACTTTTACATTTACTTTCGTGGAGGGATTCCTTTTTAGATACCCACGCTAGAATCTTTTCAATTAGATCTTGAAATCCTGTTTCTCTGGTTAAAATATGAGACATCTTCTTACAGGTGATTGGCCATAATACAAATTCCGATATATTATTTTCAATGGTTTCAGGTTGTTGGATTTCTTTGATTATTTGATTAAAATAACTAATAGTACTTTCACTTCCTTCAAAGTCTGTTAATATGTCATGAACACAATGACATATTAATAAAGGAACATCAATTGGATAATGATTTAAATTATCTCTAACTGTATCAGTAAAATTTAGAAGGCTTCTACACATCAAGGCCTTAACTCTTCTACTATAGTATAATGGATCATATTTAGAAAAGGAGGTGATATAATCACAAACTGGATTATTTATTCTTGAGCCAACTTGTAAATTTGGGAATAAATAAGATGTAATAGGTAGTAATGGAAGCAAGATTTTATTTAACGTTTTTTTCTTAATAGATTCCAAGCTTAGCATAGGCGAAAGTAAGACAATACAAACCAATCTTGACCTTAAGCATTTAATAATTGATTTATCTTGAAACCCGTCCAAATTACCTTCTTGACATGTTTGTCCAATAAGCTCAGCAAGTCTTAAAGCAATAGCTCCACCCATTGAAATACCACAAATAATCATTTTTTCTCCAAAAGTATCTTTGAAACAACATTCTGAGTCAGAACAATGAATGCATGTTTTTGTTCTAAAGCTGTTTGTGGTGTCTTTAACATTAACTTTGTGTATTTTAGAAGAGTATAAAAAGAATTCATTTTCTTTATCATTTTTACTTTTTTCTTCATATTTTATATCATAATTAGTAGGAATTTCATCATTCCAAGAAAATGATGAAACTTGAAAATTTTGTAATTCACCATTTTTATTATCAGAATGTTTAAGTAATTCAATTTTTAACATTTGTATGATGTTAAAACAGTTATTGTCCAAGTTTTCAGTATTACACTTAGGTCCTTGTGAAAATCCATGACCTTCTAAATCTAGTGATATAACATCATAGCCTTTTTTGTTGAAATACTCAATATAGCTTCCATTGTAAGATGTAACGAATTGGGATTTATTGAAAGGATTAAGAGTGCAATCATTTTTGGTAACATGAGTTTCGTTAGATTCTGCGTTTTTATTCTCCACAATATTCATATATTCGGATAAAGTATGGCAGGAGTATCCATGTATTAACAAAGCTGTTCCTTTCCTTGTTTGATTTGGCTCTACTTTAAAGTAGTGGTAACATTGCACCAGCCCACTTTTCTCACTTTGAAACTTGGTAGAAGAGAACTTTTTCTCTTTGCAATAATGATCAGGTGAAACAGAGTACTCGTCTATAAATTGGTTCATATTCTTCTTTCTTTCTATATTAATTGTCTTTATTCTTTTATATTAGCCCTAAGAAATTTTGTAATTTAATATTTGTATGGAAAATTTCTTTTCCCCAGTACTAGAACAACAAATGAAAGTGATCAGTTAATTTTTAATATATGAAGTTTTCTTTATTTACTTTAATAAATATAGTGTTTTTAGACCTGTAGTTTTTTGTTTTATTAATACTTTTTCAGACTGCATGATTGCTTTTCCCCTCGTTAGGATTTACAGGAATGTAACCGCCAAATCTTAGGATTTATTTTGTCATGAATTTTGATGGTTGCATGCAAGTATTAATAGAATACAGAATTGAAATGCAATTTATTTCATATTTTGATAGAAAATACTGACTCTTGCAAGCCTTAATTAATTTTAATAACTTTGTGATAAATGTTTTAGTTTTTATGTTAAATTTGCCAATATAATGTATATATATTTTAAATTAAATGAATAATAAAACTCACAATTTTATCTTATACTTTTTTTAGTAAATAGTATTAGTAATGAAGATAATAATTAATGTGGACAGATTGCATGCAAACACCGGTATAGGGAAAATGAACATTACATGTAAAAATTTGCAAGCAAGTTAGTGGACATTAAATCTATACCGGTATAAAAATCAATTTTTACATGTGGATAAATAATAATTTTAAAATAAATAATTTAGCATAATATAATTTACTATTAAATAAATTGAAGTTTATAATTAAAATTTAATTGGCATAACAATTTATTATAATAGTGATATTGAATATCACACGTAAGATGGTTTTCCTTTTAATATAAATAACGTTCATTAAAAATAAAATTATAATTAAAATTTCATATAAATATGAATAACTGTTTAAATGAAGAATAATTAGTTTTAATAATAATAGTAATAATCAAGTAATCACATTTAACCTTAAAAAGCAGTAAAATTAAGAGGCGCCAAAATGTACAGCACAATTTGTCATGCATTAATAGTAATTTGTTTTACTGTGGGTAAAAGATTAAATTGAGTTAGATAAATTTGGGAAGAAAGAATTAATAAATTTGGAATATTAAGATGGAGTATTTAGCAAGAAGTGAAATATTAAAGAATGAAGAGAATAATAGAGTAAAAAGTTTGTTGAAAAATTTGTTAGAAATGTTAGAAATGGCATTCCAAGAATCGATGATGAATATAGATGGTTTGGTAAGACAACAAATAAGAAATTTGGAAAAATATGGACGATTTATCGGTAGTACAAGGCTATTTGAAGAAGTTAGTATTCATGATGCGAGAAAGATTGTACATATAAGATATCCAAAATTTAAACTAAATAATGGTATTGTAGATAAAGCAAGTAAATTAAGAGATAGATTAAAAGGTGATACAGTAGATTCGTTTGGAATTATTCGGTTTGATAATCTAAGTCATCTAATTGATTCGAATAATAACGTAAAAAACCACTCAAATAACCAAATAACGGAGAATAGAAATGAGGAGAATTTAACCTTGGATTTATTATCATTTGAAGAAATCCAAAACTATGAAGAAAAGTATCTGCTTTCAAATGAGATACATGATTACTATTGCTATGAAAATCATGAATATAATTTGTTCTTTTATAACTTTCATAAAGAACATGAACTTGGAATATTGGAAGATTTTAACACTCAAATTTTTGATATCGACATTAACAGTGGCTCTAATTTTAATTCAATTCA
This sequence comes from Cryptosporidium viatorum, assembly GCA_004337795.1. Lineage (NCBI taxonomy): Eukaryota > Apicomplexa > Conoidasida > Eucoccidiorida > Cryptosporidiidae > Cryptosporidium > Cryptosporidium viatorum. The sequence continues at coordinate 36,545 of QZWW01000066.1, forward strand.
TAAAATTAAATCAAATTCAAGCTCAAATTCTAATTCTGGTTTACAAATTGAAGAGATTCCTAGTCCTCATGAAAGTTTCAGTTCCAGCTCTTTTTTGGAATCTGATTCTTACTCTCAGTCTTATCTTAAATCCCAGCCTGACTACATACTTGACTCCAACTCAAATTCATACTCAAAATCAACTTCTATACAAAAATACAACTCACCTTTAGTAAAGCATGTCTCCCCCTCTTGTTCTAGAGCTTTAACTCCTCAAAACACACAAATTTCTGAAGACTCTTTAGATCGTCTTGTAAATAGATCATTAAATAGAATAAAGCCAGACCAGAAGACAGAGACCATATCAATAAATAAAGGTAAAGAATCGCCAGAAGTTTTTAAAGCTTTAGGGTACTGCCATACTTTATCATTTTACACCGTAAAAAGTCTGGAATAAATTTTGAAATGTAAATTTCAAGTGGGTCAGCAGTAAAATTCAAGTTCTTTGATTCAACAATAACCTTACCAAGACATTCCACTTATTCTACAATCAGTAACTGCACCCTAAATATCTTATCAATTTGATTCAACATAAGTTTACTATAAATTTTAATTCTCACCTGAATTGTTCTACAAATAATCTATTAACTAAGCCAGCTTTTCCCCACATAGTGGTCAATTTCAGATTAAAGAAGTTCCTCTATAAAAGAATTTTAAAACTTGAGCATACAATACAAAGTAAAGCTATTCATAAGAAATCATTACAGTATATCTTGCAAATATATTATCTAATCATTAATTATTGAAGTTAATTTATAATTTATTAAATTCAAACTCGCGCGGGAAAGTGTGTGCATAAATGAGTAGTCAGTTACCTCTTCTTGGATATTAATACTCATATTCAAGCATAAACTATACAAATTAAATATTATGAATACAAGTAATACAACAAAGAACTTATTATTACTGTCACTCTGGATGCATTTGCCCACCGTTTTAAGTCTTGAATACCAATATTTAACATGTGAATTTAATCCAACCACTTCATTATCTTAAGATTTCTACTTTGGCAAACTATTTTTAAAGAGACGAAAACTATATTAAATAAATTTGAATTATTAAGTGATTTACTCATTCACATTTTAATTCATCGCCGCCTCCCTCGCCATCTTCTCACCTTCTATTCCTAAAAACTAAATCAAATTTAATTATCAAGCGGAAAAAAAAAATTAACTAAATTATACATGACACTTCTCATTCATTACAATACTAAATCATTAAATTATGTACCATCTTCCAACGCCTACCCATCTTCCTTTGGTAATCTTTCCCCTACAAATAAAGGCTTCAAAACTTAGTAAAGTGCATGGCAGCCCGCCTTTTCCCCATCTCCAAGAGTCATTCCAGTAAATTATTAAAATCAAATAAAGCAAAACTAAAACATCAAATTAACATAAATGAAAACAAAAACATGCTATTTTCATATTTTCATTTTCATAAATATAACATGTTCTGGCTTATTTATTATTCATACACTTTCTTTTAATATATATATTAATTTCAGATACAATTATTTAATGGGTATGCGTACACGCACGTCTCCATTCAAAATGTCACCCCAAAAAAAAAGTGTATGTAACTATCCGTCTGTTGTTGTCTCTTGAGGTTGGCGCAACGCACATTCAATAGTCAAAATCTGAATAAGTAATAACTTTTGTGTATGGGAGTGGGCTAATTAGTGGATTATCAATAATCTTATAAAAATGGAAGAACAAGAGAGGAATGGGCCAGTTATTAATGGGGATCAGTCTGTTTCTCGGCCTCATACTACCATATCAGAATCAGTTATGTCCCAAAATCAGAATAGACCATTACAGTCATTTGTTCCAATGTCTGAGGGAGATAGTAATAGCCTAAGTATCAGAGATGCTCAGAATTCTGCACATAATTCTATAGCGGAAGATAATACTCAATTGTTACCTATCAATCACTCTTTTTCCAAGCAAAGTGAAGGTATTCCAGTAGTATCTAAACTGAATACTGCCACAGGCACTAATGCGAACCCTATAAATTTTAAATCTAATGTATCAAATGGAAATACTGAGCTAAGCAGTAACAGTAATAACCATACAGGTAGTGCTCAAAATGGTAACTTGAATTTAGACTTATACCAAGGCGCACAGCAGATCCAGATGGGGAATCATGCCAAGCCAATAATAGCTGGCTTAGGAAATACTAATGGTTCCGTTAATATTCCTTTGCAGTTCACAGCGGAACAAATTCATCAACAGCAGATGATGTTGTTAAATGCGATACAACAACAACATTTTAAGCAACAACAACAACAACAACAACAACAACAGCAGCAACAACAACAACAACAACAACAGCAACAACAACAACAACAACAACAACAACAACAACAACAACAACAACAACAACAACAGCAACAACAACAACAGCAACAACTGCAACAACAACAACAACAACAACAACAACAACAACAACAACAACAACAACGACAACTGCAACAACAACTGCAACAACAAATCTTCAATAGTATGATCCCCCAGAATGCTCAAATTAACCCAATGATTTTTCAAAACCCAATATTAATGAATGCACTGCAGTCAGGGGGAACAAATCCTGTGGGTATTCCACCACAACAAACAGTGGGCCAACAACATTCTCCCAATCCAATTGGTTTACAGCCTTTTCCAATGCATTCAATATTGTTGCCAACTCTATTGCAAGCTCAAATTCAGGCACAAATGAGACAGCCAACGCCAAGCCAGCCAGCTCCGTCTAATAGTTCAGTAGAGAATAATTCCATTATAAAAGGAGTAAATCAAAGTAAAGGAAAACCTCCAGCTGACTCTCAAGAAGGGAAAAGTGTTAATAATGAAAATAATACTCCCGAGGGAGATGAAAGTATTATAAAAAATAGTAAGGGAGACGGAACCATAACAAACAACTTGATGAGTTCCACTTTATCAACAGAAGAAAAGAGAGGAGATGATAATATGACATCTCAAGGTATAGGCTCAGCACCTTCTCAAGTAGTGAGTGACGGAAATAATACAACAGAAATTCTTTTACCCACTCAAACCAAGGAAGAAAGTAAAAAATCAACAGAATTATCTTCTCGAGAAAATGTTCAATCAACAGAAATTAAATCCGATATTGATAAGGTGGATTCTAACGCCACTATTGGATCAGTTCAGCAATCGGATTCAAATTCAGTTAAGACTTCTCCATCATTAATCCCAGCCTCCGGAGGTAGTCAACTTGCAACTCCATTATTACATCAGTCACAGCAACAAACACAACAACAGGTACAACATGCAGCATTAGTTCAAGGAGGAATACTTCCAGGGCTTGGAATTCCAATGTCACAACCAGGTTTTCCAGGAGGCCAGGGAGGAGGGTTAGTTAATCCGTTTTTGATGATGCAAAGAATGCAAGCGGCAAACCCAATGCTTTTAGCATTCAACCCTCAGCTGGCAGCAGCTGCAGCTGCAGCTGCTGCAACAGCAACATCTACAGGTTCAGGAGGACAGCTTCCAGTACCAGTTCCACCTCAAAATATGCCTCCAATAATTCCTCCTCCCCCCCAGGGAGTTGCTCAACAACTTTCTCAGATGATGGGTTTTATGGGAGGGGGAGGAGGAGGTGCGGGAGGAATTGAAGGTTTTCATCAATTCTTCCCTGGACTGAATATGGGTGGGGAATATATTGGAGGAGTACTTCCAGGTGCTTTAGCTGCGAATGGAATGAATATTGGAGGAGGTGTTAGTAGCGTAAATGCAGGTGTTGGAGCAGGCGGAAGTAATAACACAAGCTTGAATGGAATTGTAACAGGAATAATAGGATCAGGAAGCGGTGGAGGATGTTTGCTGGAAAATGATCTTGAAAGATTACATTCTCATGCAGAAAATCTTGTAAAAACTTTATTAGATACATCAGTACCTAAATCAGGTATAAGATTACGTCTTGAATGGGATAGAAGAAGGTATTGTTTTAAGTTTACTGTCTACCAAATAGAAGAGGTGAGAGACTCACTTGGATATCAAAAGAAGAGATTAATACCTATCGACCAAGATGAGTTATTTGTCAATGTGAATGCATCAAAGCAGTTAAGTATAGACAATGTAGAGAAAGCAATGTGGAGTGCATTTGTTTCTGTTCGTCATACTTTGGCAAAATACTGTGATCGTCAAGCTGGACAGCGTCGTCAGAGTGGGACAGGTATAACCTCAGCTACATCAGGACGTAACTTGGGGTCCAATTCCCTTGTTAAGTTGGATGAAAGTGGTATAATTTCTGGTGTTGGCGGAAAAGCTAACAAATCATTCAAAAAGGATGAGCAATTGCATGGTGGGGGATTATTGGATTCAAAAAAGTACATTCCAGGTACAGTGGGAGGAGGATTAATTTCCGATTTATCTGGTATTGGAGGTAGAACGTATAAATCTGATCCATATGGTAATAATATGGGAGGAATTGGTTCAACAGGGGGAGCATCTTTGGCAGGAAATACCTCCATTGGTTCAAAAGGAAGAAGAGGTTATGGTAATAGTGGCGGTGGTAGTGGTACAACGACAACAACAACTAGATCTGGAAGGTTTGTATCCCTTAAGTATGGTTATGATGATATTCTAATGAGTGATGATGATACAATTTTGGGTGCTGATCAAGATTATGTAGGAGGAAGAAAAGGAAGAGGAAAGAGTTCAAAGTATGGTTCAGGAGCTGTTGGAGCAGGTTCTTCATCTGGTGAGGATGAACATGGTATAGCTTCAGGATCAGTTTCCAACAATAACAGATATGCAAAAACTTATTTAACAAATCACAGAGGTAATAGAAGAAGCGGTAGTGGAGCATATTCATCAGGAAATAATACCAGTACTGGAGGAATGAGTGTATATAGAACAAGAGGTTCAGGATTATCAGTTTCAGATAACTACGATTCTTTGGGAGGCGGTATAACAATTTCAACAAATGTTCCTATATTTGTATTACAAAAGGATGATCCAAACAAGAAGAGCAACTCTCTTGTGGGATTATATGCAGAATGGGTTGATAAGAATACTATTTGGGATGTTAGAAAAGGACCTTTTAAAACAGTTTTTGTTTCCGAGAGTATTAATGATTTGGATTATACATCAGATAAGAGAGAAACTTTAAAATTCACAACAAATAATTATTTAAGATGGGATCCTTCTCATCTAATCACTGATTTAAGAGGGATTCATATTCCTCTTTCTTTAGCAGGCAAGTACTTTGGACTTCTTAGAAACGAGAGAACTAAAGGAGATAAGGAGGATGAAAGAAATAAAGTAAGTGAGATTATTGATAAAGCTTGTACTGCTTCCACTACTACTACTACTGCTACAAATAATGATGAAATTGGTATTAACAAAGAAGAACAATCATCTCATTTGGATTCAAATATTGGAGTAGGAAATAAATCAGTTCCAATTACTATTAAAGGTAACCATGTTCCAAATGCTAATCAGATTAGATTTATATCTAATGAGGAAAGTTTTAAGAATCAACATTTATTTAATAATAGTTTAGGAGGAGGAGGAGGAGGAAGAGATAAGCTTCAGAATGAGAATCAGGAGGAGCTTGAGAGCAAGTTATTAGAAAGTAAACTATTAGAATTAGAGGCAGTTGATTCAGTTTTAGTCTCAACAATTCAAACAACAGCAGCTCTGGAGCAAAGAAAGAAGCGTGAACATAGGAATTCTTGTATATCAGTACCAACCGGATCATTTTTAATAAGAGCTTTTTATAATAATAATGGTGTAAATAACAATAGTGGTAGTCATTCAGATAGTACAAATGAAGACGAAAATAGTTCAGTAAACGGAGGACATTTTGGAAATGGGATTGAAAATACAAATCATTTAATTATTATAAATAATGAGGAAATTGAGGAATACAAACATCTTGTATTGAGATTTATGCATCAACAAAACGGAAATGATGATTATCATTTAATTGAGAATTATAACAATACTAACAATGTAAAGACAGATGAGGTGGTCTCAGAAGCTGTTAAATCACATGAGGTAATTGGTTCTGTAAATTCTACTGAAGGAATAAATGATAACCAATCTAAGAATTCAATTTCTCAAACAACAGGAACAGGAAGAATTCCTTCAAGGGGGCTTAAAAGAAGAGGGTCATTGAAAAATCAGACAGATATTTCCATAAATGGAGGAGTTGAAAGTAATTCAACAATTGCTTTGGAGAGAGGTGGCAATTGTGGAAATACTGATGACCAGTCATCATCGTCAATAACAGTGTCAGGTACAAACATTAATTCGAATTCAGGTAGTAGTAATTCATCATTAACAACAGCTTTGAATGGTGGAGGAGGGGTGCATTCTTCTTCTTCTTCTTCTTCTTCTAATAATAATAATAATAATAGTGGCGTTAACGGAATTTCTTCATCATTTGGAGGAGGAGTTAATGACGATAAAGTCTCATCAGGAGGAGCAATAGCAGTATCTGCAATGTTAGAGGGACTAATTACCTCAGTTAGAGGAAGCTCAGGAGACAAATATAGACAACAGCAATTAATGCAAGCATATCCCCAGAATAGATTTGTATCCAAAAAGAAATGCAGAGAGACAAACGAAATATTGGCAAAGTATGTTAACGACTTAGCCAGTGAGTATTGTCATCGCAATTTTGGGTCCAGCAACTTGGCCGATGGTTATATTAATGCTTTCAATAGTCATGTTTTAAAAAATTTTAATAAATAAGCAAAAGGATTTGGAGATGTTCAATCCTCTTTATATGTAATAAATATTTTGCTACAATATTAGCGAAAATGATATTTTCCCGGAATATTAATATGACTAAAAAGCCTATTATTAATAAGTTGATGATGATATTGATTAATATAATTATACTATTTAATCATATATAATATCCTTTACTAGTGAAAATATAATTCAGGCAATGAGAAAGAAAAGGTAAAATCAAGTAGATTTGAAAATATGAAAATTAATAAAGTTTTATTATTATAAACATTTTACTCTTTTTTTAATTGATTAGAACAAATGTTGCTTGAATTTTGTAAATGTTTCATTTTTTTTCCTTGATGAATTTCTGACACGTTGGGCGCCAACATGCATGTAAAAGAACATGTTGCCGCCAAATTTCAATGAATTGTAATGGTTTGGCGCCAATATCAAAATTTTGTAGGTTTGAAATTTTAGTAATTGGGGATAGGGAGGGGCGTGTAAGTTGTGGCGGGCAATTATATTAAAAAGAAATAAATGTTCAAGGTACCGGCAATGAAAGTAATTAAAAAAAATTGAGAACAGAATTTCTGAAGTGATTAGTGTTGAGGATGGTATATTTTAGAATTTATTAGTTGAGCAGTGCACAGGAATTTGTTTACTTTTAAGTATAAGGCCTAGAGAAAAAGTTGTGGGAGGATCCTAAAATCAAGGTTTAGCCTGATATATTGAGAGAAGAATTATTTTTTTTTTTAAATATTAGTATTAGAAAAAAAAAGTAGTGAATTTTAGAGGACTTTAGTATTTAAAAAGTCCAAAATGTCGGAAAAATACTGGAGTCGTCTACTTTTGGACGTTGCAACAAATGTTAGATCAATGCACGATGGAGTAAGCAGAATGCCATTCAACTATAGAGAAAATCAAAAGTATCCAGAATATTTGGATGATATTGGTGCCTTATGTGCATGTATTAGAGTTTTTCAAGATTCTCTCTCTCCTATTTCTCAGCATCTTGTATTGCATCCATATGAGAAGATCTACAAGGACCCTATATCTATGCCTGACCTACTCACGACCAGTATTTCAGACCAGATGAGAGAAGAAATTAAAGTCTCAGAATCCATTGTAGAGGAACTTAAGGATGTAGATGATTTGGATCAGATATCCTTTAAAGATATGGATAGAAGCCAAATATGCAACAGAATTAATGAATTTAATAACTCAATTGTTAACATTTCTCAGACGATTTCTGACTTGGATTTACTGCAATTTAATGATAACGCAAAAGCTTAAGTCGATAAGTTCCAGTGATGATTATCAATCAACACGGAGCAGCGAGAAGTTAAGTTATCTGCAGAATTGTAACAGTAACAAACAATACTAATAGGTTAATGATTAACACTTATATATAACTTCCATCTATTAATCGACTAATTAGTTTATAGTTGAAATGAGTAATTATTAATACATCTTCCCTTTTTATTAAGATTAGAAAAATAATTAAAAAAAAAGATTTACTTTTCATGTCCTTTCACTGATTTATTAGTTCTTCTGGAATTCACTCAAATTAGACTAAATATTGAGCTTCAAAACCCCTCCTTTGCCTTGGACCTTGTTAACACCAGAAGTAGCATCATCAAAAGTGGTTGTAATTAAATCTGTTTGTTCCTCTTGGATCATGTTCATGTCAACAGTGCGATCATTAGCATCCCCTTCAGCATTTGCTAAACTAACCTTTTCTCCTGGCTTGAATGCTGGCATTCCCTTATAGGGACATCCAGAACATCTGAACGCATCTCCCAAGTAACAATTCCCACAACTTGAACGAGCCGTACCTGTCTCAACTTTCTCCTGATATACCTTTCTTGCAGCCTCAACTCCAATTTCCTTTTCAAGATCAGCTCTTCCACAATTACAGTTGTTACAAGCTCTTTCCTTTGATTTGCAACTCTCTTTTCCTTGTCCAAGCTGCACATAATTCTTTATATCAGGTACAGAACCTTCTAAATCAATATCATCAATAAGTATTTTACCTTGCTCAGGTTTCCAACTGGGTTTTTCCGCTTTAATAACCATCTCAAAATCACTTTTGGATGAATCTGTTCCATCACCATTCAATTTTTTAACCTTAATAAATCCAGAAAATAATAAATTTCTCTCAAAAGCTTTGACTTTATCAATAGAGTCCAGAGCCAATACATTTACTTTCAAAACTGACCCGAAGTCCAATACTCCATAAAACTCTTTCAAAAATTCAAATGTAAATACATCATCCAGAATTACTCCAGATGAAAGATAAATAGATACAACGCTAAATTCTCCTTGCTTGACAAGAGCTTTTAAGTCATATAAGGATGAAAACTTGCTAAATTTATCCCCTTCTTTCTTAATTTTGCTCAGCTCTGATAAAAATACCTCACTCTCCCCTAATTTACCATCACTTTGATGAGTGATAATCAACTGAGCCATATCAACAAAATTGGTAATATTTCTCTTAAAATGTTATTTTCTTCTTTCTAACGGCTTTAAAACAATTTTTTTCTAGAAATTACTTTTTAAATGTGAAATTGTGGCGCTTCTTGATTTCTAAATTTCTTTGAATGCGAAAAAAATTTTACATAACCCCGGTATTGTGAGGAAAAAATGTGCATGCAACACGTAATTACATTATTGTCCACATGTAAATAACACGTAATTAAAAATAGTTCAATCAAAATTCCTCTTTCTTTTTTCTTTTCTTTTTTTTTTAACTTAATAAATTTAAGAAAAGTATGTTTTAAATACAAATTTACTTTTTCCACTTTTCAACTTCAATTAACTTGGAATTATTTTTCAATTTTACTTGATTTTTTAAATGTGAAATTGAATTAAGAGAATTTGATAGATTTTGAACAATATACTCTTTGAGCTTGAAAATTGCTTCAGCATCAGACTGGATAACTTGTTTGCATTGAATAATTTCATTTCTAGAATGACTTTCTTGAAGGTTGCTTTGTTGTTCAAGCTGAATAATTCGACTCTTTGCTTTCTCCAACCTTTTTAGAGCTTCATCCTTATTGCGATCAAATTCTGCCTTATAGCTCTTTACTTTTTCTTGAATCTGTTCTAATTGCCTCATCTCCCTCTTATCACAGACTGATAAATCTCCATCCAAATTTTTGATCTTTTTTTCCAAAGCATCACATGCCTGTTTCTTTTGAATTATAGTATCTTTTGTGCTCTTCATTATTTCACTGAATTGTACCTCTTGAGTCTTTAGCTTTCTTTTCCACATTTCAACCTCAACAATACATCTTTTGCAACTATGTTTCATATTACTCCAATTCTGTCCAATTATTCCATCGACTCCCTGTGATTTATCATTGCTTCCCGAATATGAAATATTCAAGAATAAAGGCTGAAGTAAATTAAATGAGCAAACTTCATTAGTTCTTATATCATTTGAAGTAATATTTGTGATTTCTTGATAAATACTATTCCAAACTCTACTTAAATTATATAAATTAGTTGAATGTTCCTCAATAGATAATTCAATCTCCCAGTTTTCCTTCTCAGTATTTTCTCTTTCTGTCCTTAAATTTCGTATTGTCTGTCTTTTAACTTTCATATCCTGGTAAACTCTGGAAACATCATCTCTCTGTATTCCTTGATTTGCAATCCTCTTTTGTAGCTTCTCAATTTCATCTTCGATATCTCTTAACTCCTTCTTTTTTATGTTTAAAACATTCTCTGCATCATTACAGGAATTTTCCGTTTGCCTTATAGAATTCTGGCATTGGCCAACAGCATGCTCCATTTTTAATAAATCCTGGGAAAGTGTGTGATTTCTTTGTAATAATAGCTCTCCCTCCTGTAATTCGTGATTGATTTTTTGAATTTCCATATTCATCTGTTCAAGTTCATGCTTCTTCTTCTCTAAAGCCTGTTGAGCCTGGTTCTTCCTTTCTCTGCAATAAGCTTCCAAAGTCTCGTTCAACAATCCTCCATCATTCTGGCCATTCAAAAATAACTTATAGCTTTCACTTAACCTTCTATTTAATGTTTGAGATAATAATTTTGATGAATCTAAATTACTGCAATTTCCCTCAAAATTTGGAAAACTATTTGCAATATTCGGATTTGTATGCTGAAAAATATTAGACAAAGTACTTGTCAGAGAAGTATCTGCCATGTAACCACCAAATTCTCCATCTTTGCTATAATTCAAATGTGGGAAAACAGCCTGTTCATAATCTAACAACTCACAAAGCCATGCCATTGCTGCAATATGTTGTGGCCAGGTATTTGGAGCTCCTGGTGCTATAATAGTTGTTTTGTTGATTGTAATAGGATATCCAATATCTTTAAAAAACCTTGGGATCTCATCATCTGGCTTAGATATCTTGATTCTTGAATCATACTGACTTATAATAAATTGTAAAACTTCTAGATATAATGCTCTTGTTGGGCTATTTAAAGTTTTTGGATTGATCTGATTTGGATATCCTCTTTTACTCAAAAATGTCAATATTGTCTTTAATCCTTCCCTTCTGCTATCTGAAATACTTTTCCCTTTTGATGATGATGCTGCTGCTGAGCTCATGTTTCCCGTTACTGATGATGGTCCTATAGTGTTCATTCCCCTTTGAGAATTTCCACCTCTAGATGATGAATGTGCCCAGGCATTATTTCCATTACTTATATTACTACTATTACCACCCCTCATCAATAATGATGACGTGGCAAAATGTGTAGGTGATTGAGTCTTATTCTGCCCTATAGTATAAGATGTCATTGCGACATCTTGGCTATTAAGATCTCCATTTTCTGAATTGTCTCTAAAACCTGTTGTTCTTCTCGTTGAATTCTGGCCAAAAGGACGAAAAACATTACTCGACATTTTCTTCTGTTACCAACATCAATCCCCTATATCCTAGCCTTGTTTGCTCTCTTGTTTTATCTCAAAATGAGATTTATAACTCCTTCTATTTATATAATACTCACTTATTTTTGTTCAATTTAATTTATTGCTACCTTATTCAGATATTTCTCTTCAAATCACTGTTTTCATAAACACCCCTATAATATGTGGTTGCTTCCTGCCCGCCCAAAAATGTTGTGGGGTATTTTCATTTATGCAAAGTTGCATGCAACACGTAATATAATTGAGTTAATGACCGCCAAACGTCGTATAAAGTACATTTGGAGAAAAAAATAGAATAGATAACTTAAATAATTATTAGTAATAGGGAATAGAAATTTTAAAAGAAAAATACAGGATAGAAGTTAATATTTCGCATTTTAAATAATTACTTAAAAATATCGGTTCAATATTCTACCTTTCATAATTAAACTAAGCTTAAATTAATTAATAAAATTGAAACTTCGCCTATCTACAACAGCATTATTTACAGAATATAAATCCATTTGCATGCAAACACAGGCGGGAACTTCTGAAAATTGAAATGCACACATGACTATTGAGCTTTTATTGACAGAAATTAGGATTTTTGTCTACCATAAGTCTACATCAATATCCAGATCAGTAAGTGCCACATTTGTATCATTAGATTGATTGGCAACTTCTTGTAAGAATGATGGAGTTTGAGTTTCCTCTCCATCATTCGCAAACCAACTTGCCATTTCATCGAGTTTACTGGTTTTGACAGCATTCGCTTTTGGCGCCATATTTACTGTCAATTTTTGCTTTTGTAATGTAGGCCTGGATTCTGTTGTTCCTCGTTTCGGTTGAGAAACCGACTTCTTTTCTGATAGTTTGAGCTTCACAGTACTAGCACTCTTTTCTCTCTTTGCAAGATTTTCCTGCTTTTGTTTTAATCTTCGTTCTTCATCTAACTTGGTTTTACGTACGAGTTCTACAGATGAAATAAAGTTCCACAATACACGGAAATAGTCTGGCCAAACAATTCTTTGAATCGTATTTTGCGGTTCTCCCAAGTATAAAGCCATCTTTTCCAGATTCTCTTTAACAGATTTCATGGTTGCTACTAAATCCTCGATTTTAGGCTCAGCATCTGAAATAAAGTCTGCTAGAATCTTAGCAATTGGATCCTTTTCTCCCATAGGACCAGCTCTCTCATTACTCTTCTGAGCTGACTTCATTGTATCTGTGATCTTGTTTAAAGATCCATTTAGTGATTGAATCTCGCCTTCTATTACACCTAAATCGCATTTGGCTGCTTTCTCTACTAAAGCCAACGGCTCTGCTAAAGAAAGTAATTCTGGTTTATCTCTCCAAATAATCTCCGTGATATATTGTAGCAAAGTCTTAATAGGCTTGGTACTAGAACGGACCTCACATAACTTTGATAATGAACTCATTCTAAAACCTTTAGCTTCTCCTTTTTCTGTATTAAGATTCAAAATATTACCAACTGAAAGAATTATGGAAAATACTTTCTTAAGCTTTGAATTAGACTTAATTTCGTTGCAAACTGTAATAATCTCTTGTAAAGGTGTCATTAAATCATTAAATGAATTGTCAAATGAAAGAATAAACAACTGAGCATTCAAACGAGCCCCAAACATAGGAATACCAATCATTGCAGCTATAAATTGTTCTGGTTTGTCCAGCTGAGTCAAGTCTCCTCCTGCATCAATATACTCCTTTACTATTGCAAACTCTTCTGGAGTAGGCGTCATCAAAATTAAAGCCTCTGTAGCCTCTGTATCTAAAATCTTCTTATCAAGATCTAATATCGCATCACGCAGCTGTTGGAATGTATATGCATTGAACTTTGACAATGCAATACTTATATTGTATGCTCTCTTTGAATCTGGTAAAATTTGCATGACCTTTGGCTTCTTTGCCGCCTCTGCCGCCTTCTTTGGTTTTGCTGATTCGATTCCAAATACTTCTTCCAGATTCCCAAAGTCCAACTTTATTGCTTCCTTAATATCCCAAATTGTACCTTGAATGTTCTCAACCTTATCCCAATGCAGCTTCTTTGTCTTTGATTCTGGACCACTTGGCTTACCTCCTGTTTTTCCTCCCGCTTTGCCCGCCTTCCCTTTTGGAGGACCTTTTCCTTTTGGAGGACCTTTTCCTCCTGGTGGTCCTTTTCCTCCTGGTGGTCCTTTTCCCCCTGGTGGTCCTTTTCCTCCTGGTGGCCCTTTTCCACCCGGAGGACCCTTTCCTCCTGGAGGACCTTTTCCTTTCGCTGGTGGCGCGCCTTTTGCTGGTGGCGCCTTCGATGTCCCATCTGATTCCCCAGGTGCCGCCTTTGGCTCACCAGGAACACCTTCTTTTCCTTGAGGTGCTATAGATTTGTTGATTATGTTGTCCATTTTCCCTATACCATCCAGCAATCCGGACAATGCCTTTCCTGATTTTACGCTTGCCCCTACAATCCCTGTGTAGATTCCTCCATCCGAAGGCTTGTACTGAATCATTGAGCTAATAAGCGCCCCAACTCCGCTACCTTTAAGAAGTTCTATCACACCTTGTGAATCAGGAGAAGGAAGACCCCATTTTGCTGATGTTGTAAGAGCAATTCTTGTTGAGGCACATACAAATGGATCAAGATCGATCACATAAGGTAACTTTGTTACCACATTACCCTCACCATCTAAAAATGAAATACATGCAAGTCTTCCATTACCAGATTCTTCCACATCAGGTTTTGCTCCTTGAATCTTTACTAAAATATCATCTGGAGGAAGTTGTTGTTCTATACTTGCTATTTGGTTTTGAGTTACTTTGACTTGTTTAGCCTCCTCTTTATCTCTTATTCTTTGCCTAACTAAAGGAATCAATGCATTTGGAATCCATATTGATTCTTTGAAATAAGCCTTCATTTCCTCCTTTCCTGTATAATCCACTAATGGTAAGTAAAAGGCTAAACCTGAAATCTCATCCTTTTCTACTTGAGATATTAACTTTCCTTCTGGAGTTATACAAGGTTCTGGAATTTCCCATTTCTCCAAAATTCCTTGAGCCTCCTCGTTTATCATCATAATCACCGATTGATCTCCCATTACTGGGAATCCTCTTGATAGCTTTGGAATATTTATTACAGGTAGCTTCTTTCTGTCTTTCTTACTAAATGGAGGAAGAGAAAGCATTGTAGAAACTCCTAAAAAGTCTGGTCCTGTAATCTTTACTTTTAAATGAGGCAAAATTGCCGTTGAGCTCACTGTCATACTTTGAAAGGATTCTCCATGTAATGCTCTTATTCTTGAAGTACATAAAAGCTGCTGAGTTTGGTTATTTGAAAATGGAGTACTTCTATTCAAACCTTTCACATTATTTGGATCAAATAAAAAAGTATCCAATTGTCGGTACCTTAATTGATCAATACTTGGACAAATTGGACTTGCTAGTAATGGTGATTCTTCATACATTATTCTTGTTAATTTACTTGATCTTGCTAATGTATCTGTAACTATTTCTTTTAAAGATCTTTCTGCTCTTGATTCTAGTGATTCTCTTGCATCTATACACTTGTTCTGTAGCTCATGAGCTATATAAGAATCTGTACAACTGCTTACATTCTCTGTTAAGTATACCTGTGTATCTGCATCTAATAATGTTATCAATTCCAATACATATCTTGTATCAGGATGATCAAATCCCAAATTCTCCCTTCTATATTTATATACTTCATTATAAAGCTCTAAAGCATATCTAAAGTTTCCAGCCTGGTGAAAAATACATCCCAAAGCTAGTATATTATCTTGTACTAAAGGAAATTCTCTATTATTGTAGATCCTCATCAACATATCCAAAGCTATCATTATATATTGTGCTCCTTGACGACAATCTCCAATTAATCGATAAACTAATCCCAAGTTTGAATAACAATCAGCTACACAAGGATGAGGTGGATTCTTACTGTGATCTCCCAGTACCTGTTTCCTGATTTCCAAACAATTATGTAACATTTCCTTACATTTTTCAAAATTTTTAATTCTGAAATAGTAACTGGCTGCTGTAGAATATGCATCACTCATAACTAAGTCTGTTGGACCGTAGATTTCATTTACTAATGAAAGGTACTTTTCAAGGTAAAATGATGAAGATGCATGATCTCTATACATACTACACAGATCAGAAACTGTTAATACCAGACTACAAAGTACTGAAGAATCACATGAAATAGATGGTCCCATAGCTGTAACATTCTGATTCTGATTTCCAGATCCAATATGGGAAGAATCATTATTTGCATTTTTATTATCAGAGTTACGATCAGCAACAGCAATAATTGTATTTTCCACAAGAAATCGAAGCTCTTTAAGGTATTGCTCTCCTTTACGTAATTCTCCTGTTAAGCCACAGCATTTAGCAATGATGATCAATTCTACAACCATTATACCTTCTAATGGATGTCCAAGGTATTTGGATAGAAAAGCTCTAGATATTTCATAACAATGCAAAGCATTTAACATAGCATCAGAGTATTGAGCCTTCATAAACTTTTCTAAAGCTAAAGTTCTCAATCTTTGGATAATTCTTTGGATTTCATGTATTTCTCCATCTCCACGTGATTCTTCCAGACGTTGCAAAAGAAGGAGTGAATCTGTCAGAATTTCAAACTTTTCATTAATAATTTGAGGTCTAGCTTTGGTTGCTTGTCCAAATAAGAGATTATTCTTTTCAGTGGTTGTTAATGTAAAATGTCTGCTTGCAAACTCTTCCTTAAATGTTTGACTCAAAGCTGCTAATGAGTGTTCAGCAGCCTCAGTTAAGGCAGGATCTAATACACTTACATGAAGATTAAACATATCATCTTCTCTTTGAGAAATTCGAGCATTTCTTCCTTCCTTTCTCTTTATGTTGTTTTTTCCAGGAATCTTATCTTGGAAAAGTAGACGTTTAATTGGGCCAACATCAAAAGGTAAAGTTGACTCAACGAAGGTACTTCTATTACTTATTTCTGGGTAATGTCCATCTTTAGAGAGGTTATTTTTGAGTAGTTTACATTCACTTTTAACAGTAGTTGCAGTGCTAGATCCAGCAGTTGAACTAGAAGATGCATTAGTGGCTTTGGAATCTTTACTAATGCTTTTCAAGACAGTTTTTGCAGATGCAGGCTTTGATTTAACGCTTGCTGGAGGAGACTTAGTAGCAGATGCTGGGGGAACACTTGGAGGTTCTGGGGCTTTTTTGGGTGCTGGGACCTTGGAAGCTGGTTTTAGTGGACTAGGAGGTCCTTTTGAAACTTTTGGACCTGGAGGTGAAGGAGGAGAAGAGGATGGCGGGGGTGGTGGTGATGGAGGGGGTGGT